>JADBJO010000108.1:57500-65000 GCA_016801955.1 Conus betulinus | reverse complement strand
GGAGACCCTGATTCTCATCCGTTGTGGTCGCGCGTGACAGGTCATACTCTTGACATATAATCCCGGCCTGCTTCATCCGCGCTGACTTCGGACCGTTTTTTTTTCAGTCAGCCTCCCCCTCCCCCTCCTTTTTTGTGGAGAGAGGGAGTGTCTGCTTCCTTTCTTTCTTTTTTTTTTTCCCCTGCTCTGTTATATTCCTATAGACCAGTAGCTCCTCTCTGTGGGTGGTGTTATGGCAACATGGCATCTGTCATATATGTCGTGGGTCTTGTTTCCCTTTTCATCTGGTAGAAGATCAAAGTCTGCAACACACATGACTTTTTTGTGGTGACTGACACTGGTTGAAAAATCGTCGTTGCTAGTGGTGTTCGTTTGATCGTGTGTGTGTGTGTGTGTGTGTGTGTGTGTGTGTGTGTGTGTGTGTGTGTGCGGCGCGCGCGCGCGCGCGCGCGCGCATTTTTAAATTCGTATCTTTAATATTTGACTTTTTTCATTTCATTTTATTTTGTTTTCATACCTCCTTGACCGCAACCGCAAGGTAAGGTAATGCAGCTTATAGCCCAGCCGACCGCAAGGGGACTTCTTCTGCGTTCCAGAATCATGACTTATCTCTCCAGATCAGTTTGATGGATGAGGGCTGCTGTAATGTGGCTCCGTGTGGCCAGCGCTGTATCCGTGCATGCTGGTAAAGGGGGCAGGACTGAAGAATGTGCTCGGGGGGGTGTGGGCCTGTCTCACACGGGCAGTCAGGTGTATGCGATGGCCCAATACGATGGAAATGGGCTTGCAGACGGCAGAGACCAGTCTGTAGTCTGAAGACAAGGGAGAAATCAGGGCTGTCACCGCGTTGAAGTCAGTCACAGGTCATTAAAAAGAAATCACGCAACTCTTTAAAAATACACCTTTTGAAAACACTCCGGAAATTTTGTTAAAGATCTTTCTTCTGTGAACTCTTAGATCAGACGACAAATGTCAATTTCCTCAGAAATTCAAAGATCACGTCAGGTGGGGGCATTTGTGATCTTCTTGACGGCAGTCTGTGAAACAGATGGAGCCACATACACACAGTCACCGTTGGGTATTTCACGCTCATTACCTGAAATTGTTGCTGCCTGTTTATGTCGTTACTATAGCAATGGACTGTTTAAGGCGGCGTAAAATCAATTATTATCCAGATGTCAATGAAGTTTTTAACGTTCACTGAAAAGTACCCCCCGATCAATCAAAGTCGAAACAACCAAACATGACGTGTTTGATTCATATCGAAAATTGACTGGTATTCTTTACATTATATATACACACTTCGCTTCTTGAATGCTTATATAGATAAATAGCTAACTGCTTAACAGTGTTTTCATTTGATGACGACATTAACAGGGTTAACCTGAAAAGGCAAGGATTATTGAAATACTTTGGTGGGATGAATTGCTCTCTAAGATCTTTTAATACTGGACAAACCAATACAAAATGAACTTCATCCTCTCTCATATTTTGACACAATGGACAGATCAGATTTCTGGTAAACGACTGTCTATAACGGAAATAATGAGTAAAAAGATCAGAGACACCAAATCTAAACTTAGTCATAATGCGTTTTATATGTTTGTCTATTTTCATTGACATGTAGACAGGTAAACATCGTAAATGGCTATACGTTCTGTATAATTCAAATCTGTCACTGTTCTGTACATGAGAATTCCAATTTTGCCAGCTGCAATCAACAAGTCTTTCGGAATACCCTGATAAAAACATCCACATCACCAACGCCTTGGCTCATCCATACAAATCCGAAACCATATTCACACAATTTCATTCTCACATTAGTCACCAGTTCTTTTTTCCTCTGTCATCTAAGTAACATCATTCGATATGCTTTGTATGGTAATCTGTAATCCTGCATCTGAATAATTTTAAGCCAGTATCGAACACATTTAACAGCGGAATTCAAATATATTGGAAATCTAGCTGTTTCACCATATACCAAATCATTTGGTGTCTGCAGTGATACTCCAAGAAATTTCTTCAAAGCAAAAAGATGGATCTTCTCACAATGTACAATAGCAGCAGTATCAAGGCCCATACTTCAGCCCCATACTGTACCATAGGTTGAACTTGGGCATCAAATAACTTCAAAAACAAAGTAAGGGAGTCATTATTTAGCAAAGACAATTTCTTTAATATGCACAGTAATACAGTTTTTGCTCTACTTGCTAAATCCTTGCAGGCAAAGACAAAGCTCAAGCGCGTTGAGAAATATATACCTAAGTATTTATATACATTTACAACAGGCATTATAGAACCATTATACGTCCATCTCTCTCTCGCTGCAAGATATCCGCCCTTTCTAAAAACATTATATTGCTTTTTGTCATATTAACTTTTAATTCTAATGAAGCAGCAACTCTTTGTAAAGTATTTAACTGGTTTTGTAGCCCAATAACTGTTTCTGATACCAAGGCTACATCGTCAGCCAAAAGAAGAATGAAAATATCTAAACCATCATTTATAAAATTTTGCACCGTGCCTTCCACAACGTATAACTTCCTGTTAATTCATTAATGAATAAAGAGAACAGAAGAGGACTACAGACATCGCCCTGTTTCACACCAGAAGTACAATTTATATAGTCTGTTAAAGCAGCACCAGATCGCACTCTTGCCTTTACACAATCATACATACTTATAACACATTTATAAAGTTTCCCATGAATACCATTTTTAAGCAGGATAGGCCACAGCAAAGTTCTATTTACTGAATCAAACGCCTTCTCAAAGTCAATGAATGCAACATACAATTTGCGATTTAAACAAAACTGTTTTTGTACAAATGCCATCAGTGTGAACATGTGGTCAACAGTAGAATAGTTTTTTCTTAAACCCAGCTTGAAATTCTCCGGTAATGTTATTTTCTTCCACCCACTCCTGTAATCTCCTGTTGATTATAGCACTGTACAGTTTACTGCAAATATTACACAACGAAATTCCTCGATAATTATTTGGATTGTTTGCATCTCCTTTTTTATACAATGGGATAACAATAGACTCGGACCAACATCTGGGATATACTCCTTGATCAAACAAGGAGTTAAATATTTTAACTAAAAAATCTAGAAACAAGTTTGACTGGCAAGCAGTTTTTATTAGTTCACCTATAATTCCATCTGGTCCTGCAGCTTTTTGCGAGATTTGATCTTTCTTAGAGCAATTAGAACTTCTTCTTCGGAAATGGGACGATTTAGATTGTTGTCGTCATAATCGGTTCCATCGATGTAATTTTCATTTCCCATATCATTATGAGAGCTAGCATTTCCTTCAAGCAGATCCCTGAAATGATGAAACCATGTTTCTGGACTTATATCGTTTACAGGTTGCTTTTTTTTTTTTTCGAAATTTTGTGAACACAATCCCAAAAATCTTTTTGATTATTTACAGAATGAACTAATTCTGTCAATAAAGCTTCATTATACTGTTTTTTCCTTTCTTTTTAAAGAGTTTTGTATTCTCTCCTAGCTTTGCAATAGGCCATACGAGACGGTTCTGACAAACAACGTCGAAATGTGTTCAATAAATTACGAGCATTTCTTTTGTTAAGTCTGCATTCCACATCAAACCAGTCGTCTTCTTTTTTTGATATTTTCCAATATAAATCTGTTCTTCATGCATTCCGCTGCCTCTTTTATACAACAATTAAACACGTTTAATGCATCTTCAATGTTACTATCAACCAGTCGTACGGCCTCTTGCATGCGCACTCGCATTTCATCGGAAAAAAAAAACATTTTTAAACAAATCAGCATGAGCTTCGCTCCAGACAATTTTTTTTCAATTGTGCAGCGCCTGTTGTTGACCTGTGAGAATTCATAGTTATGACATGGGGAAGTGATCTTTAGTTCTAAAGGCATGTGGTCAGAGTCGATTCTCTCTGACACACACATCTCACAACCACCAGAAATCAAAGAAAACAAATCATATGACATCAAAAAATAGTCATTGACACTACTGCCGCTATCCGATATGTATGTGTAGCGACCTTGAAGGTCGCCCTTACACATGCCATTTAAAATACACAGTTTGAAAGCAGTACACATGTTAAATAGTAGTTTTCCATAATTATTCAGGACAACATCTTCTGAGTTTCGAACACACACGGGCCCACTTTTATGTTGGTCATTGTATGTAGACATGTTATCCTCAAAGTCACAAGTGAAATTTGAAACTCTACTATTCAAATCACCGCACACAATCACATCAACTTCATTTTTAACAAAAAGTAAACAGTCGCACAGAAATTCTTCTAATAAAGAAACTCCATTTTCTTTATCAAAATAAGAATAGTATGGCGAGCCTTCAGGAGGTATATATGCACATACAGCATGATATGTTTTAAGGTGCCAAGCAAAGATTTGTCAACAATAAAAAGCACGGAACGAATCGGACACAACATCCACTGGTGTAAAATAGGGACAGATCTCATTCTTCACAAGACATACCAGCCCACCGGAGCGCCTTCCACGTGCCGTAAACTTTAAAGCACGTGTACAATAAACTGTGTACCCAGAGAACACAGGCGACTGAAATATTTCAACGAATGTCTCAACAAAAGAGATGAAATCAAAACCAGACACGTAAGAAATAAAATCGTTATCATGCATTTTAGAAAGTAAACCATTCACATTCCAGTGAAGAAACGAAAAAGTTTTTATTTCCTTACAAGTGTCAGAGTGATATGATCTATCATTTCCAGACGACAAGGATATACAATGAATATATTCAGAAGACACACATCACTATCTGTGTTACTGACATTTTCAACCGGCACTGACGTCACTGAGTTTTCGTCTAACTGCACGATCTCACGGCTCGTTTCACGTGCACAGTCCTTGGTAGAAACAACCGGTGTCCGCTCACCGTTGACTCCCTTTACAGTTGAGGACACGTACACAGAGTTAATTTTGGACCGGCCGAGTTCCTATCTTGATTCCACAAGTCCATTGTCAGCACCTATGGTGTATCGCTTGCCATCTATGAGGAGGTAATTAAAAACTAACGTAGCACGTTTACCTTCACTCCTGGCTTTCTTAAGGTGAGGTGTTAACTTCTTTCTTAGGTCTCGCACTCTAGTCGAAAAGTCCTCTCCAATGAAAATGTTGGTTCCTCGTAGTTTGCGTTTAGCTTTGAGGATGTCCATCTTCTGCTTGTAAAAAACACCGTGCAATCACAGGAGAGTCCGGCCTATTGTTCAATCGGTGTACCCTATCAAATTCCACATCCCGAGAGACAAGTCTAACTTATCAGTAAAGAGGTCCTTCAACACATTTTCGCACTCCTCAGAAGTCTCGTTTTCCCGACGTGGTAGCCCATAGAAGATGAGGTTGTTCCGCTTTGATCTTCCCTCAAGATCGTCGGTTTTCTTCTCAAGTTCCTCCATCTTCCTGGTCAAGTCTTGGTTCTGCCTCTGTAGACTGGTGACCTCCTCCCGTAGCCCCTTCAGCTCCCCCTGCATGGCAGCGTAATCCTCACGAAGGGCGTGCATATCACGTCTGACATCGTCGAGCTTGGCGTCGAATTTACACTCTCCATGGTGTTCAGCTTGCCCATGATGTCAGACAGTGAAGGTTCCTTTCCGTCGTGAGGATGGCCAGGTTTCTCCATACTGGCCCTGCTGCTGGCTGCTCCTCCACTGGCGCTGGTCAGTCGGGTCTGCCTGGTGCTGTCTCTGGACTGGGAGGGGTTAGGACCCGGGTTGCTCTCCACGTCACCACATCGGAGAAGTAAACTGCCCCAGAACAAATAGGAGAGGAGCAGCCCTAACACAGCACCGTCACATTTGCACTTCGGTTACATCGCTGACTTCTTTCTTGCCCGTTTCAACATGAAATGTTGGAACACTGGCAAAAAACAGCCACATGCTGCCCTGAAATCCACAGTTCCTGATGGCATTGCACGTTTCCTGTTGTGACGTCTCGACAATGTTTATAAAAAAAAAAAGAATTCGAGAGATCTGTTCGAGTGAAGTATATGTTGCATTGAAAGTGTACGGGCGTGGAAAGTGTACGGGCCAATCGTGGAATGTATACATTCTATGGATCAGCCGTGGTATACATTCCACGATTTTGCCCGTGGAGAGTACACTTTCCACGCCCGTACACTTTCAATGCAACATATACTTCACTCGAACAGATCTCTCGAATTCATATATACCTCTCGATGTTTCGCATTTTTGTGAAAGACTGGTTATGATGTGTTTTGATCATAATGTTTTGTGAGAGTGATGTGATGTTTTGGGCATTAGTTGGCCTCAGGATGACTTCTCAACTTATCACACCATGGGATTTGTAGTTTTATCTGATATGTAATGGAATACATGCTTAAAGATGTGGAACAGAAAAGGGTATTGTGGGCACAAAGATCTATTAATACTTTACAAATTCAATTGAAATTCAACATCTGTCCTGAAACAAGCCGTCAAAAACTCGATACTTCTTAGAGATATTTTTAGATGGTTTATTTATTCATTTAGTTTTTTATATCATTTTAAGCTGGTCTTTCGCTAAATTTCTTTTTTTTTTTCTTTTTTTTTTTCAAAAACCATGTTATTTTTTCAGTGTGAGAAGACCTTATGGATGGCTCTCGAGTTTCTTTGTCGGTGGAATTTATGAGCGTGTGCTGCAGTGTTAAAGGTGATTTGATTTTAACGAAGATGGCCATTTGTCGGTTCCGTGACCCAATTTCAGGTAACTCAGTCTCATTTCACCAGGAACTAATCATCTAGAATAACGCTTTCTCTCTCTCTCTCTCTCTGCCTGTCTGTCTGTCTGTCTCACACACACACACATACTGTCTCACCCCTCTCTCTTTCTGTCTGTTTGTCTCTCTCTCTCTCTCGCTTTCTGTCTCTTTCTCTCCTTTTTGAGTGAAAATGAATAAGAAATCAGACCATATTTGCGGAGGGAGGCTCTGGATCCCACCCGTTGTGCTTGCGTGACCGGTCACACTCTGCACACACGTAATGCCGGCCTGTTTCATCCGCGCTGACATTTGACCACTTTCTCATTTAGCCTCACTCCCCCTCCCCCCCCCCCCCCCCTCCCCTCCCCTGATCCTTCTTCTTCTTCTTTTTCCTATGTGACTATGTGAGGGAGAGGGATGCGGGGGATGGGGTTGGGGGGGGGGGGGGAGGTTCTTATCTTTTCGTTGTGTTGTTAGCTGCTGTGTTACATTCCAACAGGCAAAGGCAGTGACGTGGTTGCTAGCCAGACCTGTTGTGTGTTTGTATTATTGAGGCACTGTTTGTACACGCCATGGGTCACGTGGTCACTCTCGTTGTCAGACGATCGAAATCCGAAATGTTGATCAGGTGACCGGCAATGGCTGAAAGTTCCGTGTTTTTCTTTTTCTTTCTTTCTAGTTCCCAGGGTTGTCATTTCTTTTGTCGTGCGTGTGTGTGTGTGTGTGTGTGTGTGTGTGTGTGTGTGTGTGTGTGTGTGTGTGTGTGTGTTTG
>JADBJO010000108.1:52500-55000 GCA_016801955.1 Conus betulinus | reverse complement strand
CTATTCTCTTTTCTTTTCCCAGTGAGTTTATGTACGAGTTTGTGTCTGCTAGAACGTGCTTACATGCATGTGTAGTTGCATTTGTACATGACTGCCTGTTTATATGTATGTGTGTGCTACATTATGAATGAATATGCTTGGACACGGATGTGTGTGTGTGTGTGTGTGTGTGTGTGTGTGTGTGTGTGTGTGTGTGTGTGTGTGTGTCCACCTATCTGTTTATCTACCTATCTCTCTTACAATATAAATCTATTTTCAGTTTGTCTGTTGGTCTGTTTGTCGGTCGGTCGGTCTGGTCTCTGTCTGTCTCTGTCTCTGGAGAATGCTCGCTTGCAAACACCCATGCGCTCAGGTGTGCATGTTTGTCTCAATTCCTTTCTCACTCATTCCATATATTGACATATGTCTATCCGTGATGTCTTGTTCTGTGGTGTACCAGCCCCAATATATCTTTCCAATTTCTGTGAAACGTTTGGCACAGTATTCAGTAATCAAAGCAGCAGTACTTTTGGAAACATCCACAAAGAGACACCGCAAATGCACGTGCTCTGCCTTGCACTCTACACCCCACCACCCCCTGCCCCAAATGATGTCTTTTTAAATTCGCCTCATGCAGTAAATATTAACCTGTCTACCGTGAAGTTACCGAACTGGCGCACTGAGAGTGATCTGCTGACCGAGTCTCGTGAAGTATAGCTTGTTCTTGTGTGGGTGGCTGAAGTAGGTGAATCACCAATTACCATGTACCAGTTACCTGCTTTTTAAGACCTGGTTACCTGACTGTATTTTGTTGTTGTTGTTTACATAGAAACTACATATGATATACCAAACTATGTTCTATTCTTAAAGCGAGGAGAAGAGACTGATATGATATGGTTTTGAACACGTGTGGATTCCTCCAAATTATCATGATCGTCGTGATGAAAAAAAGAAAAGGTTCGCAGATTCAGATTCATTCTCGAAATGCAGGAATCACAGAGTGCTTTACATTCTGGCTGATAACGTTTGCTTGGATTCTTGTGCTTCAACAGAAGCGGAGAATATGTGACAGAAGGATGACTCCAACCGTCAAATTCATCCACCGTCTCTCTGAAGAATGGAGAGAGAGAGAGAGAGAGAGAGAGAGAGAGAGAGAGAGAGAGAGAGAGAGTATTCACAACTCTCGAAAAACTTTATTCAATCAAACATTCAGATGAGTGACAGAGATGGAGAGGGAGGGAGTAGAGATATCGGAGAGAGAGAGAGAGAGAGAGAGAGAGAGAGAGAGAGAGAGAGAGGGTATTCAGAACTCGGAAAAACTTTATTCAATCATTCGATGAGTAAGAGAGATACAGAGAGCGAGGGAGGGAGGGAGGGAGGAGGAGGAGAGGAGAGGAGAGAGAGGGAGAGGAGAGAGAGAGAGAGAGAGAGAGAGAGTTTACTCGGAAAAAACTCGAAAACTGTATTCAATCAATCATTCAGGTGAGAGAGGATAGAATAGAAACACACACACACACACACACACACACACACACACACACACACACACACACACACACACACACACACACAGAATGAATGATGATTTAATGAGGTTAGTATAGAAGCCCATTCTCATGCAGGGGAATAATAGGGATGGGGGAAGGGGGAGTGTTTCGAAAAATAAGTGTCAAAGTATAAACACCCAACAATGACAATGTATGTCATGAAACAACATCATCATCGCGATTAGGAAACCAAATCAGTCATAGGAAGCATTAATAAACACCGAACACTGATCTGATTGTCACTGTGATTGCCAAAAGTTTACCCACAGTCATCAAGACTTCCGTTCTGCATAGTTGAATTGCTGCAGGAAGGCAACTGTTCTTTTTCTCTGTAGAAAGAACGCTGTCCATATCTCTCATCATTTCCTGTAGGAATGATATAATGTCACTGACAGTCAGATCCGATCTCTGCAGGGGTTGTTCTGGTCTCGTTTCATTCGTTCACAACCTGTAAAACGTCTTTGGATTCATCTCTGTGTACTGGAAATCATGTTCACACCCCAGTTTGTCACAGTGTCTTCAGCTTTGGCAATTGTGGAATAGTCTGTGCACTTACTGGAGGCCGGTCCCTGTTCACAAACCACATCACAAAACTCATGAACACAGTCTTGATCAGCATGCACTTGGCTTCACTGACCCAAAATCCAAATCATCGACACTTCATCGCGTGTGCAGCTAACACAGATTCTTTCTCACACTGCTCCGTGTCGATCTTTTTGTGCTTGTCGCTGTGCCGAGTGTCCTCGTGCAGGCTGAGTTACAGACGGAGAGAGAGACGTTTGTCACACTTAAAAATTGCTGCTTCTGACCAGTTCAGGGCTGCCTTTGTCAACACCGTAAAATACACTAGGCGTTGTCGCAAAAACAAGCCGGACGAAGGAGATAAGTTTTCAACCTCCTTTTTCTTTTGACATGTTCTATAAGTCGCTGCTCTGTGCCTGTCGCCGTTCAGCTGTGACGGGGCATTTACGGGT
>JADBJO010000108.1:45000-50000 GCA_016801955.1 Conus betulinus | reverse complement strand
GGGTTAAAGGCTGTCAGCTAAAATCGAATATTTCATACATTTAACTCTTTGCTCCGCTCAATTAATTAATCTGAAGTTGAAAATAAAGTGAGGCAGGGAACAGTAAACAGTAAGCATATAAACAAGTAGGGTAAGTCTTGCTCCCATAAGAAAACCTAACATAGAGTAACATTTATTCAAGACTGGCACAGCCCTTTAAACTGGAATAAAGTCAGACGAATACAAAGACGAACAATGTAATAGTGGGGGATAGCGCTGAAGATGAAGAAACTGGGAACATGAAATTAAGAAAATATGTTATAAATATGAAAATTCTTTCACTAGCTGCATGAGGGAACCATCGTAATCCCTCTTGACGATGTTGATAACAATTTAATCATTTGCGTGCTTATCTACCTCGCAGAGAGAGAGAGAGAGAGAGAGAGAGAGAGAGAGAGAGAGAGTAGTACTAAGAACTAATATCAAGCAAAATCCGTTCTTTTGATCTGTCCTCGTTATGTACTCATATCCACCGTGCCTGCTTTCTATGCATTCTTACAAAGAAAAATCACGTGCACGTATTCGACGGCGTAAATGACTCGACATGCGCACGTTTAAAGCCAGCCATTTTTCTATCCGTGTGTGTGTGTGTGTTATTCTCAGTGATTAATTTTGGATGAAAGGAGCCCAAGTCACAAGAAGAGATCGCAATGGCCCCAAATAGCGATCTTTATCATCTTTAGCAGTGCAGCAAATGCATATTATCCAGCTCGCAAGTTCTTCTGTCAAGTTTCATCACTATAGAAAACATCTGCATGGTCAGGCGCAAGGTGTAATGTTTTCAGTGCTACAATCCACTCGAAGGGAAAAACTGCCCCATTATTAACATTGTTTTGAACGTGTTCCAGTCCATGGTTTTGCCCGTTCTCTTGCATGGATGTGAGACATGGGGGTTTTAGAGAGAAGAAAAAAAAAGAAATAAAACACTGCAGCTTAAATTTGTGAAGAATCTTCTCCATTTTACCGTGGTACTATTACAGTCCTGATTTATGGAAAACTGGGAATGTAACCAGTCTCTGTGTAAATAATTCAAATTAGCAGATTTTGAATGTTCTTGATTTCATCTTCAAGTGACAAATACTCAGTAGAAATTGTCGCGTCCTGTATGATTTGCATTACAATGGTTTCTATAATTCTGAATGATTACTTGCGAGAAAAATATTTCGCTTGAAACGGGCTGTGATTGTATTTCCGAAAGACACAGTTTTTCCAATGCCAAAGTATTTGCAAAGCTGTTCGTTTTACTTTGCAAGAATTAGCTTCACTCATAGGATGAAGTGGCAGAATCGAGTTACAAATATCAATTTGAAAGAAATTGTAAAACTGATTTCAAACGAAAAAAAAAAAGTGTATCTATCAATCGCCAGATCTCCAAGTCCATTCATTGACTGAATTTAAATGTAGCATCCAGGTATTTGTGGGCGAGGTCGGACGGAGGTTTGGACTTGTCTGCAAGGAACGTGCTTGTTGAGAATGTGATAAACAAAAGACAGAAGACGTGTTTCATTTTGTTGTGCAGTGTCATAGGCACACAGATTTAAGAGCGAAATTCATATTCGGAAAGTACACGTGTGTTAAATCTGTTAATAATGTTTGTAGATTATTTTCTGATGGTGATGACATTGCTGAATTCGAATAAATTTATAACATTTATCAAAGGCGACTAACCCAGAAGATGTCACAACTCAGTTTCTGATCATTTGCTCTTGTTCTGTCAACATTAGAATGTAAATTTAGTCAAGTATGTCAAAAGTTATTTTCTAACACAACCATCACCGCCACCGTCGTCACCACTACCAACATCCAAATAGCACTGTCAGTGGTAGCTTAAGTTGTTGGTTGTTGGTAATCACCATTATATCCTCATTTTACCTTGTACAGCTATATTACCGAAAATGATTTGTCAGGCGTGAATCTAGACAACACGTTGACATAAGGCGACAATTTGTTCACAGTGGACATGAACACGTGACCTGGCGGTCCAGAATGTCACCTGCGTACCAGGATGTGACATTTTGCTCCGCAACATCTGCACAGAGTGTCACATTGGGGTGATATTTTTGTACTGGGGTTGACCTTTTGTACCACAGCACGGCCCGATTTATCCATCGTTTGGACAAATCGGGTAAAAAAACATACATACGCGATCTCTCTCTCTCTCTCTCTCTCTCTCTCTCTCTCTCTCTCTCTCTCTCGTCTGTCTGTGTCTCTATCTCCTGTCGCTCCATCTCTGTCTCTCTCCCCTTTTCTTCTTCTGTGTTTTTTTTTCCACTTTTTCTGAGATCTTGGTTCAGTAGCTCTGTTTTGTGGCAACACAGTCCTTTTCGTTGTGGGGAAGGGGTGAGGGAGAGGAGGAAAAGACATTAAGATATACGTGAAAGTCATACTGGTTCACAGCTTTGTCGCTGCCATTTATATCGCAATCTGTCTGGCTGCATTGACCCGCTGTCTGTTTGTCTCTAACTCGGAATTTCCTGATATCTATCTTTATCAATATTTCTTTCTCTTTATCCATGTCTTTAACTTTGTTGATACTTCTTTCTTTTTATCCATGTCTGTGCCTCTGTTTACTCTTTGTCACCGTCTCTCTCTCTCTCTCTCTGTCTGTCTGTCTGTCTGTCTGTCTGTCTGTCTCTCTAGAAGACAAAACATAACCACACAGCCTCCATCTGTTTTTATCAATAATCAGGAAATTGAAGTGGTGGATAGCCATCGAGTTCTAGGAGTATATGTTGATAATAATCTTTCTTGGTCTTATCACCTTCGCAGTTTATGTAAAATCAATATCTAGACAAACATATCAGCTGTGCAGGATTAAGCATTTCTTAAACCTTCATGCCAGGAAATTGTTCCTACACGCACATGTTCTCTCTTCAATCAATTATTGTTCAACACTATTTGATTCTGCTAGTGCTAATGCCATGAAACCTCTTAAGAGTGTCTACAAAAGAGCGCTTAAAGCAGTCCTATTAAAATCATCTAGTCTTAGTGAAGGGGATTATACTAAAGCGGGGGCTCTTCCATTAAAAGAAACGTTCGCTGTCAACAAATGTCTGCTAATGCAAAAAATTGCATCGGGTTTAGCACCTCAAACTCTTCAGTCTAAATTTAGCATAAACCCTAGGGATTCAACCAAATTCCAGGTTCCCACGCCGAGAATAGATCTATTTAAATCAGGGCTAACTTACTCAGGTAGCGTGGCTTGGAATTCACTTCCACTACATCTCCGATGTACTCAAATTGCAGAATCCTTCAGGGAAAAAAACTAATTACACATTTCACAGCAGACCATTGCTATTAGGGACAAAATACACATACCAGGGCAACCCTCTGTTTTGCTGCATATTATACTGATACGCTGTTTCCTTTCCACTGATGTTTTTAAAACCAGATAATGATAAATGAGAGATATAGTTACTATCGGTTTTATTAATGATTGAAATTATATCATGATGAATGACTTGTGGTCGCTGGTTTTATTGGTGCATTGTCACTAATGATTGATGTCTTAATACCTTGATTTCTTCGAGCACTATAACTGCAAGGTGATAAATGTGTGTCCGGATTACTGTTGATCATATTGATGTATTGCTCTTTATTCAAATTTATAGTAATGTGTTAGCATGCGATATTTTGGATAGAAAAATGGAATTATCTCTCTCTCTCTCTGTCTCTGTCTGTCTGTCTGTCTGTCTGTCTGTCTGTCTGTCTGTCTCTCTCTCTCTGTCTGTCTGTCTGTCTCTCTCTCTCTCTCTCTCTCTCTCTCTCTCTCTCTCTCTCTCTCTCTCTCTCTCTCTCTCTCTCTCTCTCTCTCTTCGTTAATTACGGCTGCGTTTCGATGGATTGTCGCTTAGTTAATAATTATAGTCTTGGGTAGTGTTTGAATAGTCAGGAAGAAAACATAAAAAGATGGAAGAGGAAAGTAAATTATAATGGCATCTCTCTCTCTCTCTCTCTCTCTCTCTCTCTCTCTCTCTCTCTCTCTCACACACACACACACACACACACACACACACACACACACACACACACACACACACACACACACACACACACACACACACACACACACACACACACACACACACACACACACGCGCGCGCGCGCGCGCCACACCATGAAAAATAAGTGTTATGATTATTGATGCTAGGCATTCATTGCTGCTTACTGATAACTGATTGTAGTACCGTTCGTTCTCGTTTTGCCTTATAACCACATAAAAATGTTGATATTATTGATGCATTGTAGTTGTCTAATTATTGTCCTTAGCAGTTTGTTGTATGTTATTATTATTATTATTTTTTTTTTTACAAAGGAATGCAACTCTCTCTCTCTCTCTCTCTCTCTCTCTCTCTCTCTCTCTCTCTCTCTCTCTCTCTCTCTCTCTCTCTTCCCTTCGATAAGAGGATCACTTATTCCATATCTGTGTGTGTTGACTCCCTTCTTTTGTAATCTTTACTCTGTTTGTTGTTTCAATCGTTTCTCTCTCTCTCTCTCTCTCTCTCTCTCTCTCTCTCTCTCTCTCTCTCTCTCTCTCTTCTTATAAAGTCATCAACGCCTTAACTATAATGGATGAACGTTTAATGTTATGAAGAAGATATGTGTGTTTGTTAAAAGTTTTGTAAGTCTTAGTCGCTAGTTTGTTAAAAGATTTGTAAGTCTTAGTCGCTAGTCATACTTAGTCCCTTAACGGGGCAAGGGCCGGATGAAAAAAAAAGCATGTGATTGCTTATCTGTTACCCTTGGGATGAGAAATTTCTAAGCACAGTAATTAATAGTAATCTTCTTAATTGGAATCCCCACAGATTTTTCTAGAAGTCTGAGCTTTCTAAATTAATACATTTCCTTAACTTTTGTTCACTTAAACTATCTTTCAAGTTCACATTCAGTGGGTTTTTGTTTGTTTGTTTGTTTGTTTTTTTTTTCCGAAATGTTCCCATTCACTAGAACAAAGTAGTCT
>JADBJO010000108.1:37500-40000 GCA_016801955.1 Conus betulinus | reverse complement strand
TAACTTTGCATACTCATGGAGATTAGTGGGGTTTGGGTGGACTACGTTTTTCAGTGCGACAGAATAATGAACAGGATGCCGTTGATTGTTGCGGTCTGTGTGTGGTAAATTTTTTGTACAGTAGGGAGTTGCTCACTAAAACACACACATACACACGCACTCACGAACACACACACACACACACACACACACACACACACACACACACAGTGAGAGAGAGAGAGAGAGAGAGAGAGAGAGAGAGAGAGAGAGAGAGAGAGAGAGAGAGAGAGAGAGCCTCACGCAACGAAAATGGCAAAGAGCTAGAAGCGCGCTGTCTTATTCATGGGCATTGGCATCAACATAGCAATAGCAATACGAACATCATCATATCTATTAACCTACCAGGTGTTGAGGGCGGGAGAGGGAGGAAGGGATCGAAGTATCAATCACGTCTTTCATGAGGGATGATGATGATGATGATGATGATGATGATGCATTTTTTTTTTATAGGTCTGGAGTGGCCAGTAGGTTGTTGATCGGAAAGGGGAGGGGAGGAGGAGGATGGGGGGAGGGGGGACGAGGGGAGGGGGGGGGGGGGGGGGGGGGGGGGGTAGGTGGGCTACAGTAAAGCGCATTGCCCTTGTAAATGAAGAATGTCCATCATCAATACGCTGTTAAGAGGGCCAAAATACAAATAAAGACACAAAACAAAGTGTAAAGTAACGCACGTTGTATGCACAACACAAAACAGACAAGTAAATTTTGACAGATGTGTCTTCTTCAGACGGTACGAACAGTAAACGAAAATGCATAAAACAAGAACTCATCAGATAACAGTCAGCATAAGAACGATTCTCATGGTAAGGATGATGGTATTTTGACCTGTGACGCATTTACTCGACTCTCTGTATATGTGCTTAAACTCACGCCGTATCATAGTGTTCTGTTTTATTTTCTTTTCATTGTCTGACGCGGGACGTCACTATCTGTTGTGATACATTACGCCGGTTTGACGTGCACTGTGCATGACTTGTGACGTTATTTTTGTGTAACATCCATTGCTTTAAAGGGTACTGTGCTCCCAAGTACCCAAGTATTTCTTTTCTGTATTGAATCTGTAACATACGATTTAATTTGAATTGTTCTCGAATGATTCAGCAGTCGTTATCACTGTACTGCATTGCACAGTCAAGTTCAACATGACTTTCCAGGAAACCCAAGGGATAGAGTACCATGACGAATGTGTCAGGAACCATACATTTTATGATAAAACCACGTGTCTTACTCTTCTTTTGCTGTTATTCTGGAACACGTGAGGATGTGTCAACTCCAGGTTTTTCGTTGTCAGTTTTTTTTTTCTTTTTGTTTGTTTGTTTGTTTGTTGTTTTTTTTTTTACAGGCCAGGGTAATGGGTTGAGGAATTGGGGGGTGGTTGGGGAGTAGGGAGGGGTGGAAGGAGCTTCTTCATTACATTGTTCAGGTTTGTACCCTGGATACAGACAGGTCATGAGTAGAGGCCGCACAGCTTCCGGTGACCGCCTGCATTCCCTTATCGCTCTCTGAAGAACGAGGATTCCCTGTGTGTTGTTCTTGACTGAATGAAGCCTAACTGCTGGTCTAGTCTACGACACTGCCGACAGGGGAGGGGAAACAGGTGTTGCTTGCAGCCAGGGCAGTGGACGAGGCCTATGCGGACCTTATGCATCATGGACAGCCTGACTTCTTGCCAGCTGCTCTCCAGTGTTGGCCAGTCCAGTCTGAGTCTTCAACAAGCAGCTGTTTGCTTTGGCACAATTTGGCACCAGTGTGGTCGTCCCGATGGATCTCACGGTGGATGAGAATGCTGAGGTATTTGGCTCTTGGGACAATGTCCAGAGTGTGTCCATGGAGCAAACAGGAGTACCAGGGTGGTTACCTGCTCATAGTGACTGTCAGCACTTGATACTTCTCCGGATGGCAGTCCATGTGCCAGCTTTTCTCCCGATCAGCTAAGCAATGGAGGTGTTGCTCTACCTGTTATGATCCTGGTGGCTGGAAACCATCCTGCATGCAGGTGTATCTTGCTGTCGACCTCAGGCTGGCAGGGCACTGATACATGCAAGAGAAACAATTATACATCTTTATTAAATGGACTGCTTCGGGAAAACCGATGGCCAAAAACAATAGTAAATGCACATCTATGGCTGAAAGACGATTCGGCAGTGAACGGGCTGACAAAATCTATGGCAATCCATTTCAAGGTTTTGAAATCAGAATCAGTCTCTGGAAATTCTTCTTTCTGAGGTTATTTACGGACATACATTATATCACTGACAATGTTTGGTGACGTCGGTATATTCTCCAGGCAAGCAGCACGGCGAAGGGACACCTTTTAGGGCCTTTCGAAGCAACACAGTACAAGCTGTCGCGAGTTACTTCAGTGCAACTGCTTTAATCGTTCCAGTAGGGGCCTGATCTGACCAAATTTATTTTTCAACGGTCGTTTCAAAATAGTTTTCGTCAGTATCAACTTAAAGTA
>JADBJO010000108.1:27500-32500 GCA_016801955.1 Conus betulinus | reverse complement strand
ATAAGTATGGGTATGGAGAAAGGAGAGGGGGTTAGAGGATTCTTAAACAGCAGGGTTGCCGTGGCAACAGTCTCAGAGGCGAAGGCGATGGTGATGTCAATACTAGTGGTGGTAGTATCAATACTAGCAATATTATTACTGAATGGTACTACTAACAACGATAGTGAAGGTTAAGGTAATAGAAACACAATACAGAATTATATATTTAGAAAATACATTTTTATAATAATCAAATAAATAAATAAATGTGCGCGTTTGTGCGCGCGCGCGCGCGCGTGCGTGTGTGTGTGCGCGCGCGCGCGTGTGTGTCCCACTGTGTGTGTGTGTGTGTGTGTGTGTGTGTGTGTGTGTGCGTGTGTGTGTGCGTGCATGCGTGTGCGCGCGTGCGTGTGTGTGTGTGTGTGTGTGTGTGTGTGTGTGTGTGTGTGTGTGTGTGTGTGTGTGTGTGGGGGGGGGGGGGGGGGGGGGGGGGGGGTGCGCATAGTTATCAACATTTCCACAACATATGCACAGGAAAGAGGGAAGATGGAACAGGAGTTCATGTTGAAGAAATAGTGAAAAAAAAAAAAAGAAAAGAAAAAAACAAATGACGTGAAGGAAATGGAGTGGACAAGTATCTGAATAAACAATAGACTGATGTGAGAAATAGAGAGGGTGTGGTGAGAAGGGAAAGGAAGATAGCTATAAGTTATGTGTAAGGTAAATAGTGGGAGATATGGTATTATGTGTGTTTAGTGGGAAGATATTGTGGGCTGAGACTGAAGTGGTGGGTTGGTACATGTAAACTTAAGGTGTTGATGGTATGAAGGTGGAGGGAAGAAGGGGATGGGTTATATATGACTGGGGGGGGGGGGGGGGGGGGGGGGGGGGGGGGGGGGGGGGCAACATATTCACACCTATACACAATCTCTCTCTCTCTCTCTCTCTCTCTCTCTCTCTCTCTCTCTCTCTCTCTCTCTCTCTCTCTCTCCCCCCCCCCCTCTCTCTCTCTCTAAAAATTAAGTTATTGTATCTAAGTATTATCATTATTTTAATTCTACAATTATGGCTGGCAATGGGATTAGTGATAATGGGACATAATGCTTAGAAGTATAAAGGTAAAAAAATGACAATGTAGTGTGTAATGTAATGATGTGATGAAGATAACAGTAAAGGTAATGATATGATGATAGTGATACAGTAATAAAGGTTTTTAAGTAATATAGGTAGGATGATATTAGGTGAAAGGAGCTGAAATGCTCAATGAACAACAGCAGACAGTACTAGAATGATGATAATAATGATAGTAGCGATGGTAAGTGCAGTAACACTAGCGGAAATAAAGGCGCCAGGAAAGAAAAGGAAACGACCAACGATAAAGGAGCTAGCATTCTATTATAGTGTGTGTGTGTGTGTGTGTGTGTGTGTGTGTGTGTGTGTGTGTGTGTGTGTGTGTGTGTGTGTGTGTGTGTGTGTGTGTGTGTGTGTGTGTGTGTGCGTGCGTGCGCGTGCGTGCGTGAGTGTGCGTGTGTGTGTGTGTGTGTGTGTGTGTGTGTGTGTGTGTGTGTGTGTGTGTGTGTGTGTGTGTGTGTGTGTGTGTGTCCATTAGTAATGTCAGCCTTATTCATTGGTTACCTCCACCCCCCCAGCAACCGCCATACCTACCAACACCCTACACACATCATTACTAGGGCAGGGGGGAGGGGGAGGAGGGGAGTAAGTCGATTGACGTAGCAAATGGAGAGACTCAGAGAGTGTAGGAAAAGGGAAAAGATGATAGCTGCAACCTATGTCTGAGGTAAACAGTGGGAGGTAGGGTAGTGTGGGTGTGTGTGTAGGTGGAGGATATTTCAGATTGGAGCTGCAGAGGTGGAATGGTATATACTACTTTTGGACGTTGATGCCATGAGGATGGACGGTGCCCAGTTTGGCGATGAGATAAGATTCCTGCATAAGGCGTTCCAAGTTGTCACTCTTCGATTGCCAAAGTGCCAAGACTTTGACATGGTGATGTTGTGTTGGGCATGGTTGAAGTGTAGAGCGACTGGTTTGGGCCGATGGTGGCGGATGTCGGCCAGGTGTTCAGAGATGCGCGTCTCAAGTGTGCGAGATGTCTCACCTACATAGATCTTACCGCACAGCTGACAGTGGATGGCATACACAATGTTGTGGCTCTGGCAGGAGAAAGTGCGTTTAATAGTGAAAGAGCCCGTGGGGCCATGTAAGATGGTGTCTGGTTTGGTGAGAGAGCAGATTTTGCAGTTGGGTTTTTTGAGCAGGGGAAAGTACCTGGTGGCTTAGGGTGTGGATATTTTGTTCAGCTTAGAGCGCACCAGTAGGTCGTTGAGGTTTTTTGTCACGTTTGAAAAGTGATCATTGGTTTGTCTCAAAGGCAGGTTTATGATTTTCTACTATGTGCCAGTTAGAGACTTCAGGATCCTGCAGATGGGCAGATTGTGAGGATGGAAGAGAAGGCAGGCAGTGGGTCTGTCTGTCTCTTTGGGAGGTTTAGTTTCCAGAGTAGATGTTCTGGATTTAGCTGCAGTGCGGCTGAGAGCATCATTGATGACGGCACTAGGGTATCCACGGTTGGTGAAAAAATCAGACATTTTGGCTGCTTGTATGGTGAAATCTTCTTCGCTAGAGCAGAGTCTGCGTAGGCGAAGGAATTCAGAGTATGGAATGCTGTTTTTAGTAGACTGGTGGTGGGAAGATGTGTAGTCCAGGTATGAGTGCGCATCAGTAGGTTTGTAGAAGACTGAGGTTTGAAGCAGTCCATCTTTGAGGGAGATAGTGATGTCCAGGAAGTTAACCGACTGTGAAATGGTGTAGGTCAGCTGGATGGATGGATGGAAGGTCTGAGAGCAAAGTTGAGGAAATTCTGGAGGTCATGTTCTGGCATGGATGTGGCTCCCAATCCATCATCTATGTATCTTTTGTAGAGCTCTGGTGTTGGGCCTGTGTAAGAGGTTAGTAGGCGGTGTTCTAGGTGTCCCATGAAGAGGCAGGCATAGGATGGTCCCATTTTGGTTCCCATAGCAACACCACTGATTTGTGAGAATGTATGGTTGTTAAATTCAAAAGTATTGAGGGTGAGGACTAATTCTGCAAGTCTGACCAGTGTAGCTGGGGGAGGGTGTTGTTGGTTAGGGGCCGTTTGTTAAGGAAGAATGCGAGGGCCTTCAGTCCATCAGCATGAGGGATGGAAGTGTAGAGAGAGACGACATCAAGTGTAAAGAGGAGGCTGGGTTGAAAAGTGGGATCTGTGTTGTATGAATTAATCATGTTGAGTGTGTGTGTAGTGTCTTTGAGGTAGGTGGGGAGGCCTTGTACTATGGGTTGGAGGAGAGAGTCTAAGTACTGTGAAATGTGTCTCTGTAGGGCAGCTGCATGCAGATACAATGGGTCTGCCAGGTGTATTGGTTTTGTGTATTTTAGGGAGCAGGTAGAAGGTGGGTTGTTTGGTGTCTGTCATTATGAGGAGTTTGGCTGTCTTCGGTAAGTTGTCATGTTTGATTTCTTGTTTAACTGTGGTTGAGATGAGTTTCTGGTGTTGAGGGAGGGGGTTGATACTGTGAGTGGTGTATAGAAATTTGTGTCTGACAGTTGTCTGTGTGCTTCTTTTTATGTATAGCTGTTTGTCCCAGACCACCACTGCACCACCCTTTGTGACTCGTTTGTCCACGTTTCTCTGGGCGGTTCGCTGACATTTTTTAAAGATTTGTAAAGTTTGTTAGCTTAAACAGAAAAAAAAAAAACCTTTTTTTTTAACGTCTGCTGTGCTGCCGAACGCCTGCTTTCCTGCCTCACAGTTGTGACTGTTAATGGTTTTGCTTTTATATGTTGTTCTGGTGTATTTGATGTGGATCCTATTAAGATTTGTGTTAAATCTGGAAGTTTTCACTTTGTTTTGGCATCTCGATATATGTATGTCACACGCACGCACGCACACACACACACACACACACACACACACACACACACACACACACACACACACACACACACCCATCGCGCCTCTGCGCCAAATCCGCTTGGTTTCCGGCAGACTCAGTCCTTGTGTGGTGTGATCAGTTAAGTTTTGACCCGTCACACCGACGACGAGAGAGAGAGAGAGAGAGAGAGAGAGAGAGAGAGAGAGGGAGAGAGAGAGAGAGAGAGAGAGAGAGAGAGAGAGAGAGAGAGAGAGAGTTGACACTTGATGGTTTACTGTCATTAGCTGTAAAGCCCTTGTGACAGGGGGTACAGAAATGAAATGCTTGCAACGGCAAAGTAATTGAAGACAACATGCAGTAACACCAATTTTAACACACACGCACGCACGCACACACACGCGCAGGCGCTAGCGCGAAAAAAGACACTCAATTACATACATATACGCTCATATACGCGCGTGTAGAACGTACAATAAATCTCCATCAACCATCCAAATATAACATTATGCAATCTATTTGTATTGCCTATCAAGTTAAATACTCCTTAAAGTACCTCAACTGATAAACACATAGATATTAGACCGTTTCACGCACTCACTCATCATTAAGCATTTTCTTTTTCCGTATCGACCCTGCTTCTGAAATATATTTTGCAAGCGGTTACAATGTTAGTGACACTGTCAGACGTTAAGATACTGATTATATCCTTCCCCTCCTCTTCTTTGGACTTGAACACTACAATGCTATTTTTTTTCTCAGTTCATCGTAGCCCCCTGCATCCGAAGATGAAATGACTCCCATCCTCCGGAGCATGACCACACACATCAGACACCGGAGGAGTAAAGAAGACATTTGAACTGAACCACATTTTGTTTTGTGATTAGACCAAAGGTTCTCCATCTGAACCTGGCAAGGCCAATCTTGTGCCGTCGAGTTGTAACACCTGAAATGTATCTTTCTGTTTGAAATGCTGACTTAAAAGAAAAGAACCAGTTATGTTTATCATTACTTTCCATTTTTTTCCACGCCAGTTTTGCATGTAGGGTGCTATTAATCTATCTTTGAATTTAGACACAAAACCATATT
>JADBJO010000108.1:12500-22500 GCA_016801955.1 Conus betulinus | reverse complement strand
ATCAGTAAAGAGTTATTTGGATTAGGTAAAGATATTCTGTATGTTTGTACATATATACCACCAGAAGGATCTCCATTTTACACTTATTTTGATATTGACAATGGAATTAGTATGCTTGAAGAGTGTTTAACCGATGTTCTGTTGCAGAATGACGTGTATGTTATTTTAAATGGAGATTTGAATAGCAGAACAGCTAATGTTTCTCAAGATTATATTGTACAAAATACGTTTGATCCACAGTTCAAGAATTGCCCTATAATATGATTCGACATTCAAATGACTGTACTTTGAACAACTATGGTAAATTATTATTGAACATGTGCACTGCGTTAGATCTGAGCATTTTAAATGGCATGTGCAAAGGCGACTATGAAGGTTGCTACACATTTATATCTCTGACTCAGGAAGTAGTGTCACAGACTATTTTGTACTTTCACGTGAACTTTTATGATTTTGTTTGATTCTTGTGAATTATCTATAGCTGACCGTATGGATTCCGACCATTTACCAGTGACAGCATGTGTTGTTCTTGCCAAGGAATGTTCACCTGATATTTGTTTGCAAAAAGAGAATTTTGTCATACACAAACTTGTATGGGACGAAAAGTGTGCAGCTACATATACCAGTATTTTGTGCAGTGAAGAAATACACACAAAAATTGATCTTGCAATTGATTTGATTGATGTTAACGTAAATACTGCTCTTAAAAGTTTTTAATGATGTATAAGAGAAAGTGCTGAATCCATGAAAACATGCGTATCATTTAACAACAATGGAAGTTCATGTAAATGGTTTGATGTAGAATGTAAATTTTGTAAAAGAAACACTAGAAGATTGTTACAGATATTTCGTCGTTCAGTAAAATTAGAAAAGAAAGCAGAAGCAATAGCTGAAATGAAAAATGAATATGTAATTGCTAGACGTGAATATAAGAATTTACTAAAGCGGAAGAGGAAACAATTTAACAAAGCTTTACTAGATAAACTGGTAACGACAGTGGGAAACCAAAAAGAATTTTGGGACGTTGTTCATAACGCGTCCTTCAAAAGAAAACAGCCTAGAAATAATATATCAGTCGACTCCTGGTTTCAACACTTTAAAGCCTTGCTGGAAACGGATGCTGACAACACAGTAAATGAGTATTCAGCTGAAGTTGAAATGGAAGGCTATATGAATCGTCGATCTCTAAAGATGAAATATTGCTAGCACTTAGAAAATTAAAAAACATAAAGCAGCTGGTCCCGATGGCATTATTGCCGAGCTTTTTAAGAACTCGAATGATCAAGTTGTATACTTCCTTCTAAAACTGTTTAATAACCTATTTGATAATAGTGTGTTTCCTGAGAACTGGTTCGAATCTGTTATTCAACCTATTTTCAAGAAGGGTGATATCAATGATCCCAACAATTATAGAGGAATTTCCTTGAGCGATGTTAGTAGTAAATTATTTGGTATAGTGATAAACAATAGACTGCAAGAATGGGTGGATGAACACAATATCACAGGTGATTATCAAGCTGGATTTAAGAGAGGATACTCAACAGTCGACCATATGTTTTCTTTACTAGCTCTCGTACAGAAACAGTTTTGTTATAATCGAAAATTGTATGTTGCATTTATTGATTTCGAAAAAGCTTTTGACACGATAAATCGAAATATTCTTTGGCAAATTCTCTTAAAAAATGGCATTAAAGGCAAATTATTCAGATGTATTAAAAGCATGTACAATGATGTCAAGGCCAGAGTACGATGTGGTTCTACGTTAACTGATTACATTGCCTGCACATCAGGATTAAGCAAGGAGATGCTTGCAGCCCTGTTCTGTTTTCTCTTTTCATTAACGAACTGGCGGTTGAAGTAATTAATAAAGGAAGACATGGCGCTCGATTTTCACTAGATGCATTCGAATTATTTATTCTGTTGTTGGCTGACGATGTTATTTTGATGGCAGAGACAGTTACAGGTCTGCAAACACAACTGAACAGCTTACAACATGCCGCTGCATCTCTTCAACTTAAAGTTAATATGACTAAAAGCAACATCATAGTATTTCGGAAGGGTGGATATTTGAGTGTGAGAGAAAAATGGTTGTATAACGGTGAAAGAATGCCTGTAGTTAATGCGTATAAATATTTAGGAATTTTCTTCTCTACGCGCTTGAGCTTCACTGCTGCATGCAAAGACCTTGCAAGCAGAGCGAAGAATGCTTTGATTTATCTTCTTAAAAGGTTACACATGTTAGATAACAACTCTTTTAGTTTATTTATGAAATTGTTTGATTCTCAGATACAGCCAGTTGTGCAGTATGGCTCTGAATTATGGGGCCTAGACATTGCTGTTGTCCATTGTGAATCAGTCCATTTATTTGCGTTGAAGAAATTTTTAGGAGTAGACAGGCGAACACCCAATGACCTTGTTTATGGTGAAACAAATCGCTATCCAATATATATAAATTCTGCTGTTAAGTGTATTCGCTACTGGCTTAAGCTGATACAAATGGAGAACCACAGGATTCCACGCAAAGCTTATGACATGTTATTTGACCTTGATGCAAAAGGTAAGAAAAATGGGGTAACAAATGTACGCTTATGTTTGTTTAAATATGGATTTGGATTCGTTTGGGCAAATCAAGGCGTTGGAAATGTTCATGATTTCATATGTTGTTTCAAGCAAAGGATGATTGATTGTAGGTGGCAGACTTGGTCCGATCATATTCAAACTAGTGATAGATTCAACTTGTATAGAGCTTTTTGCAGTGACCACAGTTTAAAACCTTACTTACATTTAGATATCGATAGACACTTAAAATATATTACGACTAGATTTAGGCTCGGGATTTCTGAGCTGGCATTACATCGCTTCCGACACAAAACGTCTGTGTTCAACGATTTAATCTGCCCCTTATGTACTGAAAGCGAAGAAAGTGAGGTGCATTTTGTTCTTTGTTGCCCAGCTCTTAAACATATACGCGAAACTTTAATTAAGCCTAAATATTATAGACATCCTTCACTGTTTAAACTGAGTTTGCTAATGTCATCGACCAAACCTGAAGATGTGCGTAGTCTTTCTTTGTTTTTGTATAAAGGATTCTATTAAATATGAGACGGATGTGACGGGCACGACAGCGATCCGCTTTTCATCTGCCAGTCGTGTGTGTGTGTGTGTGTGTGTGTGTGTGTGTGTGTGTGCGCGCGCGTGTGTGTGTGCGCGTGCGTGCGTGCGTGCGTGCGTGTGTGTGTGTGTGTGTGTGTGTGTGTGCGTGTGCGTGCGTGCGTGCGTGCGTGCGCCCGCGCGCGTGTGTGTTTTAGCAGGAAGATGCGTATGGAGAGAGGGTAAGAGAAGAAAGATTGCAGCGAGATGTCATATTTGTACACTAGCGACTTTAAGCAGATACACTTTCATACATTTATGCCCCATGCTCTCGCGCGCGCACGCACTCACTCACTCACTCACTCTCACACACACACACACACACATACACACACACACACACACACACACACACACACACACACACACACACACACACACATTACGTATTCAATCGCCCGCGCGCGCAGACACACACAGAGACAACACACACACACACACACACTGACACGCGCGCGCTTGTGCACGCACGCATACATTTTCAGACCGACGGACGGACATACATATATACAGATAGACACACACACACACACACACACACACACACACACACACACACACACACACACACAGCAATTTGCACGCACGCACGCATGCACAGGCTCTTACTCCCTCTCCCTCTTTCTCAGTTTCTCTCTCTCCCCCTTTCACTTTCTCTCTCTCTCTCTCTCTCTCTCTCTCTCTCTCTCTCTCTCTTTCTCTCTCTCTCTCTCTGTTTCTGTCACACACACACACACACACACACACACACACACACACACACACACACATACACACACACACCACGTACTCAAGCGCCCCCGCGCACGCGGACACGCATACAGCCAGCTAGACAGACAGACACTCACACAGACAGGCGCGCGCGCGCACACACGCACGCATTACATATACAGACAGGACGGACGGACATACATATATACAGAGAGACAGCTACACACACACACACACACACACACACACACACACACACACACACACACACACACACACACACACACAAGCATCAACAACAACAACAACAACAACAACAAAAACAAAGCCGCACACAACACATTCACACTCATCCAGGAGGACGCTTGCTTGTTTCAGGTGTGCATCGTTCAGAAGAAGGACACGAAGCAGATGTTCGCCATGAAGTACATGAACAAAGCCATGTGCGCCCGCCAGTCGGCCATCACCAACGTGGTGCGGGAACTGGAGATGCTGACCTGCCTGGACCACCCTTTCCTGGTCAACCTGTGGTACGCCTTTCAGGTCAGTGGGTCGCTCGGCCTCTTTTCCCATCTTGTTGCTGACAGACTTTCTTTCTTTTTTATTATTTTTTTTTCTTGTTATTTGGTCTCGATTTTTCGCACCGTGTGATGAAATTGATTTTTTTTCCCTTTTTATTGGGGGGGGGGGGGGGAGGGGGAGGGAGGGGGTGGTGGCGGTGGTAAGAAAAAGGGAGACCAAGGGAGAAAAAAAAGATGAAGGAAAAAAAAATGGGGAAAAAAAAGGAAAACGAATGCGCGCACGTGCGTGTATGTATGTATGTATGTATGTAGGTATGTATGTATATATGTGTGTGTGTGTGTGTGTGTGTGTGTGTGTGTGTGTGTGTGAGAGAGAGAGAGAGAGAGAGAGAGGAGAGAGAGAGAGAGAGAGAGAGAGAGAGGCTGAAGGATGGCGGAGGGGGATAATTGAATTTGTGCCTGTGTGCTAATTTTCGGCTTTACTCGTGGACATGTATTCTTGATGCAAATGTCTAGCTTCATCGTGGCCGTGCACGCGTCTTGCCGCATCGAACCCTGTCGGGAAAGGAGAAGACAAAGAAAACGTAAAAGAAAGCGAAAAAGCACATTTCTGAATGCGAGTCTTGCCCATACGCGAACATGACAGCGTGGAGAAAGAAAGATGGCAAAGCTGAATGCATAGATGTTGAAAACTAACAGAAATCCGATTTATATTTGCATGTGATTGTTAAATTGCAAGTGAATGTAGAATGTTTGCCTGATGTTGATCTGCTTGAAGTTTCAGGAACAGAAAACAAGTATTTCTGTAACCAGCAGACTGTGTTTTTATATGTGGACATGCCCACGTTCCATGAATTAACCCATAGCTTGACTGTAAAGGTAAACTGCACCATGGATCACCATTTGCGACGGAGTGGACAATGATGAAGGAGCATAAATGACTTATCTATAATATTGTCCATGACATGGTCAAGACTAAATAAAAAAGCGACAGTTTCGCCATGGTTTGGGGGGGGGGGGGGGGGGGGGTGAAGCTGTTAGAGAGAAATGGGTATGTCTACTGGGAGGAAAAACCCGACTCACTGACAAGTTTGAAATGCTGTCTGGAAGCAAATGATTGGAGTCTGAATATTACATTATACAGACAAAACAGGTTCTGTGTATACACATAGAACATACTTTTTTTTTACACATATATTCATATATTTGTGTGGGTAAAAATATCACAATGATATATGGCGTAGTTTTGTTCATTTGTTCATGGTTCGATTGTAAAGCATCTATTTCCTTGCATACGGAGGGTGTCAAGAAGCAGCAGAACTTTTTTAATTGTTTAAAACTGATTACCAAGGTTACCTGCAGGATGTAGGTTACGAGTCGAAGAGTCTACACATGTTTTTTTTTCGACAACTACACGTTTCGTTGTTTAGTAGTTTGATATGGCAATAGCAGTGCTGAGACTTCTTCAACTTTAAAATCTGTTGATGAAGGTAGCGTCATTGTTCTCAGATTTGTTTGTGTAAGTGATTGTCAAGAGCTGTGTGCGTGTGTGTGTGTGTGTGTGTGTGTGTGTGCGCGCGCGCGCGCGCGCGCGCACGCACGCGCGCGTGTGTGTGTATGTGTGTGCTGACCAGGACGAGGAAGATCTGTTCATGGTAGTGGACCTTTTGGTCTGGGGGGCGACCTGCGCTACCACATGCAACAGGAGCTGACCTTCAAGGAAGACTGCGTCAAGTTCTACCTCTGTGAACTGGCCCTCGTCCTTGACTATCTCAGGAGCCAGAGAATCATACACAGGTAATCAACAACCACAGAATTATGCCTAAGTCATTAATAGATAACCATATATTCAGACAAGGCAGAAGATAGCTAGATGATATTATCCAGGCGAGAAATAACTCATCACACACAGGTAATAAATAGGTATAAAATTACACACATGCAATGACCGCAAAATTATGCGAGGTAATAAATAGCCAGAGAATATTGCCCATGTAATGAACAGCTGAAGAATTATACGGAGAGTATTCATCTGTACAGAATTATACACATATATTGGAATTGGGAATTACACACAGGTGACAAATAGTAGGAGATTTGTACGCATGAAATAAAATAAGAGAAAAGTGTATACAGCTAATGAACAACTACACAGTTATACCTAGATTATGAATAGAGAATTATACACAGGTTATAGATAATTGTACATAAGTTATAAATAGGTAGAAAAATTACACACCGGTTGTAGATAACTAAAGAGATATACTGTGGTAATGAAACCTTGTGCTGGAGGATTGTAAGCCAGGTGATAGACAACTGGAAAAGTATACATATGTAACAAATAGCTGAAGATTTATAGCATGTGGTAAACAACTAGAGAATGTAATAAATCAATATAGAATTATACAGAGGCTGAATAAATGGCTGAGTAATTGTACAGGGATAAGAAATATTTGGAAAAATCATACACAGATGATAGATGGCTAGAGAATGTTTGCATTCAATATATGTAGTGGGTCATGAATAGATTACAGATAACTAAATAATAGTGTTTGCAAGAAACTGAGAGTGATTCACAGGTAATGGATAACTAGAGAATTGTAAACAGGTAAAATACATTTAAATAGTTCCTTACAGTAAACAAAGAATTAAGTTAAGTGATATAAACGACCGGATAACATTACACAGATAATGAAAAAAAAAAAAAGAACTGGTTTGTATGCCTTTTGATTTTGAGCGTGGCATCTCAGTGTACACAGAGAGACAGGATGATCTGATGTCTGGCAGCAACAAGAAACCCTCAACCTGCCCACAGCTGCCACCGTGTTTTTGTTCTGACCACTCAAGAACAAATTACGAAAAAAAAAAAATCAGAATTCTTGAATTTGAGGAAAAGGCCTTTGTCCGGGCGCTTTGAACGTAGTTAAAAAACATTCCTTCGAATACCTGCCAACCATCATGTGTGTGTTAGGACATAGATATGGTGCAGCAAGGTATCACTGTCGGACGATTTGTAATTTATATGATTTTGTTGTGTGCGTCATGTTAATTACTGCAGGCCCAGCAGTTTCTGAACTGCACGCGTGTCAAGGAAGCATCAAGAAGGACTTCATCTCATCTGTCCTTCAAAACCTTGTGAAACAACTAAGCCTTATTTTTCAGTACGTGCTATTTAATAAAGCACACGATATATCGCGCTATGAACGTTGACCTTTGTACAAAGTGAAAGTTGGGAACAGTTCAATTAATTACTATGATAGTTTGAACGAACACCCAGGATAGGCTCCCCCAGAAATCGTTGGGATAGATCATTCCATATCGTTTTGACCGAGTGTCTGATTAAGTTCTGGCTTTTCAAACAGAATTATGCCAGACTGAAACAGGAGAAAGAAATCGCAACTATTGAAACTTGGTTGTATATCAACACAAAATGATCGTTTTTATTAGACTGGAAAAATCTGTATCATTCACCTCAAATCATGACGCATATCCTTCCACGATTACAGGCTGTGGTTATGACATAGACATTGCGAACATCAACTATAAAGAATGGGATATAAAGGTTCTGATTCACTATGGGTTGAATTCACGGTTTCTGCACGCGCATAAGATAGATGATTTCAAATGTAATGATTCATCTAAAGATACCACATATAGTTTATGTGCATGCGATATTTTTGAGGGAGGCATGGATGGGTCACAAAACTGTAAGGAAGTAAGGTGACTGCAGGCGGAAACGGAAACAAAATTTAAGGGCAATTTAAAGTAAAATCCGCCTGTTAACAGGGACAGACAATTACAAGACAAAACTCGACGCGTTTCAATCTCTTTGATCTTCATCCATAGCGTTTGTGGCCATTTTGCGCCGAATTGGAAAAGGTAAGTGATAGCTCCTTCTTCGTTTTCATTGCCCGGCATGTTGGTTTATCTGCCTGAAGAGGACCTAAGAGATCGAAAAGCGTCGTGTTTTGTCTTCAGATTTGCTTGTCCCTGTTAACTGGCAGATTTACTTTCAATTCCTTTTAAAGATTTTGAACAAACCTGTAGTTTTGGTGTGTCAGTGTCTGCGAAGATGGCACTGATCACAAGTTTTGGCATACCATTGTGTGCAGATATGTCATCTTTGGGTGTATATGTTTAATGAAATAGATGTAAAAAAAAAAATCATTTGACAAATTAGTAGATTTGGAAAGACAGGGGGTTAGTTACTGCCAAGGATATAGACAAACGAAGCAACAGGACAAGACAATGCATTTCGACCTCTTGGGGTTACTTCAGGCAAAAACAAATATAACACTTAGGACAGTATGAACAAAGAACTGCTTGTTCGCACTGTCCTAAATGTTAAATGTTTTTGTCTGAAGTAGACCCAAGAGGTCGTAATGCTTTGTGTCTTGTCCTGTGCTTCGTTTGTATATGTCCTTGACGGTAAATCTAACCCCCGTATTTGTAAACTTTGCTTCATTTTCCGCCCTCAGTCACTCCATTTTGAAAATTATTAGATTTTTGAGCTGCTTGAATCTGATGACTAAGGACAACCGTATTTCACAAGATAGTAAAGCATTGCTCATTCCAATGAATACAGGGAACCGACTGCCACAAATACGTGGAGTCCTGGAAAACCTAAAATTGAATACGTAATCGCAGAAAAGAGTTCCCTGAAGATTGTCTATACAAAATTAAATCATGCACATATCTCTGCCAGGCTTTGGGCATACAGACTATTGTTTTCCACTAGATACTTATTTTCAAATAATCGTCTTGTTCATACTGACATCAAGTAGTTTTTAAATGTAATGAAACCTGTAGGGTTAAATGTATGTTTCTGTGGAGATTTGGCCTATTTTGTATTCGCGGGTTTTTTGTCAAATATAGTGTCGTATTAAGTGTGTCAGCCCACATTTTTATGACATCCAATCAGTTCTGTCTTTCTGTCTGTTTATCTGTCTGCCTGCCTGTCTGTCTGCCTGTCCGTCTGTCTGTCTCTCCCCCAAACTCTCTCTCTCTCTCTCTCTTTCCATCTCTCTCTCTCTCTCTCTCTCTCTCTTTCTCTCTCTCTCTCTCTCTCTCTTTCAAGATGGGGATTTAAACAGTATGATCAAGCAGAAAGAGTTCTTCATTTTGCTTATAAGAAATAACTTCACGTCCCAATTAAAACGACATACAATATCGGTAATGATGGGCTCGCTGGCTATCCGTTACACATAAATACCACCGTGAAAGTAACAGGGTACTGAGTCCGACTTTTAAGACAACCAGAAAATATGTATTAAAAAGTGGCATATGAAAAACTCTCATGCTGTAAAAAAAAAAAACAAGGAAAATATTAAGACTAGGGTGTCACAGGTTAAGGCAGTCTAATGTGATAACGAATATGAACAAGCATGGCTATTTGGCTGTTGCAGAGAGATTTTTGTTTATTTAAATTGCGTAAACTTCTGTCATCGTTGGAGAAATCACGTCGGCGAAAATCAAAAGCTGGTTTTCAAACATATTTTGTCATCAAAACATGTATCACAGAAGCATATTGAAACTTGGTGTTACCAACTAAATGAGCACCGTTACTACTTAAATATGACAGAGGAAAACCATTGTATGCCTAGTATGTAAACGAAACC
>JADBJO010000108.1:0-5000 GCA_016801955.1 Conus betulinus | reverse complement strand
TGACACAAGATGTGTGACCTCTGCATTCCCACCTCTATACCCTCCTTCCCACGTAGCCTCGAGAGAAAAACATTCCGACGCTCTTCCCACCAGTTAGAGGATTGTCTTTGAAATATCATATCGCCTTTTAGTGTGTCTTAGAGTACTGTCCACACTGATCTGAAACCCCCAAACACAGGCCTATGTCAAAGACCTCTGGCAAGAGGAATGGACCTTGCAGACGGATAACAAAACTCTTTAAAATCCATCAAACCTGAAGAGTTTTTTGCCATTTTCCAGGGACGGGCCGTACTGAAGAGACAGTCCTGTGCCGCTTACACACAGGTCACTCGTTTAATACCCATTCTTATCTTTTAAATGGTTTATCTTTAGTAATCTTTGGTTACGGCTATAACAGTAAACTAGAACATCGGGCATCATCCTTGACCCATAATGAAGATACCTACAATTTTCAGAAAGATCGGCTCAGTACTTTTGTCTGGAGCGAGTGGAAAACATTTTGACCATGGACGGACAGACACACAGACAGTATTTCTTTCGTTCCCATTCTAAAGTACTCCCTGTTCTATAAGAACTGGGAGTACAAAAAGAAAGAAGAAGGAAGAAAGAAAGCAATTTGAAAAAATCGTCGTGCGGGAATATTTTGACCTGAGGCATTTCAGCTTTTTGTTTTCAAATATATTATCTTGGCCTCTGTGTGTGTGTGTGTGTGTGTGTGTGTGTGTGTGTTGTGTGTGTGTGTGTGAAAGGGAGAGAGAGAGAGAGAGAGGAGAGAGAGAGAGAGTTTATAAAAAAAAAATCATTTTTGTCTTGGCTTTAGTGCATGTGTGCCGCGCGCGTGTGTGTGTGGTTTTATTTGTATGCATGCGTGAGTATGTGAGAGATTGTTTCCACGTTTATGCACTTGAATTGTTTTCTCTCCCCCCCCCCCTCCTCCCCCACCCCTCAACGTGTGTGGATGTGCATTATTGATTCGTTGATTTAGTCTAACTAAAACACACACACACACACACACACACACACACACACACACACACACACACACACACACACACACACACACACCAAAACAGAACCCGACAATTTTTTTAACATGGTGTCAGAAACTGGATCGTCCATCAACCCTACAAAAGCCCAGACATTAGTCTGCACGCACAGCAACAAGACATCAGGACAAGCACCCTCACCAGTTTCCCTCAATGGAATATTAGTTGAATTAACTAACAACCTACGCTGTTTGGGTGTAGGCTTTGAGAATGCTAACCATGAGAAAGCATGTTTGAGAATATTGTTCTTAAATGCAAAAAAAGCCTAACTGCCATGAAAAGCAATGGCAGCTAAAGGCACTGAACAGCGCCATCTCTACCGACTGTATCACGCACTTGTACTCAGTGTGATAGATTTAGGGATTACGGCTTCCAACACTGTCCAACAGCAACCTTCTCAATTTAGAAAACATTCAACATGAGCAATGAGATTGATCCTGGGAACCACGAAGGACACATCAGTTGAAAACTATGCCCACACTTCATACACACACGTGGTACATTCATTACCACACACACAAAATAAAAATAGATTTAAAAAATGAATAATACAAAATAATGAATAAACAAAAAGAAAAAAAAACATGGTAGGTAGGGTAGGCACTCAAGGTCTGACCAGCGCGTTGGGCTGATACGTAGGTCAAGACACCCGCTGAGTCGTTGCCACGAGACCATCTTCTTCAATTCTCTCATCTTAGCTGTTAATTCATTTATCCATCAGCTTTAAAATCATGCATAGTGTGGTCTCAAAACTTAGCGGATTTGTGGTATAGCGTTAGGTATATGGACTAGTCCGGCACGCACGCAGTGACGCCTCCTTGATAAAACTGAAACTTTTGAACATACTGCAAAAATTGTAGTTCATGTCTCATGATTTACATTACTGAAAATGAGACTAAACTTAAGGGAAAAGTGTGTATAATACTTTTTGCTAGATTCAAAACGTGGTGACTGAGGGCGGAAAATAAAGCAGATTTTTTAAAAAGAAACGGTGTTAGTTTCCCCACACTGGTACAGACAAACAGATTACAAACAAGGGCAACAACACAATGCATTTTCAACCTCTTTGGGTCTTCTTCAGAGTCAGGCAAAAACAAACAACACTTAGGACAAGGAAAACGAAGAACGAGTAATCACTTATCTTCTCAGTAATTATTCGGGCGCAAAATCAACATCATTTTTGAAAATGCATTGTGTTTTGTTGGGGGTAATCTGTTTGTCTGTACATTTGGTGGAAGTAATACCGTTTCTTTTTTCATAAATATACTTTTTGAACACATTACACATAGTTGTATGCGTGGATCGAGTCCACAGATTTACATAATTATAAAAACAACAACAACAACAACAACAAAAACAAAACAAAAGAAAAAGAAAGCGAAACGACAACAGAACACACACACAAATTTTTGAGACATATTGCAGAAACTTTGCGTGTGGATCGCTCTGGTTCGTTGACCTACATAACTTCAAAAACAAAGCAAAAAACAAGCGTTTCTAGTAAGCCGATCTCAAGACCGTCAACAGAAAATACAAATATGAATTTTTTTTTTAATGTTTGATAATATTGCATATGCGGCTCGAGTCGGGTTTTTCAAACACACACAAAGTATCAGACAAAACAAAGAACGATCAAGTAGAGTACTCTTCGGTTGATTTACTGTTTACTGTTCCCTGTCTCATTTAAGAATCCCGTTCAGACAAAAACAAACCACTAGATTTGTATTTTGGGTGTATTGATTTATATAACAATAAAAAAAGGGAAAAAAAAAACTTTAAAGATATTACAAAACATTGCATGTTTGGGTCGATGTGGTCCATTGAGTTGCATGATCACAAAAATAGAAACAACATGATAAGACAAACAAAACTGTGACATGTACAAGAACAACCTAATACAGACACAACAGAACTGTGAACATGTTACAAGAACAACACCTAAAGGACAAACAGAAACTGTTTGAACGGGTTGCAAAACATTGATTGATTTTTACCACTTTCTGCGAAAAACCGAGGCGCAAAAAAAAAGCAGAAAAGAAGGGGGCAAGAAAAAAAAAATCATTTTGAATGTACACGACTAAACTTGCATTTGCAGATTTGAAGAAACGTTGATATCTGTTGATTGTTTAGGTTTTTGTAAGGCAGAGTTCTGTTGATTGTTTTTAAAAAAAACGGTTATTACACGATAGTGTGCTTGATGAGTGATTCGGGCTCTGGCTTGATCGAAGAAACAGCCTCAGTTAGAGCGAGCAGGAAGTGAACAAAAGGGGAGTCTACACCCGCTCGGGTTCTCTCTCAAGCGAGAATTATGTGTTTTAACCCTGCTTTTATTTTCGATATGCTCAAAAGCCTTGTGGTTGTTTTTTTGTGCCATTGCATGTGTGTTTGTGTTCACGCTTATCAACACACGCCGCACGTGATTGTGGCGTTTATTGTTAAATGTAGAAAGACATCATCAGAAATGGTGTGGTGTGTGTGTGTGTGTGTGTGTGTGTGTGGTGTGTGAAAAAGCTGTGAAAGAGCAAGAGAGAGAGAGACCAGACATACAGACAGAAAGTACAGACAGCGACAGACGGACAGAGACAGAGAATATGTGTGTGGTGTGTTTGGTGTGTGTTGTGTGTGTGTGGTGTTGTGTGTGGTGTGTGTGTGTTGTGTTTTCTAAAGATAACGTGAAAAACGGTACGTCTTCCTGACATGTTTTACATTACGCAGCAAAGGCGTGACCTATGACGGGGCTCTCAATGCTATCTCCACTGATTGGCTTTTCGGACGGAGGCATACTAAATCAGATCGCACGCCCGATAGCAATGAAATCCCTTGCGCAAATAGAGGAAGAAACGATTTGGCGTTTTGGTCGAAAAGTTTCCAGAGAGGGAGAGAGCGAGGGAGAGAGAGAGAGTGAAAGAGGGGCTGTGGAAAGAAGCGAGAAAGGAGGGAAGGAGAGTAGTGAAGAGTAGAGTGCACTCACGCGCGTGCGTGCACACATGTACACGCGCGCGCTCACGCACGCACTCGCACACACCACACCACACACACACACACACACACACACACGCACGCACGCACGCACGCACGCACGCACGCACGCACGCACGCACTGCACGCACGCAACGCACGCACGCACCGCATACACACACGTACTATCACTGATTCGAGAGGATAAAACTATAAACACACCCGCGCGTACGAGACACATAGACCACCGTTTCGCATGTAAGCACGCATACTTCACACATGATACAGACTTTCGCATACACATACATGATAGATAGGACGAGAGAGAAGAGTGAGAGGGCCCGTGGAGGAGAGAGAGGGAGAGATGCTGGGATAGAGAGAGAGAGGGAGACAAGACAGACAACAGACAGACAGCGAGACGAGAGGAGAACAGAGATTTTTAGAGAGAGATGAGAGGGAATCACACACACACCTCACCACACTCACACACATCCCGCCCCCCCCCCCCCCCCCCCCCCTCCGCCGCCCTCGCAGTGGCGCCACATACTCCAAACAACACACCCTCCCACACACCCGCACGCACAACGCACACACCACACACACACACCACACACACACACACCACACCAACACAAACAACACCATACGCACCCACAGTGCCACTCTCTCCCTCCCTCTCTCTCCTCCCTCTCATCACTCCATCCCAGCACGCAACGCACCACGCACAGAGCAATGAACAGGGAGGAAGTGGCAATACGGTGGGGGGGGGGGAGGGGGGATAACACACCCAGACCACACAACACACACACAGAACACATCTCTCCTGTCCTTTGTCTCTCTCTCTCTCCACGTTCCTCTCTCTCTCATCTCTCACACACACACACCCACAACACACACACACCACACACACACACCACACACACACACCCACACACCCACACACAACACACACCACACACCCCACACACACAAACCCACTCGCGCCACTACACACAC
>JADBJO010000107.1:1128959-1131459 GCA_016801955.1 Conus betulinus | reverse complement strand
ACGGAAGGAAAGAGTTAGAAGGAAGAGCAGCGTCGGGGGGAAGAGCGGAGCTAGAAGGGAGAGGAGTGTTAGAAGGAATGGGGAAGTTAGACGGAAGACTGTCAGAAGGCAGAAGACTGTCAGAAGGCAGAAGACTGTCGGAAGGCAGAAGACTGTCAGAAGGCAGAAGACTGTCGGAAGGCAGAAGACTGTCAAAAGGCAGAAGACTGTCAGAAGGCAGAAGACTGTCAGAAGGCAGAAGACTGCCAGAAGGCAGAAGAATGTCGGAAGCAAGAGGAGTGTTAGAAGGAAGACGTGAGCTTGATGGAAGAGGAGTCTAAGGAGTGCTACAAGTAAGAAGAGAGCTAAAACGAAGAGGGGGGTGTTGGGAGGAAGAGGAGTGTAATAGGGAGCGCAAGAAGGAAAGAGGAGTGTTGGAGTGAAGAGAAATACCACGAAGAGGGGTGTTAGGAGGGAGAGGAGTGTAATAAGGGGAGCTCCAGAAGGAAGAGGAGTGTTAGAGAGACGAGAAATACCACCACGAAAAGGGGTGTTAGGAGGGAGAGGAGTGTAATAGGGAGCGCCAGAAGGAAGAGGAGTGTTAGAGAGACGAGAAATACCACGAAGAGGGGTGTTAGGAGGAAGAGGAGTGTAATAGGGAGCGTCGGAAGGAAGAGGAGTGTTAGAGTGAAGAGAAATGCCACGAAGAGGGGTGTTAGGAGGAAGAGGAGTGTAACAGGGACATCATAGTGAAGAGAAATTCCAGGAGAAGGAAGAAGAAAATTTAAAGGAAGGGAAGTGTAACAAGGACTGCAAAAAGGAAGAGGAGTACTGGTAGAAGACATGTAAGACGGAGTGTCAGGAAGAAGAGGAGTGCTGCGGTGAAGAGGAGTGCAAGGAAGAAGAAGAATTTTAAAAGGAAGAGGAGTGTCGAGTGCTAAAATGAGCAAAGTGTGTGCAAAAGAAGAGGTGTGTGTTAGGAGGAAGAGTTGAAGGAAGAGCAGTGCTAAAAACAACTAAGACTTTTCACAGGGAGAGGAGTTTGAAAAGGAAAAGGAGTGTTAGAAGGAAGAGGATCCTTGAGGGAAACGGAGTGTTAGAATTGAAGGAAGAGTTAGAAAGAAGAGGAATGCTCGAAGAAACCGGAGTACTAGGAGAAAGATGAGTACTAGAATGGAGAAGTAATACAAACAACTGAAATGGTAGAGGGTAGCATGAGCGTTAGGAGCAAGAGGAGCGATAAAAAAGAGGAGGAGGAGTCCTAGGCGGAAGAGGAGTGCTAGAAGGAAGAGGAGTGTTGAAATTAAGATGATTGTTATGAGAAAGATGAATCTTACAGCCACGAGCGTGTAGTATTAGAATGACGAAGAGTGCTACAGGGCATAGGGAGTATTTGATGGAAGAGGGATGTTTGAAGCAAAGCCTATGTTGGAAGAGAAATAGTGGAAGCAAGAGGCATGGTAGAAGGAAAAAAGTTTGTTAGATGGCAGAGGAATGTTATAAGGAAGGAGGGTGTTAGAGGGAAGACAGACATTAGAGAGAAGAGCAGCGGTGAAAAGGAATAGAAGGAAAAGCAATGTCAAAAGGAAGAGTTAGAGAGAACAAAAATCCTCGAGGGAAGAGGAGTGTTAGAAAAAAAAAAAAAAAAGAGAGGGTCTGAAAGAGAAGGGGTGTTAGACCCCCCCCCCCCCCCCCCAAAAAAAAAAAAAAAAGAAAAAAGAAAAAAAAAAAAAAAAGAAGAAAAAAAGAAGAAAAAAGAAGTAAATAAATAAGAATGGTGCGGATTGTCAGAAGGAAGAAGACTTCTGGACGGAAAAAAGAGTATTAAAAGGAAGAGAAGGGGTCTGAAGGAAAAGGAGTATTAGAAGGGAGAGGGGCGCCAGGCCGATTCAGAGTAGCCAGAAGGATAAGGAATACTAGGAGGAAGAGGACTTTGGTGGGAGGATTGGGCGCTACAGGGAATAGGGGGAGAAAAAAGCAAGAGGAGTGTACCTGGAGGAAGAGGGGTGCTTAACGGAAGAGAAAGAGGGGGAGAGAGGACAGGTTACTGTGGAGAGGGGAAGAAGGCAAGCAGATGTAGCAGCCGTAGTAGGTAGAAAAAAAGAAAGCGGTATGTACAGGTAGTTATTCAACTGATGAGCAGTTACGAGTACGGCAATTAAATAACGTTGCAGCACCAAAAGCAGCAGCAGTCGTAATAGAGATGATAGTAGTAGTAGTAGCAGTAGCAGCAGCAGCAGCAGCAGCAAACAGCAGCAGCAGTAGTAGTAGTAATAGTAGTAGTAGTGTAGTAGTAGTAGTAATAGTAGTAGGTAGTAGTAGTAGTAGTAGTAGTAGTAGTAGTAGTAGTAGTAGTAGTTGTTGTGTTATTATTGTTGTTGCTGTGTTGTTGTAGTGGTGGTGGTGGTGGTGATGGCGGTGGTGGTGGTGGTGCAGTAGCAGCAACAAAACAGCAGCCACAACGGTGACAACGGCTGTAAAAAATTTTTATTTGAGTGTAATGAATGGGATCAAATCTGCA
>JADBJO010000107.1:1113959-1123959 GCA_016801955.1 Conus betulinus | reverse complement strand
TAGCAATGCTTTGTCAGATGTTTGTAATACAGCAAAAAAGTGGTTGATAGAAATACTTAAGTCAGTGATAAAACTAAACACAATAGATAGAAATTTCATTTTGGAAGCTGTTTGAACGCAAATTGAACCCATTCTGACAGACGCATCTAAAGTATTGGAACTGGAACCACGGTAGTAACGAAAGTGAAAATGTCCATACTGTTTGCTATAGAAAGATTTCTGATATTTCCCAACAAGCTGGTGTATGGAGAAACCTGGGGATATTCTCTACGTGTTTAAAAACGACTGTAAGGTGCATTAAAATATTGGTTAAAACTGGTCAGACTCCCCATGTCAAGAATATGTAGACAAGCTTATGAAATGCTCTTGTTACAACACGAATCTGATCACTTTAATGGGGTGTCAAATGTACAGAAGACTCTGACCGAAATGGCTTCGATATTGTTTGGCTGAACCAAGGAGCTGATTATGAACATGGCTTTATGATGGAATTCAAAGACAGACGCATTTTCTGTTTCAAGCAAAACTGGCATGTAGAAATAGACGGTAATGATAAATATGGATATTCTGTTCTTTTAAGAGCTTTCTCTGGCAGAAAAGTACCTCACATTAGTTACAAATAAATGGCACAGAGACAGTTTCATCAGATTCAGATTGAGGGTCAGTTTTTTTCGAAAAATTGTAAGCAATGGTTTTAAAGTCACGAAAGTTCAGATGACATGATCTGCCCATCTTGTAAAAACCGAATGTGAAACTGAACACTTTATGTTTTATTGTACTGTTTATTTCTGACAAACATAAACGCTGCAGTGCGTTAAATTCAGTTTGATACTGCAGTTTGTTAAATCCTGTTTCATACTACCCAAATTGCTGAAGTATTGCTATGTTGTTATTAATCGTAATGAAGTGGATGTAAAGGAACCAGCTAAATGTATAGTTGATATAGCTGAAGCCATGCGTGTGAAAGATCATCGAGCAATCCACCGGTTAATTTTGGGATGATCCAATGTGTGTGTGTGTGTGTGTGTGTGTGTGTGTGTGTGTGTGTGTGTAGAGCGGAGTGGGGTAGAGAGGGCAGGGAAAGGGAAGGAAAAGGGAGGGGCGAAGGGAAGGGGAGAGGGAGAGTGAAGGGGACGTTATGGATGGGGGGGGGGGGGGGGGGGACAGTGGAAGACGTGTGTCTGGGTGAGTGTGTGTTCATGAGAAATTTCATCTTTTCGATCGGTGAATACGATTGTTCTCCCCCTTGTCTGTAGGGCTCAAGAGCTGAAAGGGACAAAAGCATGTCAGTGTCTCTGTCAGTGTAAGGAGATGTTATGGTGTTTTTGGTTGGTTGACTCTGTGTGTGTGTGTGTGTGTGTGTGCGTGCGTGCATGTGTGTGTGTGTGTGTGTGTGTGTGTGTGTGTGTGTGTGTGCTCTTTCTTATTTAGTCGTCACCCCCCCCTACTCCCATCCCCCTCATCCTCCGTCCCGTCAGTCTCACTCCCTCCCTCTTCCTGTCCCTCACATTATAATGGATCATTAAAGCTGCTCTCTGATGTACAAGTTTGATTTCGGCAGGCTGCGATGTAGTACAGTTATCCACGATTATATAGGAAAAACCCTTGAGAAAAAGAAGAGAGACAGACAGAGTGAGAGACAGAAACAGACAGACAGACAGAGACAGAAACAGACAGACAGACAGACAGACAGACAGACAGAGAGGGAAGAAGAAGAAGAAGAAGAAGAAGAGGAGGAGGAGGAGGAGGAAGAAGAAAGAAGAAGAAGAAGAAAGAAGAACCTGTTTGGAAGGGGTAAATGTGCCATGACGTCTGAGCATAAACACTGCTGCAGAGGCCAGCAATGACTGTGTCTCCCCGTGCTCTACAAATAAACAGCACGCTCTGAGTACAGCTTGTGCACGAAGCGAGGAGCGTGACCCCTACTTACCCCCCTTTTACATACCTCCTCCCCTCCTTTCCTCCATCCTTTCCTCTCTCCCTCCGTCTCTCCCACCCTCCAAGCTGTATCTGAAGAACAACGTTGCGTGAAATGTATAGTTCTCCCATTCCTTATGCGCTTTAGCTATCTATACATGCGCACGCGCGCATGCACCTGCACCTGTGTGTGTGTGTGTGTGTGTGTGTGTGTGTGTGTGTGTGTGTGTGTGTGTGTGTGTGTGTGTGTGTGTGTGTGCGTGCGTGAGAGAGAGAGAGAGAGAGGGGGGGGGGGGGGGAGAGAAAGAGACAGAGACAGAGAGACAGAGAGAGAGAACGAACGAACAAACGAAAATTTATTTTTCCATGGTAATAGGATAAGCAAATTATACATGCCTCCCCCCCCCCCCCCCCCCCCCAACCCTGAGAGAGAGAGAGAGAGAGAGAGAGAGAGAGAGAGAGAGAGAGAGAGAGAGAGAGTCAAGACTCAAATGTTTTATTCTTAAAGGCCATAGCCCCTTAGAATGGGGATGGACATCATAAATCATGTCGAAAATTGATCTTGGTATTCTTTATGTTACATACATAGTTCGCTTTTTGAATGCTTTATATAATAAATAAATCGCTAACTTTTTAACCGTGTTTTCATTTGATGACGACATTAACAAGGTTAATTTGAAAAGGCATGGATTATTGAAGTACTTTCTTGAGATGAATTCCTGTCTAAGTTCGTCTAGTACTGGACAAGCCAATACAAAATGAACTTCATCCTCTTTGGCATTTCGACACAAAGGACAGATCAAATTTTACTACATGACCGTCTATAACGAAAATAATGAGTAAAGAGATCGGAAACACCAAATCTAAACTTAGTCATGATGCGTTTTAAATGTTTGTCCATTTTCATTGATATATATACAGGTAAACATCGTAGATTATTAAACGTTCTATATAATTCAAATCTGTCACTGTTCTGTACATGACAATTCCAATTTTGCCAACTGCAATCAACGAGTCTTTCTCGGAATACCTGGATAAAAGCACTCATATTACCAACACCTTGGTTCATCCATACAAATCCGAAACCATATTCACACAGTTTCATTCTCACATTAGTCACCCAGTTTTTCTTACCTCTGTCGTCCAATTCTAACAACATCCGATACGCTTTATATGGGAATCTGTGACCTTGCATCTGAGTAATTTTCAGCCAATATCGAACACACTTAATAATGGAATTCAAATATATAGGAAATCTAGCCGTTTCACCATATACCAAATCATTTGGCGTTTGCAATGATACACCAAGAAATTTCTTCAAAGCAAACAGATGTAACTTTTCACAGTGTACTGCAGCAACTGCATCGAGGCCCCATACTTCAGCTCCGTACTGTACCATAGGTTGAACCTGGCCATCAAATAACTTCAAAAACAAAGTAAGAGAATCGTTATTTAGCAATGATAATTTCTTTAGTATGCAGAGTAACGCATTTTTTGCTCTGCTGGCCAAATCTTTGCAAGCGAAGACAAAACTCAAAACGCGTTGAAAAGTATATTCCTAAGTATTTATACACATTGACAACAGGCATTGTAGACCCATTGTACGTCCATCTTTCCCTCGCTGCTAGATATCGGCCCTTCTAAATACAATTATATTACTTTTTGCCATATTAACCTTTAATTCTAATGAAAGCAGCAACTCTTTGCAAAGTATTTAACTGGGTTTGTAATCCAACCACTGTTTCTGACACCAAGGCCACATCATCAGCCAAAAGAAGAAGAAAATTTCCACAACGTCATTTATGAAATGTGCACCGTGCCTTCCACAATGTATAACCTCCTGTGTTAGTTCATTAATGAATAAAGAAAACAGAACAGGGCTACAGACATCGCCCTGTTTCACACCAGAAGTGCAATTTATATAGTCTGTTAGAGCATCACCAGATCGCACTCTTGCTTTTACACAATTAATTATACATACTTATAACACATTTATAAAGTTTTCCATGGATACCATTTTTAAAACAGGATAGGCCACAGCAAGGTTCTATTGACTGAATTAAAAGCCTTCTCGAAGTCAATAAATGCAACATATAATTTACGATTTAAGCAAAACTGTTTTTGTACAAATGCCATTAATGTGAACATGTGATCAACTGTAGAATAGTTTTTCTTGAACCCAGCTTGAAATTCCCCGGTAATGTTATTTTCTTCCACCCATTCCTGTAATCTCCTGTTGATAATAGCACTGTACAGTTTACTGCCAACATTACACAATGAAATTCCTCTGTAATTATTTGGATCGTTTGAATCACCTTTTTTATACAATGGGATGACAATAGACTCGGACCAACTTCTGGGATATACCCCTTGATCAAAAAAGAGTTAAAGAATTTAACCAGAAAATCTAGAAATAAAAACATGACTGGCACGCACTTTTTATCAGTTCACCGATAATTCCATCTGGACCAGCAGCTTTGCGAGGTTTTACCTTTTAGCGCAACAATAACTTCCTCTTTGGAAATTGGACGGTTTAGATTGTCATCGTCATGAGCAGATTCATCAATGTAATTTTCATTTCCAGATCATTATGAGACCCAGCGTTTTCCTTCTAGCAGATCTCTGAAATGATGAGACCATGTTTCTAAACTTATATCATTTACGGGTTGCTTCCTTTTTCTGGAAATTTTGTGTACACAGTCCCAAAATCTTTCTGATTATTTACAGACGTAAGTAATTCTGTCAACAGAGTATCATTATATTGCTTTTCTTTCTTTTTAAAAGATGTTTATACTCTCGCCTAGCTTTGCAGTAGGCTACACGAGACGGTATTGACAAAAAACGTCGATATCTGTTTAATAAATTACGAACATTTCTTTTTTGTTAGCCAGACATTCGATATCATACCAGTCGTCTTCTTTCTGACATTTTCCAATACAAACCTGTTTCTTCATACATTCCCCAGCCTCTTTTATACAAGAATTAAACACACTTAACGCTTCTTCGATATTATTATCAACCAGTCTTGCTGCCTCTTTTTATGCGCACTTGCATTTCATCGGAAAGGATTACATTTTTTTAAACAAATCAGCATGAGCTTCGCTCCAGACAAATTTTTTCAATAGTGCAGCGCCTGTTGTTTACCTGTACGAGCTCACAGTTATGATATGAGGAAGCAAACTTCAGTTCTAAAGGCATGTGGTCTGACTCTGAGAGAGAGAGAGAGAGAGAGAGAGAGAGAGAGAGAGAGAGAGAGAGAGAGAGAGAGAGAGAGAGAGAGAGAGATCTCACACGAGAAAATCAAACTACAGTTTAATCACATTGTTTGGTGTATTTAGTTTGTTGCTATCGTTGTGGTTGTTCTTGTTGTCATCGTCGTCGTCGTCGTCGTTGTTGTTGTCGTCGCTGTTGTTATTTTTCGCTGCATAGCACCATCATCAGTGGTATGGGTGACGATGGAAATGGATAGGAGTTCCAAAATAATCAAAATGCAGAGCAGCTTGCGTTATGTACATAGAATAAAGTTTTCTGGCTACCTCAAAAAGAAAATGAATGTTAATGACCATGATCAGAAGCGATATCTATGAATCTTGAATATGGACGATTATGATGAACAACAGCGGAACAACATCAACAAAACACAACAATAATAGTGATGACGACGACGACGACGACGACGACGACGACGACGACGACGATGATGATGATGATGATGATGATGATGATGATGGTGGTGATGGTGGTGGTGGTGGTGGTGGTGGTGGTGATGATGATGATGATGATGATGATGATGATGATGATGATGATGAATGTCATTCGTGATGATTAAAGTCATGATGATGATGATGATGATGATGATGATGATGATGATGATGATGATATTAGTATTACTGTCCATCATCATCAACAACAACTACAATTGCATCAGCAGCTGCATTGACAAGGGGGGAAAAAGATTACAACAGTGATAAAGGGGGAAAAAAAACAACACTATAACAACTAACCAAAGAAGCAGTAGAGAGAAAGCAGAGTACAGAGAGTGGAAACAGAATCAACAAAAAAAACAACAACAACAACAGAAATACAGATGGAAATGGAGAAAGAATAGCAGAAGGAAGCGAAAAGAAGAGAAGGCAAGGAAACGTGTTGGGACTGAGGGGAGCGGAGGGAAAGGGGGGGGGGGTATTAAAGAAGAAGAGAGAAATTAGGGACAGACAACAAAACACGATCGCAGGAGGACTGAAGGGAGCTTCAGATGAGGACAGAGGCTGCACAAGCACTTCAGCCTCCCCCCCCCCCCCCCCCCCCCACACACACACCTTTTATTCCTCCAGCTCATTGCCAAACGTAACAAATCGCTGACTATCGGTCACTCACGAACCACAAGCAACACTCTCTCTCTCTCTCTCTCTCTCTCTCTCTCTCTCTCTCTCTCTCTCTCACACACACACACACACACACACACACACACACACACACACACACACACACACACGCCGAACAAGTTACTATACGCTCCAGTTTGATTGATGCTTTATTACAAGGGTTAGTTTCTTGTCGGTATCTGTTATTCAACTCCATCCTCTTCCCCCCCCCCGCACCCCCTCTCGCACTTGCCCATCTCCTAAACTTCTACAGTCCCCCCTACTTCCTCCTCCACCCTCCTTTACTACCTAAACTTCTACACCCCTCTCCCATACAGTCCACCCTTCCCCATACCCACTTCCCTCCCCTCCCCTTTTCCCGCACACACACACACACACACACACACACACACACACACACACACCTCTTCCTTCTTAAAAAAAAAATTCTGGGATGGAAGCGATGGCACTAGTAGAGTAATACGAAGTTCGGGCACACACACACACAAGGTTGTGAGGAGGGGTAGGGTGGGAAGGAGTGGGTGGGGATGGTGGTAAGACGGGGGTGGGAGGTGGATGGTGGGCCAACAACCGGCCTTTGAAGTGGGTACAAGCCAAGTGTGGAGCTAATGGAATCACAGAGCGGAGGGCCCGCTGCCTAACCAGTCATCACTAACACAAATCGCCGGTCGGCCAACCAACCAACCAAGCATCCAGCCAGCCAGTCAGCCAGCCAGCCAGCGCTTCCAGCCCAGAGCCCAGTACAGCCTCCGCCCGCTCGTCGACCCTGTTTGTTTGGCACTGCTCATGCAACTCATTTTGCAAACTGTTCGTTCGGTTAACGAGGCGGTGACGAGTCACAGCTGTGGCCGTGCGTTGTAGGGAGGCGTTCACTCCTCACAACGTTAGTAACCAACAGTTAACGAACACCTCCACCCCGCCCCTTCATTTGAATTAAAAAAAAAAAAAAACAACAACAAAACAAAAAAAAAACACACGCGAACTGTTTCCAAAGATGGGTTCCTCCAAGAAAAACAACATTATCTACCGGCAACAATAAGGATTCCGTCGAGGGCGTTCTTGTATGTGTCAACTGCTAGGACTTGTGGATGAAATCACACTAGACAGAGAGAAGGGAAGACAGCATGACGTTTTGGTCATGGACTTCTCCGAGGCCTTTGACAAAGTGTTTCACTCGCTTTTGGTCCACAAGCTCCATCACTATGGAATCCGAGGTCATCTGAACAGGTGGATAAGGAACTTCCTGACCAACTGGCAGCAAGCAGTGATGGTGGATGGAGCTTCGTCGGCATTTGTAGGGGTTGAGTCCGGAGTCCCCCAAGGTTCTGCCTTGGGACCCTGCCTCTTCTTATTTTACATCAAAGACATCCCGACGTGCCTCACCTCAACCGTACGTCTCTCTTCGCAGACGACACTGCTTGTCACTAAACCACCAGGAAGACCATCAACCAAGCTACATTACAGAGAGACCTTGACAAACTTGTTGACTGGGAACAAACTTGGCTCATGACCTTCCATCCGGACAAATGTCACGCTCTCCACTTCGGCACAAGACACAAGGCCACATACCATCTGCATGGCCAAAACCTCCAAACCTCCAAATACCTCGGGTTCACCCTGTCCATGGACTTGAAATGGGAACCAACATCAACAACATTGTCAACAAAGCTTCAAAGACCCTCGGCTTTGTGAAGAGAAACCTGAAGATAGGCTCAATTAAAACCAAAGAAAAAGCCTACAAAGCCCTTGTGCGTCCGACCCTGGAGTATGCCTGCCAGGTGTGGGATCCCTGTTAAGAGGGAGGCAAGGAGAAAAGGTCCAACGAAGGGCGGCGTGCTGGGTTGTCAATCGCTACCGCCAGACGTCCAGCGTAATTGTCATGTAGATCAGCTGCACAGGGCTCCTTCAGAACAGCGCCCTCAGCGAATCAGGTTAGCCACCTTCAAGAAGTTCCACCACGGCGACATCAAAATCGACTCTGCGCACACCCCTCTGCGTTACACCCACCAGTACAACACGAGAAACTCCCATAAGCTGCAGTACCAAATAGAATCCTACTATAGGAACTACAGAAGAACAGTTTCTTTCCGCGCTCTGGGAGGGAATGGAACGACCATCCAGCTGAGGCAGTGGCATCGGCCTCGCTGGAGGGCTTCAAATCCTGGATATAACCCCCTCGTCCTTTCCCCCTGCCCCTCCTCCACTCCCCTTTCCTGCTCCCCCACTTATCCCTCTCCCTCATCTTAGTCCTTTCCACCCATTACACAGAGTAAGGTCTACCTACGCTCCCCCCCCCCCCCTCCCCCAGAGGCCTGAACAATAGTGGGTAGCCCCAGACCCCCTTTTTCCTGTCCCAACCCACTATATGCTGATGATCCAGGCAACATTTCAACTTATCTATTAAATCCGGACCTTTGGTAATGTCAGAATCTTCAGCTGGTGAAGGCGGACACTTATGAAAGAAGAAGAAGAAGAAGAAGAAGAAGAAGAAGAAGAAGAAGAAGAAGAAGAACCTAACGGGCGGCTTGAGTACTGTTTCGGTTACATTTCTGTGTGAAGAAAGGCGTCACAGCCAACGGTGAACAGGAACGAACCGTTTCTCGGACTGATGACACAACAAAATCACAGTGGTGGTTTTGAGATGCACTGTCTTGTTTTAAGCTTTTTACAGTGCTGTTGACATGCAGCTAACCCTCCGTCAAACAACCCATGGACAAAGCTGTTCGGAAAGGTTATGAACCGTTGACTTCCCACCGCTGTGGACATGTTACGTGAGCAACGAAAGCTTACAATTTATTCATTTTGTAAGACATTATGTCACACAGAAGTTTCGAAATGTTATATCAAGTAAAGAAAGAAACAAGCAAACAAACAAAGTTTTAACTCAGTGTTTCAATGTTTCCAGTGTGACACATCTTTGTCTCACATGGGTGCTGAAGCTATTTCGCGTGCTTTTATTCTGCGACGTGCTCTAGACTGGCGAAATGTGTTTCATGGATCTGGTGGCATCATGCACCAATGAGCCGCGTGTCTGAGATGGCTTGCATGGAGACCTGGACCACAATGATCTGAAACTGGAATAAGCACGAAAAGAATTTGTCTTGAAAAGAAAAAAAAAATCCAGTAGCTCAACACACACACACACGCGCGCGCGCGCGCGCACACACACACACACACACACACACACACACACACACACACACACACACACACACACACACACATCAAATACCTGAACACAAAACCTGCGAGTACCTGTTTCGTTCAGGGTCCACCCTGACTTCAGAAGCAAACCTGTAACTTGTTTCTTAGCGCCTGCCTAGACAAAAAACGCACACGAGCTCATTTGTCCCCACGTTCGTGAACGGCGGCGTGAACGGCTCGTGAACGGCGTTCACTATCGGGCAAAACCGTTTGCCTCGTGGGCGAAAACCAGGACTGGCTCGTTGAACAAGCAACCGTGCTTGGTGATCTACCCGAACAGCCCCTCAGAGGCTGACATGGACCCGGGTATCACCTTCCCTCAGTCCGGGGTCTGCTCCTCTGGCTCCTTGGAACAGTGCGTGGAGAAGATAATCTGAACAAAGAAGAACAAGGTGAAACGGATGAAGATAAAGAAGGAGGCAAATCAGAAGGCGGAGAGGAGGAGGAGGGGAGTGGGGAGGGGGAAGTGAAGAATAAAAAGAAAGAAGAAAAAG
>JADBJO010000107.1:1098959-1103959 GCA_016801955.1 Conus betulinus | reverse complement strand
AGCACAGAGTGCCAAAACGAGCACAGGTACACCTGCCGTAGCGTGACCTACTTTACACACGGAATGTCGGTGACACCTGGCACAGCTCCGACCCAGCTTGTCCTTTGTTACACACCTCTTTTGTGACCCAAGCGAAGCCAGTCACTGTGACAGCTTCCACCGGTTCACCAAGAAGCTGCATGACAAAGCAAACAATCATGACGACAGCACGGCAACAATCATGTACACAGGGTTCAAAGAAGCCTCGCCGCTGAGAGCTACACCTGTGTGTGCAGTGTGTATTTACCTGTCCTGCTACACCCAGAGTGAAGTCGACCGCCAATGATACCTGTTTCGGCTCTCTACATACACACAGCCAAGTTCACCATGTTATCGTTTTTCTTCTGTATCACTAAAATGTTTACAGTCACGTTCACATACCTGAATACATTCTACTTATATTAAAAAAGAAAAGTATTGAAATTCAAAAATCATCGCTGGCTTCAAAAAGTGAACGCCATATTCAGAATAACATGACCATCCTCCTCACGCAGAGAGAGAGAGAGAGAGAGAGAGAGAGAGAGAGAGAGAGAACCTGAAGCACTGCTCACATAGACGCATAGACTGCAGTTTTAAGTGCTCCCCCAACTCCCATCTATCGCCCCCAAAACAACTAATGTACCTACAAAACTTTACAAAAACCACTTAATCTCCTCCCCCCTCCCCCTCCCCTTCCCACCAAAAATATGTTAGGCTGATGGTTTTCTAAATGTCAATCGACTGAAAGCTGGATCGGCCCGATTAGAAGCTAGACTGTTCTTAGCCCTAAAACTGCTGATGAGCCAGCTTTATAAGAGTTAACCAACCATGGGCCAAACTCAAAGCCAGTTTATTCACAACTGACAGAAACAACAACGATCGTATCGCTGGGTTGACGGCTCGGACCTTACCTAGAGATGAGGCAGACCTGGCTCTTTCGCATCCATCAGCTGCCTACCTGTCTCCTTCGAACTGTTCTACGGCTTGCCAAGTAAAGTGTTCATCATCTCCCGGTCACTGCTCCGGGAGCTGGGCATGATCACGGGAGACAGAACTGAGCTGGGCTTTGTCGGAACCTGCATGGGATGAAGACAGATTTTGATGCTGGCTGGCGTCTTAACTAGGCATCATACTGGGTGGATAAAGAAGGAACGAACTATCAAAAACAAACAAACAAAAAAAAAAACAACACTTAAACATGGCTTCAAACATAACCCACCACATGCCTCCTGTCCCCCGTCCGCTTATCCCCCCTTCGACCCCTCCTTAACCAAACGCAAATGACCAGGGCCCGTTAGGACTACGATCATTACGACTAAGATTCGCGGACACAGGTGAGAGAAAGTTGAGTCTTCATGGCCGGTGACGGATGGAGCTGAGGAGGACAGGCCTTTGCCTTCAGAACCTTTGTGATCCAAAACAGCAGGGAGGGAGACGTGCGACCAGCAAAATTATTTTTAACAAACAAAGCACACTCGCCGAAATGTTGTTGAATAGGGCTGAGATGGAGTGAGAAAGGGGAGGGAGAGGGGCGGGGGGGGGGGGGGGGGGGTTAGAAGGGGAGGGGGAAGCAGAGGGAAGAGGGGGGACTGGAAGGGGAGAGAGGTAGAGGAGAGGAGATTACTACGAAGGGGATAAGGGAGGAGGAGGATGTGATGAGGAGACAATCAAAGGGGGGGGGGGGGGGGGGGGGGGGGGGGGAGACGCAGTGAAACAACATCACAGCGTTTTCCTGATGACGTCATGTTTCTAGAACGACGTCTTCTCCATACTTCTCCTCCTGTCCCAATCCTTTCACCCTCGTCCTTCAGATTATGCGGGTTGGTTGTAAGGTGCTTTTCAATCATCTTCAGACTATGCGGGTTGTTGTAAGGTGCTTTTCAATCATCTTCAGATTATGCGGGTTGGTTGTAAGGTGCTTTTCAATCATCTTCAGATTATGCGGGTTGGTTGTAAGGTGCTTTTCAATCATCTTCAGATTATGCGGGTTGGTTGTAAGGTGCTTTTCAATCATCTTCCTCTCTTTCTTTTATCAAACCACCTTTCCCCTGCTGACAGCCTTATCATGACAATGGGGGGAAGGGGGGGGGGGGGAGCGGGAGGGAAGCTTCGAGTACGGCAGGTTTGTTGGAAGATGGCTTTTCAACATCGTTCAGATCGATCAGACATCTGTCACCACGCAATGACTCAGCTTTAAGTGGCGGGTTGATGACTTCCAGAGGCCCCGCACTCGATCGCGCATTATTGCGTGCCTAGCTTCAGGGAGGAAAGTATGTATAGCTCTCGGGCTTTTTCTTCCTCAAGCAGGTCTTTGAAGCGACTTCATTGGAGATCCTCAGGTGCTTGTCGTTACGGCTGAAAGTAAGGTGACAACGGACAGGAACCGAAAGCAACAGAACTGAAGTTGAGTTACCACGCTGGAAAGTGAATGGAACAAACGATAATTGCTTTTTTTCTGAACAATCCGACAGGTCGAAATGCTTGGTTTGGTGCTGTAATGTAGTTGTTCCATCCTTCGATGCCCTTTTTTTTTTTCAGTCGTGTTGCAGTTATTTTTTGTTTATATTTTTCATACATTATATTCATTTTAAAGTCCAGTTTCATGCTCACCGGTTTCCTCCATGGGGGGAGAGAGATTATTTTATTGTTGAGGTGTTTTGCCTGGTCAGGGGGGGGGGCTCAGTGCTCGAATTATTAAGATTATTGAACTTCATGACGCATATCTTTTCGAAATGTTAATGGGGCGATGTATTCATTGAAGGGAAGATGGGGGTGCACATCGTTTCATCGATCAGACATCTGTCACCATGCAATGACTCAGCCTTAAGTGGATTGGGATGACTTCCAGAGGCCCCTCACTCAATCGCGCAACACTCATTGCTGTGCCTTGCTTCAGGGAGGAAAGTATGTATAGCTCTCGGGCTTTTTCTTCCTCACGCAAGGGTTCGAAGCGACTTCATTAGAGATCCTCAGGTGCTTGTCGTTACGGCTGAAAGTAAGGTGACAACGGAGAGAAACCGAAAGCAAAAGAGAACTGAAGCTGAGTTACCACGCTGGAAAGTGAATGGAACAAACGATATTTTTTTTTCTGAACAAGACCGACAGGTCGAAATGCGTTGGTTTGGTGCTGTAATGTAGTTGTTCCATTCCTTCGATGCTTCAGTCTTTGCTCTCTTGTTTTGTCTGTGCGTTTTTTTTCAGTCGTGTTGCAGTTATTTTTTGTTTATATTTCATACATTATATTCATTTTAAAGTCCAGTTTCACTGCTCACCGGTTCCTCCATTTATTTTTTTGTTTACTCAGATGATTATTTTTATTGTTGAGGTGTTTTGCCTGGTCAGTTTTTCTCGCTCAGTGCTCGAATTATTAAGATTATTGAACTTCATGACGCATATCTTTTCGAAATGTTAATGTGGCGATGTATTCATTTCGTTCTTTTTCTCTTTCTTTTAGTGTTCAGATTTCCAAGTTCTAGTACAAAAAGAAAAAGAAAATAACAAAGTTGTCCAGACGGCAACGGACACTAAAGTGTGGCTGTATCCCTTGATCGTTCACGTTGTATAGAGCTGACTGCCTGAAAACAAAGACACAGTTTGTAATTATCACAAGTCTGAGACCGACTAGCTCCTATTTTGAAACAGTTCACGTTGGACTGGAAGAAACCACAACATCAGCAATGACAAGGTAAGATAACACAAAACTGAAAGGGGTGTGTGAGATAAGGATGGATGGAGGGTGGGTAGCTGCGTGTGAAGCTACAACACCAGCACAGCACAGGCAAAGTGAAACAAAACAAACCTGAGAGGAGGATGGGATAGAAGTTTGGAATGGATCAGGGAGAGAGAGAGGAATGGGATGGGGTGGGGGTACGGAGAGGTAACGTAACAAAACTCCCATGATCATTGTTCTAATCTCGATTCCTCAAATCCTGTTTTTAGTCAAATTTTGTGAGTATACAGTTTTTTTTTGTTGATAAGTTTATTTATGTTGTGGAGCAGTTTGGTCTCCCTTGGCCAAAAAAGAAATCGTATATGGAGATTATTATTACAAATGTGTCTTCATACATGCAGGTGTGCGTATGTATTCATCTACATGGAAAAACACAGAGAGACACACACACACAGACACAGACACACACACACACACACACACACACACACACACAACACACACACACACACACACACACACACACACACACACACACACACACACACACACTTAGATAAATATTTACGTCCATGTTCACAATTGCTACATCCTCACCTCTGCCCTTTTCCTCCTCCATGTTTCCAACCTACCCCCCCCCCCCCCCCTCACCCCTCCCCCCCCCCCCCCGACTGTCCCTCAGTCTTGTTGGTGTTGTTTGGGCAGTGTCTTCCTCCAGCCACCATCCTGCCTGCTCTCACTGTGAGTTTCACTGGATTTTTTGAATCAAATTCAAATGACCTCCACCCCCCCCCTTTGACAAAGCCGTGGTCCCGTTTTAAATCCTTTGAACCATCCCAAAGAATTGTAGCCTTGCTGGACGAGTGACCCCTTGACCTTTTGGCAATGCTGGCAGGAGCGTCATCACTTTGATGTTGCGACAGTTATCCAAAATGCTTCTAGAATTATACAGTCAAGATGCTGGCTGATCCAAGCACGGCGCGGTGGGATATGAAACCCCTGTCTGCTGTGTTAGAGAGATAAGGACGAGGGTCTCGACCGACAGAGTTATCTTTGCCATGTGTTACGGCACAAATCGTCACCACAGCACATTCTGTCACTAGTTTGTGCCGAACGTGACGGCACGTCTTGTTGCCCTTGGCACATACTGTCGCCTGGGCTGGAAGTGCTGATACCTTTTACAGTGAAGGCGTCTGAGTATATCAGTCATTTCTTTTTAACTTGAACATCCCCTTGTTCATACTGACCAAAGCCACCCTGCGTCTGTTGTTTCATGCTTCTGATGTGGTGAAGCTGCATCAAGCCCCCCAAT
>JADBJO010000107.1:1086459-1088959 GCA_016801955.1 Conus betulinus | reverse complement strand
AACAAACGGCAAGATGAAATCAGAATGAACTGTGATAAAAAATATATTAGAGAAATTTTGTGATGAGTAGCTTTAAAGGAAACATGGATCATTTACCCGGAGTGAAACGTGCAACTTTTAGTGACTCAGAAGTGAAGGACACAATACAACACAAGCTGTCTGTAGCATAAGCCTGTGAATTTCTTAAAGCTGTGGAATGGAGCCACATCTTTTCAAAACAAGACACTTTGTCTTTGTACTCAAGTAGCCATGTGTTGTGTTATCAGGACTGCCAGTCCCAAACGTATTTCAGTGTGTTTGAGAAGCGTCGGCTGGCATTGAGCTATCTCTAGTTCAAGTGGCTCACATTCTGCCCTGATCAAACAGCACTCTTTCGGCTCAGGCAGTGGGGGGTAAGATAAAGATAGAAACACTCACAATGGCAGGTGGCGGTGAGAAGAGAGGAGCGGGAAAAAACGGAGCAAAGGCTGAATGTGTTAGGCCTCAGTCCGGGATGGAGAGGAGCAATTCGCAGTTCAATGTAAGGTCTTTTGCCTGTAATCACACTTGAGGCTGGACTTTTCCCAAATGGTCGTCGTCACATGATCTTTACATTATTTAAGTCACAGTTGACATTTGTTTATAAGATTGATGCCTGCATGTCAGATTTCCTTATTTTTACCTGTCCTACGGAATTATGTTCGATCTAACGGGGTCACAAAGACCAATTTGACCAATTTATGACATACTGATGTTATTGGGTAACTGTTACCTGTTACTGTGGAAATGAAAGTGGTTGTTTTTGCTGCTTTCAGATGGCTGCACTTGCTTGCTTCACCACCAATGATAAATTGTATACTTAGGAAAGACATATTTGTAAGTGGTGAAGATTCCTTCTAAATGTAGTAAAATGTCCATTTAGGACTAGTCCCCTGCTAAGTTTAATACGCATTAAACGATTTCTTCTTCATGACATGTATGATGGTATTGTTGCAATGTTCGCATGAAATACTATTTAACATATCTTATATTGATGTATAAAACAATTATTGTAACTGATCACATTTTCAAAAGAAAATGTCGTTTTCTTATGACTGATTACATTTTTGCAAACGCGCGCGCGTGTACACACACACACACACACACACACACACACACACACACACACACACACACACACACACACACACACACAGAGTTTTTTCTTTTATTTTCAAGGAACATGAGAGACATTGACATCCAGTGCGGTTAACCATTCAGGATACAGATCCTCACCGAATATATCCGCAGTTAATGGAATACACAGCGCTAGTCAGTCCGAAAACTGTCGTTAAAGATTGAAGTCTTTCACAGTCTTGTCACCTTTACTGTTGATGATTCCCCTTTAACTAAGTGTTGCAAGTCACAGCGAAAAAAAAAACCCATAAAAATAAATAGATAGATAAATGAGTAAATAAGATAATATATATAAACCATAAGTTCTTCACTGTTTTATGTAGACAAGTACGAAAACTTGGGCGAACTATGTACATTATTTCAGTGGATTTTGCCACAAATTCTGGACTTTGAAATTACAAACCTTGAAATCAGCATGCAAAACGAATACGCAAAAACACTCTGTTAAACAAACATTGTTTGTTTTTTTGCCACAAAATTCTGAACTTTCAAATTACAATCTATAAAATCAACGTGCGAAATGCTGGAATATGAAAATATAATCTGCTTATGAACATTTTTGGTTGGTTGGTTTTTAGGTGCCCCAACTTTTTTTTAATCAGGAAATAAATGTATTGCATAATCAAGAAGGTTTTATACGTTGCATTATTATTCTACACCGGTATTTAAGTAATAGTATACCTTCCTGAGTGTGTGTGTGTGTGTGTGTGTGTGTGTGTGTGTGTGTGTGTGTGTGTGTGTGTGTGTGAAATACACAAAGCAGTCTGACCTGCAAACTGTGGCAGAGAGAGAGAGAGAGAGAGAGAGAGAGAGAGAGAGAGAGAGAGAGAGAGAGAGAGAGAGAGACAGACAGACAGACAGACAGACAGACAGACAGACAGACAGAGACAGAGAGAACGTAAGTCATTGTGCAAATGATTGTTTTCTGTCCACTAACAATATTAAACCTGAAAAAAAAATTTCTTGAAAATTCTCTCTCACAGGTGAGTGCAAAGTCCCGAAATATGATGTCAGCTAAGGGGAAGGTCATATATTTGAAGACTGTATGTGATTTCATCGCTGAAAATCTCCCCAAACAACAGAAATGATTGGTGGGGAGTTGTTCTTTTGATGAATTATCAGATTGATATTAGACGCCAGCTTAAACTTATGGTACGCCTCAAAACGCTTGCATGGATTATATAGGCTAGTGTTAGTGCAAAAAAATCCTGATTGTGGCGTGTTGCCACAGAGTTTAGCCGAGTGCCTGGTGAACTGGGCTCAGTGGTAATGTAGAGCGCGGAGTTGGCACTAAGGCATTGCTGATTCGAATCCCACCAGCGCCGAACATAAAATCTGTCCATCT
>JADBJO010000107.1:1076459-1078959 GCA_016801955.1 Conus betulinus | reverse complement strand
CGTCGTACCCCTGAAGGCCGGTAAGCATGTCCATAAACTGAATTGTTGCTGCCACGGTTAACTAAAAACACTGTCAGAAGAGGTAAGTTGACGAACACGTCATCATCCGCTTTCAACACGAATTTCGTTTGAGGACAGTGCTGGACCACCCAGTGTAAACCGTGGAGAACTTTCAGCGTCAGGTTCTGGTAGGAATCCACGAGTCCGCCACCAGCACATCCCCATGCTGAGCACTCTCTGCCTCCAGCACCTGCCGGTGTTGTGGAGAGGGAGGGCTGCCCAGAACGAACACCATTCTGACAGAGGCAGCAAGAGGCTTGCCACGGGGCCAGCGTTTTCCTTGAGCCACACTGCCGTACGTTGTTCTGATGGCTTCCCTTTCCTTGGAGGCCTGGTTCAGATAGCTGGACAGGACCAGCACCATCAGAAAGGGGCTGCCCTGACTGGAGTCTGCACTGCCAGAACACGTGTCTGCAGGGTTGATGAGAAACTGGGAAAATTCATGTGCATGGACAGTTTTAGATGGGTGGAAGTATGCGTTGTTAGAGAACCTGAACGTAGAAGCGACGAAACTTTACCATCAACCTCGACGCTGAAGCCACCATCTTGACCATCCCAGCTGTTGGTTGCTGCATATTTCTGCAATGGTTGTGTTTGAGGTCATGTGTGTCTCTTCGTGGAAACGCGTCATCCTGCGTTTGTCCGCTATGGCATTTCCTGAACCTGTGTGGTTCGTGTTACTTGACATCTTGCCTGTGTGGACAGCAAAACTGGTCAATGGAGATGGTCGTGGTAATGCAAGACAACGGACAGCGAGGTGGATTGCCCGCTCCTCCAAGTAGAGTCAGTCCAAGCCACTTAAGACGCTTGTGTGAGCTATTCTGCAACATTCAGAATAAGAAACACATCAGAAGTGACATCAATAAGCAGGTGTTTGCACATATATGATAAATATTGTAAACATGCTGGGACGTGATAAGAAACGGCGTATGAATTAATCATGCACACACACACACACACACACACACACACACACACACACACACACACACACACACGCACACACACACACACACACACACACACATAACACACGCGCGCGCGCGCGCGCGCGCGCACGCACACACACACCCACACACACACACACACACACACACACACACACACACACACACACACATATATATATATATATATATATATATATATATATATATATATATATATATATATATGTATGTGTGTGTGTGGTGTGTGTGTGTGGGGGGGGTGGGGGGCTGGGGGGTAGGTGCGTGCGTGCGTGCGTGCGTGAATATCCACGCACAGACACACACGTGGTTGGAAAATACGCTGATTTGTTTCTTGAAATGAAAGATTTTCAAGTACAAGTGTAAGCAATGAGAGCTGGGCTTGCTTCACATGTCGACATAAGTCTGCTTCGCCCTGTTAATGCCACTGTTCATCAAAGTTCAAGGCCTCAGAGAGGGAGGGAGAGCGGGAGGGGGCAAAAAAGAGAGAGAGAAATATGAAGATATTACTTTTTCACTATAAAGTGGTTTATGGAAGCCAAAGTTGACATATACAATATATTCTCCCCATGAAGATCCAACAGTTTACACGAGATTGAATGAATATTATGCCATTTGGATTTGTGAATGGAAGATTCAGTAAACAGTTTCAGAAAACATCACACAGTCTGCACATAATTTCGTTATTCCAAATCAGTACTAGCTCGTGATAAGGCTCAAATTTTACAGTGACATTTTGCTGAAACTCTGACCAAAATGCCCGCACAATGTCAAAGTCGAAAATCAGTTGTTCTATACCCTGTGTTTTTTTGTCACGATAGTTACTGTCTTGCGCGCGATATGGGTACTTCTGTCAAGACAACATTCTGTGCAACAGTCTGAATGGGCAACATCATTGTTGCATATCGCTGGTAGTGTTTAAACAAAGGGAAAATACAGCTTATCTGGAACTGCCCCACTGCCGTCAAGAACAGTTTGAATAGTTATTTCCTTTCCCGATAGAAAACAGGAGTTTAGTGTCAAGAATTCAAACAGCGGCATTTTGGCATCGAGTTTCCAATGTAAAAAAAACTGTTAAGATAAAGTATTTTGTTTTTAGTTCATTATATGAAGTGCTACACTAACCATTGGTCTAATTCAGTAGACTTTATTTCCACAGCATTCGTTCACAATCATTGTCTTTATTTTCACACATCAGTGTCTTTTTTTTAATTTTTAAAGTGATATTTCTCAGACCTTGAGGTTTTTCTTTGTCACGTCCTCTGTTTCTTGAACTTTCCATTCTTTGCCAGTCTTCCACTTGGGTTGATTTGATCTCACGACCTTGCTTCCAGAGTCCTCAAGCATGGCTAGCATCTTACTTTTTCCCATTTTGTAGTGCTCGAGGACGGATTTCAAGAGTTAACGACGAGTGCACGTACAAGGATCAGCTTAACAAAGGCACGAATGCATGGCCAACACATCGAATCACT
>JADBJO010000107.1:1068959-1071459 GCA_016801955.1 Conus betulinus | reverse complement strand
AATCCCATCAGGAGCGGATTTTGAAGAGTCTGATCTTTAGACTCAGACTTGATGCATACAAAACAAAATACTGTAAAAATGTCACTTGCATTTGTGGCCAAAATATTACACTATTTCATGTCATCTTTCTTTGCAGAAATACTAAAAAATATTTACCCACTTGGCTATTAAGTTGAACCCATCAATTGCGAATTTCTGGGACATTTTTGGGAACGAAGCGAAGGCTATAGAAGCTGTTAGGGTAATTGTTAAGAGTCCAGTTGGACATTTACTTTGATTCTCAAGTTACTTGTTGGATTTATTTTATTATTATTTCAATGGTTAAAAATGATTTGTTTCTTTTGAAAAAATGTTCAGATATGAATCCAGGCTGAAGTAGTTTACAGTTATGCTGGTAGATTAGAATGGGGTTAAAGTGATGGTCACTTATTGGGGATCTCATTAATTAAATAGAATATGTATGCAAAAATTAGCATACTACACTACTCCACACTCCATACGCTTTTAATAACATTTTCAAAACACACACACATTTATGCCCCCCCCCCCCCCCCCCCCCCCCCCCCCCCCCCCCACACACACACACACACACACACACGGCCTGTTTTTTACATTTTTTGTTTGTTTGTTTTGTCTTTGTTTGTTTGTTTGCTATTCGTTTGTCTCTTATTTTTGTCTAAGATCACTGTAAAGTGGACAGACATTAATTAAAGAACGAACGAACACACACACACACACACACACACACACACACACACACACACACACACACACACACACACACACACACACACACACAAGGCTGTCCAGTGTCTGTTGTTTCACGGTTCTGATGTGCTGAAGCTTCATTACCTCGCCTCAGCAGGCAAATGAGACTTACTGATAATTTTGTTTATGAAACTTAGCGCAGGTGTGACGGGTTGGTTAGTGGTGATTTGTTCTCGTGTTCCTTAATCGCTGACCCCACGAAGTTGTTGAAGCAAAACTTCACGATGCGGTAACTGCATAGACTCGGTTGTTCTGTCAGCCCTTCACCAGTTTCAGTGAAGTTTAGTGTAAGAGTAAGGAGCCATGGGTCTTTGATGATCATTGATGTCTTGTTTCCAAAGCATCGTAGCAGAAAGAGGGCAGCTAAGATTATACCACTACGAAAGTGTCTTAAATTCAGTGCTTGAAAAAACAAGTCAATACAAATGAATGAACAAAACAATCGGATTGGCTGGTCAACGAGTGACCAGTACACTGTCCTCTTGGAGGTGGATGTTTACTTCTCTCTCCAGCTTGCCCAGGCTGTTGTCGAATAAGTGCCTGTAGAGTATTGTAGAGTATGTAGAGTATTGCCTCCTTGGACATCGCTGAGTGTGCGACTGTTGAAACTCGCATGATAATCTGCAGCTGCGCGTGACGCCCTGGGCGCCCCCCCCCCCCCCCCCCCCCCCCCCCCCCCCCCCCTAAAGTCTGGAAGTAATCCGATGTGATGGCCATGCTTCGTGCCTTTGTTAAGCTGATCCCTGTACGTGCACTCGTCGCTTACTCTTGAAATCCGTCCTCGAGCACTACAAAATGGGAAACGTAAGATGCTAGCCATGCTTGAGGACTCTGGAGGCAAGGTTGTGAGATCAATTCAACCCAAGTGAAAGACTGGCAAAGAATGGAAAGTTCAGGAAACAGAGGACGTGACAAGAGAAAAACCTCAAGGTCTAAGAAATATCATTTTAATCATTAAAAAAGAACTAGAGATGTAAAAATAAAAACCAGTAATTGTTAAGCCATGCTATGGAAATAAACTCTTTAATTAGACAACTGGTTAGTGTAGCATGCTATATCATGCACTGAAAACAAAATACTATGCCGTAAGAATTTTTGTTGTACAATGGAAACACGATGCCAAAATGAATGAAAAGGAGATCTCACATTATTGCGGTTTAAATTCTTGACACCAAACTCTTGTTTTCTCTCGTGAAGGGAAACAAGTTTATTCAAACTGTTCTTGTCGGCGGTGGGGCAGTTCCCGATAATGCTGTATTTTCCCTTTGTTTAAACACTACCAGTGATGTGAGACAATGATGTTGCCCATTCAGACTGCTGCACAGAATTTTGTCTTGACAGAAGTATCCATAACAGTGAAAAATTACTGATGCGCGCGAGACTGCAACTTTCGTGACAAAGAACGCAGGACATAGAACAATTGATTTTCCACTTTGACATTGTCCGGGCATTTTGGTCAGTTTCAGCAAAGCATCATTGATAAATTTGAGCTTTATCATGAGCTAGTACTATCTGGAATAACGGATTATGGGCAGGCTGTGTGATGTTTTCTGATACTATTTACTGAATCATCCATTTACAAATCCAAATGGCATAATATTCATTCAGTCTCATGTAACTATTTAATATCTATTGGGAGAATATATTGCATATGTCAGCTTTGGCTTCCATATAACCACTTTATAGTGAAAAAGTGATATCTTCACAATTCTCTCTCTCTCTCCCCCTCCTC
>JADBJO010000107.1:1058959-1063959 GCA_016801955.1 Conus betulinus | reverse complement strand
TGAGGCTGGACTTTTCCCAAAATGGTCGTCGTCACATGATCTTTACATTATTTAAGTCACAGTTGACATTTGTTATAAGATTGATGCCTGCATGTCAGATTTCCTTATTTTTTACCTGTCCTACGGAATTATGTTCGATTTAACGGGGTCACAAAGACCAATTTGACCAATTTATGACATACTGATGTTATTGGGTAACTGTTACCTGTTACTGTGGAAATGAAAGTGGTTGTGTTTGCTGCTTTCAGATGGCTGCACTTGCTTGCTTCACCACCAATGATAAATTATATACTTAGGAAAGATATATTTTTAAGTGGTCAAGATTCCTTCTAAATGTAGTAAAATGTCCATTAGGACCCAGTCCCCTGCTAAGTTTAATACGCATTAAACGATTTCTTCTTCATGACACATGTATGATGGTATTTGTTGCAATGTTCGCATGAAATACTATTTAACATATCTTATATTGATGTATAAAACAATTATTGTAACTGATCACATTTTCAAAGAAAATGTCGATTTATTATGACTGATTACATTTTTGCAAACGCGCGCGCGTGTACACACACACACACACACACACACACACACACACACACACACACACACACACACACACACACACACACACAGTTTTTCTTTTATTTTCAAGGAACATGAGAGACATTGACATCCAGTGCGGTTAACCATTCAGGATACAGATGCTCAACGAATATATCCGCAGTTAATGGAATACACAGCGCTAGTCAGTCCGAAAACTGTCGTTAAAGATTGAAGTCTTTCACAGTCTTGTCACCTTTACTGTTGATGATTTCCCTTTTAACTACGTGTTGCAAGTCACAGCGAAAAAAAAACCCATAAAAATAAATAGATAAATAAATGAGTAAATAAGATAATATATATAAACCATAAGTTCTTCACTGTTTTATGTAGACAAGTACGAAAACTTGGGCGAACTATGTACATTATTTCAGTGGATTTTGCCACAAATTCTGGACTTTGAAATTACAAACCTTGAAATCAGCATGCAAAACGAATACGCAAAAACACTCTGTTAAACAAACATTGTTTGTTTTTGCCACAAAATTCTGAACTTTCAAATTACAATCTATAAAATCAACGTGCGAAATGCTGGAATATGAAAATATAATCTTATTATTTTTGGTTGGTTGGTTTTTAGGTGCCCCAACTTTTTTTTAATCAGGAAATAAATGTATTGCATAATCAAGAAGGTTTTATACGTTGCATTATTATTCTACACCGGTATTTAAGTAATAGTATACCTTCCTGAGGGTGTGTGTGTGTGTGTGTGTGTGTGTGTGTGTGTGTGTGTGTGTGTGTGAAATATACAAAGCAGTCTGACCTGCAAACTGTGGCAGAGAGAGAGAGAGAGAGAGAGAGAGAGAGAGAGAGAGAGAGAGAGAGACAGACACAGGGACAGACAGACAGACAGACAGACAGACAGACAGACAGACAGACAGACAGACAGACAGAGAGAGAGACGTAAGTCATTGTGCAAATGATTGTTTTCTGTCCACTAACATATTAAACCTGAAAAAAAAAAAAACATTCTTGAAAACTCTCTCTCACAGGTGAGTGCAAAGTCCCGAAATATGATGTCAGCTAAGGGGAAGGTCATGTATTTGAAGACTGTATGTGATTTCATCGCTGAAAATCTCCCCAAACAACAGAAATGATTGGTGGGGAGTTGTTCTTTTGATGAATTATCAAATTGATATTAGACGCCAGCTTAAACTTATGGTACGCCTCAAAACGCTTGCATGGATTATATAGGCTAGTGTTAACTAGTGCAAAATCCTGATTGTGGCGTGTTGTCACAGAGTTTAGCCCAATGCCTGGTGAACTGGGCTCAGTGGTAATGGTAGAGCGCGGAGTTGGCACTCAGGCATTGCTGATTCGAATCCCACCAGCGCCGAACATAAAATCTGTCCATCTTAACATGAAGTCGTTCTTGTGGTACCAGTGTGGTGTTACATAGGTCCCCAATTCCCCACTCTGCTCAGTCAAATTATACTAAACAGTTTATGATATGGAGGACGCGAGCGCCATGGTTCTAGTGTATTCTCATTTTCTAGGGTGATACTCTGAAATTTGTCACCATTCCAACCACATCATACCCCTTCATTCCCGACTTTCAAGTCTGTTCTTAAACCTTATCTGTTTGAAAACCAGTTTCGGAGTACCACCTGAAATATTACAAAACTGCTACCTGTCACTAGCACGCTTTGTTCGCGTACGAATGAGCTGTTCGCCGTGTTATACAGTGTATGCGTCTATATATGCGGCACTCTTTGCCAGTGTGTGTGTGTGTGTGTGTGTGTGTGTGTGTGTGTGTGTGTGTGTGTGTGTGTGTGAGTGCGCACGTGTGAGTACTGTATGACTCACAAACGCTGAAGTGTGTGTGTGTGTGTGTGTGTGTGTGTGTGTGTGTGTGTGTGTGTGTGTGTGTGTGTGTGTGTGTGTGTGCACGTGCCATATAAAAACAATATAGATTGTCTTCATTATACATGTAAGTTGTCCTAATTATTGTAATAATTGTTATCATTATAATCATTATTGTTCTTGTTGTTGTTATTATTATCATCATTATATATTACTATTATTATCATTACTATTCTTATCATTATTATTATTATAAAGTTGTCTCCAATTTTACACCTATGACACAACATAAGCCAGAGGACATTCTGATACGAAACTATTCATAGGCTAATTGCACGAAGGGCAGTCGTGGGAGGGCTTTATACAACCCGTGTGCGTGTTGTGTGACCTTAGACTGTGTGTTTAAATCTTTACTGAAAAATGATCTGATGTTTCGGAAAGCGTTATAAGAGTGTGCTTTTATCACTACGATGGCAATAATGAAGAAGATGATGAAGATGACGCTGACGATAATGATTAACCTTGTTCATCATTACCATCATAATCGTCATTTTCATCTTTAAAATTGTTATTATTATTATCATTGTTATTAAAAACAAATAACACGTATTTACACCCCGGTACCTCTGTTCACCCTTCTTGCCTTTTCAAAAATTTCATGAGAAGGGAGTATTGATGATACTGGAAAAGTAATTTGGCGGACGCTACTTTTAACCTTGCTTTCTCTTCGTTTTGATCGATCTTTCTTCTCTTCAGTGTGAGCAAAAAGAGCCGTAGAGGCCAAGAAGGAGGGGGAGACAAATCCCTTCACATATTAAGTGCCAGAATATTATTTTGTCAGTGTCTCTGTGTCCTCCATCCCGCTCCTCCATCCCACACTTCCCACTGAAATTTCTGTAGAATTCCTAGACAAACACCACCACCACAACACCACACCACCACCACCACCACCACCACCACCACCACCACACACACACACACACACACACACACACACACACACACACACACACACACACACACACACACACACACACACACACACACACACACACACACACACACACACACACACACACACACACACACTAAGCAATACAGTAGTAGTAAAATTCCCAAACTTTTATTCAGAGTCATAAAGTCCCTGACTGAAAAAAAAAAAACCTGATTGGTAGCGCTATCTTCAAACGTTTTCTGCTCCGTGTTATTAATATGTATGTAATGAAGGCTTGGTCTCTGTAGTCAGCAACCTGTCACCTCCAGCAGACCTGTTGCCAGTGCTCCTTGTAGGAAAGGGGAGAAGAAAGGAACGACGGCGATGACAGACCTGCTGCGATGTTAAATCCCCCTCCATCAAGACGCTGTGCAACATGTTTCGCTGTCGTAAATCACACACACCACCAGCTCGCCCCTTGTGCTGTTCCTTCTGCTTCAGTCAGACCAGGGTCTGACAACCTGTGTGTGTGTATGAGTGTGTGTGTGTGGATGTGTGTGTGTGTGTGTGTGTGTGTGTGTGTGTGTGTGTGTGTGTGTGTGTGTGTGTGTGTGTGTGTGTGTGTGCGTGTGCGTGCGTGTGTGTGGCTTCAATATAAGTCCTTTATCAGTGTGTGTGTGCGTGCGTGCGTGTGTGAGTGTGTGTGCGTGCGTGTGTGTGAGTGTGTGTGTGTGTGTGTGGTGTGTGTGTGTGTGTGTGTGTGTGTGTGTGTTGTGTGTGTGTGTGTGTGTGTGTGTGTGTGTGACTTCAATATAAGTCCTTTATCAGTGTGTGTACGTGCGTGGGTGCGTGCGTGCGTGCGTACGTGTGTGTGTGTGTGTATGTGTGTGTGTGTGTGTGTGTGTGTGTGTGTGTGTGTGTGTGTGTTTTTTTTGGTATTAATCCTTTGTCAGTGTGTGTGTGTGTGTGTGTGTGTGTGTGTGTGTGTGTGTGTGTGTGTGACTTCAATATAAGGCCTTTATCAGTGTGTGTATGTGCATGCGTGTGTGCGTGGGTGCGCGCACGCGTGCGCGCGCGCGCGCGCGCGTGTGTGCGTGAGTGTGTGTGTGTGTGTGTGTGTGTGTGTGTGTGTGTGTGTGTGTGTGTGTGTGTGTGTGTGTGTGTGTGTGTGATTTTGGTATTAATCCTTTGTCAGTGTGTGTGTGTGTGTGTGTGTGTGTGTGTGTGTGTGTGTGTGTGTGTGTGTGTGTGTGTGTGTGTGCGCGCGCGCACGCGTGGTGTGTGTGTGTGTGTGTGTGTGTGTGTGTGTGTGTGTGTGTGTGTGTGTGTGTGTGTGCATGAGAGCGAGAGAGAGAGAGAGAGAGAGAGAGAGAGAGAGAGAGAGAGAGAGAGAAAAGCAAACGTGTGTGTGTGCGTGCGTCCTTTGAATAATAGTGAGTGCTTGCGCACGAACCTCTCCTCGCGCGCGTGCGTTCGGAATCCTGATTAAAAGAGAGGATTATTTTTGTTTACTGATTTTGTGGGGGTCGTATATGTATACAATACAACGCAAACACTATAGTTTTAGACCAAATATCTCAAATGTGACTTTATTGCAACAATCAATACACTGTACATCATCACAACTCTCTCTTAAAGTCACTGAATAGTCTAGTGAAATAGA
>JADBJO010000107.1:958959-1053959 GCA_016801955.1 Conus betulinus | reverse complement strand
TTAGATGGGTGGAAGTATGCGTTGTTAGAGAACCTGAACGTAGAAGCGACAAACTTTACCATCAACCTCGACGCTGAAGCCACCATCTTGACCATCCCAGCTGTTGGTTGCTGCATATTTCTGCAATGGTTGTGTTTGAGGTCATGTGTGTCTCTTCGTGGAAACGCGTCATCCTGCGTTTGTCCGCTATGGCATTTCCTGAACCTGTGTGGTTCGTGTTACTTGACATCTTGCCTGTGTGGACAGCAAAACTGGTCAATGGAGATGGTCGTGGTAATGCAAGACAACGGACAGCGAGGTGGATTGCCGCTCCTCCAAGTAGAGTCAGTCCAAGCCACTTAAGACGCTTGTGAGCTATTCTGCACATTCAGAATAAGAAACACATCAGAAGTGACATCAAATAAGCAGGTGTTTGCACATATATGATAAATATTGTAAACATGCTGGGGACGTGATAAGAAACGGCGTATGAATTAATCATGCACACACACACACACACACACACACACACACACACACACACACACACACACACACACACACACACACACACACACACACACACATAAACACACGCGCGCGCGCGCGCGCACGCACGCACGCACGCACCCACACACACACACACACACACACACACACACACACACACACACACACACATATATATATATATATATATATATATATATATATATATATATATATATATATATATATATGTGTGTGTGTGGTGTGTGGGGGGGGGGGGTGGCTGGGGGGTAGGTGCGTGCGTGCGTGCGTGCGTGAATATCCACGCACAGACACACACGTGGTTGGAAAATACGCGCTGATTTGTTTCTTGAAATGAAAAATTTTCAAGTACAAGTGTAAGCAATGAGAGCTGGGCTTGCTTCACATGTCGACATAAGTCTGCTTCGCCCTGTTATGCCACTGTTCATCATCAAAGTTCAAGGCCTCAGAGAGGGAGGGAGAGCGGGAGGGGGGCAAAAAAGAGAGAGAGAAATATGAAGATATTACTTTTTCACTATAAAGTGGTTTATATGGAAGCCAAAGTTGACATATACAATATATATTCTCCCCATGAAGATCCAACAGTTACACGAGATTGAATGAATATTATGCCATTTGGATTTGTGAATGGAAGATTCAGTAAACAGTTTCAGAAAACATCACACAGTCTGCACATAATTCGTTATTCCAAATCAGTACTAGCTCGTGATAAGGCTCAAATTTACAGTGACATTTTGCTGAAACTCTGACCAAAATGCCCGCACAATGTCAAAGTCGAAAATCAGTTGTTCTATACCCTGTGTTTTTTTGTCACGATAGTTACTGTCTTGCGCGCGATATGGGTACTTCTGTCAAGACAACATTCTGTGCAACAGTCTGAATGGGCAACATCATTGTTGCATATCGCTGGTAGTGTTTAAAAAAGGGAAAATACAGCTTATCTGGAACTGCCCCACTGCCGTCAAGAACAGTTTGAATAGTTATTTCCTTTCCCGATAGAAAACAGGAGTTTAGTGTCAAGAATTCAAACAGCGGCATTTTGGCATCGAGTTTTCCAATGTAAAAAAAAACTGTTAAGATAAAGTATTTTGTTTTTAGTTCATTATATGAAGTGCTACACTAACCATTGGTCTAAATTCAGTAGACTTTATTTCCACAGCATTCGTTCACAATCATTGGTCTTTATTTTCACACATCAGTGTCTTTTTTTAATTTTTAAAGTGATATTTCTCAGACCTTGAGGTTTTTCTTTGTCACGTCCTCTGTTTCCTGAACTTTCCATTCTTTGCCAGTCTTCCACTTGGGTTGATTTGATCTCACGACCTTGCTTCCAGAGTCCTCAAGCATGGCTAGCATCTTACTTTTTCCCATTTTGTAGTGCTCGAGGACGGATTTCAAGAGTTAACGACGAGTGCACGTACAAGAGCAGCTTAACAAAGGCACGAATGCATGGCCAACACATCGAATCATTCCAGACTTGGGCAGCTGGCATCGAGTTTTCAGGCTGTTACTAAAGTATTCATTATATGAGTGCTACACTAACCATTGGTCTAAATCAGTAGACACTTATTTCCAAGCATTCGTTCACAATCATTGGGCTTTATTTTCACACATCAGTGTCTTTTTTAATTTTTTAAAGTGATATTTCTCAGACCTTGAGGTTTTTCTTTGTCACGTCCTCTGTTTCCTGAACTTTCCATTCTCTGCCAGTCTTCCACTTGGGTTGATTTGATCTCACAACCTTGCCTCCAGAGTCCTCAAGCATGGTTAGCATCTTACTATTTCCCATTTTGTAGTGCTCAAGGACGGATTTCAAGAGTAAGCGACGAGTGCACGTACAAGGATCAGCTTAACAAAGGCACGAATGCATGGCCATCACATCGAATCACTTCCAGACTTGGGGGGCTCAGGCGTCACTGCAGCTGCAGATTATCATGAGCATTTCAACAATCGCACACTCAGAGATGTCCAGGAGGCAATGCTCTACAAATACAGGCACTTATTCGACAACAGCCTGGGTAAGCTGGAGAGAGAAGTAAACATCCATCTCCAGGAGGACAGTGTACTGGTCACACTCGTTGTCTAGCCAATCCGATTGTTTTGTTCATTCATTTGTAATGACTTTTTTTCAAGCACGGAATTAAAGACATTTCCTGAGCGATATAATCTTAGCTGCCCTCTTTCTGCTACGATGCTTTGGAAACAAGACATCAATGATGCATCAAAGACCCATAGCCTCTTACTCTAACACTAAGCTTCACTGAAACTGGTGAAGGGCTGACAGAACAACCGAGTCTATGCAGTTACCGCATCGTGAAGTTTTGCCTCAACAACTTCGTGGGTCAGCGATTAAGAAACATGAGAACAAATCACCACTAACCAACCCGTCACACCTGCGCTAAGTTTCTTAACAAAAATTATTAGTAAGTCTCATTTGCCTGCTGAGGCGAGGTAATGAAGCTTTAGCACATCAAAACCGTGAAACAACAGACACTGGACAGCCTTTTGTGTGTGTGTGTGTGTGTGTGTGTGTGTGTGTGTGTGTGTGTGTGTGTGTGTGTGTGTGTGTGTGTGTGTGTGTGTGTGTGTGTGAAGACACATTTGGAATGATAATCTCCATGTACGATTTTTTGCTATAAAGAACCTAACTGCTTCGGAACATCTATAAACTTATCAACAAAAATTGTATACTCACAACATCTGACTAAAAACCAGATATGTGCATTCAAGATTACAACTATGATCGGGAATTTTCGTATCATACCTCCCTTTTCCCACCCCATCCTATTCCTCTCTCTCCCTGATCCATTCCAAACTTCTATCCATCCTCATCTCAGGTTTGTTTTGTTTCACTTTGTCTGTGCTGGTGTTGTAGCTTCACACGCAGCCCACCCCCTCCATCCATCCTTATCTTCGCCTCTCACAGTCATTTTGTCTTACCTAGTCATTGCTGATGCCGTAGCTTCCTTGAGTCCCGTGTGACCCCTGTTTCAAAAGAGGAGCCACTTGGTCTCAGACTTGTAATAATCACAAAACTGTGTCTTTGTTTTCAGACAGCCGGCTCTATACAACGTGAACGATCAAGGGATGCAGCCACACTTCCGCATCTGTTAATATCTGGGTCACTCTGCTCTGAAACTTGAAGAGGAAAAAGTGAGTGATTAAGATGGTACATTGTCGTAAAACAATTTGGAAATGACAAAGGTCATGACGGTTTTTTTTTTTTTTTAATTTGTGCACCGAGAAAAACAATGACTGTGGAAAATACAACAATAAAACAACCAACCAGTGGGGCCGGAATAGCTCAGTTAGTAGAGCGCCGGACTCGTGATCCTGGGGTTGCGGGTTCGAATTTCGGTACAGGGGGATTTTTCCCTCGGAGTTAACATTGGTTCTGACTCCATTCCTCGTACAGTCTTTCGAATGAGACTATAAACCCGAGATTCCGTGTGTGAACGCACGCACAACATCTTACACACACGTAAAATCCCATCACCATCTTTCGGAAGAGAAGGCCAGTTTGGCCGTTGGTGTGGATGACACGTTACACATAGCATGCACCTTCCCCGAAGATGGAGTATGGCTGCCTTAATGGTGGGATAAAAAACGGTCATACACACAAAACTCCACTGCCTGTCTATACAGGCAGTGTCCACAGGAGTATCAGCCTGCGTACGCAGAAAGAAAGAAAAAAGAAAACAACCACCAAGAAATGGAAATACATGGAGCACCTGGTAAACAGTAAAACTTGACTTTAAAATACATATAATGTATGAAAATACGAAGTAAAAAATGATGGAAAAAAAGCACACACACACACACACAAGCAGGCACACAAGCACGCACGCACGCATACACACACACACATGCATATACACACACACACACTAAAAAAAGAGCAAAAGCTGAGTAACTGAAGCATCAAGGGAACAATCAAATATCAGTACCACAGCAACGCGTGTCGACCTGTGGATCTTTTTCAGGCAAGACGAAAACTGTTACATGTTCGTTCTAGTCGCTTTCCTACCTGCTAAGTTGAATAAGTCAACTGCCATTCTGTTGCTTTCAGTTTCCGCCCGTTGTCGCCCTGCTTTCAACTTACCACAAACACCCGAGGATCCCAAGAGTCGCCTGAAACACGTGTATGACGTCGAGAAAGCCGAGAGCTACATCCTTTGCTCCCTGAAGCAAGGCACAGCAATGAGTGCGGGGCGATCGGGTGAAGGGCCTCTAGAAGTCCTTCTAATCCCCTTAAAGCTGGATCACTGCATGGATGGTGACAGGCGTCTGATCGATGTAGCATTAAAAAGCCCTCCCCCCACCCCCCCCCCCCCCCACCCCCTCCCCCACCCACCTCGTCTTTTCTTCCACCCCAATCTGCCGAAGTGCGTGCACCCGGAAGTATGCCTCCTCTTCACAACTCGGAGCGCCAGCCATCGCGAAAGAGGATTAAAGAAAATTGAAAGCCCATACAACTAATTTAATCCGAGAGATGGGGATGAAGAGTTGGGACAGGAGACATGGATGAAAAAAAAAAATCGTTATAAAATCACAATATCATCAGTAAAACAGATTAGATTGTTCAGGTCATCTCTTCCCCCATTGGCTGTTTCCTCCCTCCCTACCCCCTTGCTTATCACCTCCTCTCTTCTCCTCCGTTCCACCCCCCCCCCCCTCCTTCCTGCCCTGCCTCCATTTACTCCCTTCTCCTTCTTAACTTTGAATGCTTCGGGTTTTTTTTTTTTTTTTTTTTTTAACAAAAATAGTCACAATCTTCCCCACCCCTCCCTATACACACACACACACACACACGCGCGCGCAATAATTCAAACTCTCTCTCTCTCTCTCCCTCTCTCTCTCTCTCTCTCTCTCTCCTCTCTCTCTCTCTCTCTCTTTGATACAGGGATAGTTGAGATACATTTTAAAGCATTAAACAAAACAAATTCTACTTTATTAGTGCTGTTGCGTGTGCGCGCGCGTGAACTGATACAAATACAGACACACACACACACACACACACACACACACACACACACACACACACACACACACATACATGGATACACACACATACATATATATACAACGCGCGCGCGCCCGCGCGCGCGCGCACACACACACACACACACACACACACACACACACACACACACACACACACACACACACACACACGCACGCACGCACGCACGCACGCACGCACGCACGCACGCACGCACGCACGCACGCACGCACGCACGCACGCACGCACGCACGCACGCACGCACGCACGCACGCACGCACGCACGCACGCACGCACGCACGCACGCACTGACTGACTGAAAGCAGTTTATTTTCAGATTAATGAAAGTATAAGTGACATCAAACTAAATGCAATGTGGAGGAGAGGGGCACGCTGGGGGGGGAAATGGGAGTGGGGATTCAACTACAAGAAGTATTCCAGACATTTGACACCAGAACAGTGCTATCGTAACTCAGTATCACCTGATATTAAGTGTAAAAAACAATAAACACTGAGCAGCCCTCGCTCCCCACACCTCCTCTTCAACACTCAAACACACTTTGCCTGATGACCCACGTCTTGTAAAAAAGAATAATTGAGAGAGAGAGAGAGAGAGAGAGAGAGAGAGAGAGAGAGAGAGAGAGAGAGAGAGAGAGAGAACTTTGTGTGAACCGTTTTCGACAAATAGGATGAAGGAAAGAGGAAAGAGGCAAGGTTTCCCCAACGCTTCACCGATCTGAGGTCTACCATCTGGATGCAAATGGAAAGGAATAGATGTCTCAGATGACTAAAGAGTGCCCCTCACTCGATCGCCCAATACTCGCTCCGCTGCCTTGCTTTTAAGGAAGGGACATTCGTAGTTCGCTTGATCGTCGATCTGCGAGCGTTAGTGGCGAGTTCTTCAGAGCTCCTCAACTCCTCAAGGGGTGTGTGTGTGTGTGTGTGTGTGTGTGTCTGTGTGTGTGTGTGTGTGTGTGTGTGTGTGTGTGTGTGTGTGTGTGTGCGTGCGTGCGTGCGTGCGTGCGCGCGCGCGCGCGCATGTGTGCATGTGTGTGTGTGTGTGTGTGTGTGTTGTTTATATAAGTGTGGGTGGGTGGGGTGAACGGGTGTGCTTTTTTCAATCAATTTTTTTGTTTGTTCATATTTTCATATGTTATATTCATTTTTAAAGTCCAGTTTTATCGTTTACCGACTGTTCCATTTATTTCCATTTCTTAGGAGGATTGTTTTATTGTAGTATTTTCCCTACTCAGTTTCGGTACACGATTTAAAGAAAAAAAAAATACACGTCATGCAGTTTGTCTTTTCTAAATTGTATGACAAGGTACCAACTTAATCACTCACTTTTTCCTCTGTTTTTTTTTTTTTTTTTTTTTTTTTTTTTTTTTTTCAATTGTTCAGATTTCCAAGTTCCAGAACAAAGTCAACCAGATATCAACGGACTCGGAAGTGTGGCTGTATCCCTTGATCGTTCACGTTGTATAGAGCTGACTGCCCGAAAACAAAGACACAGTTTGTGATTATTACAAGTCTGAGACCAAGTGGCTCCTCTTTTGAAACAGGGGTCACACGGGACTCAAGGAAGCTACGACATCAGCAATGACTAGGTAAGACAAAATGACTGTGAGAGGCGAAGATAAGGATGGATGGAGGATGGGCTGCGTGTGAAGCTACAACACCAGCACAGACAAAGTGAAACAAAACAAACCTGAGATGAGGATGGATAGAAGTTTGGAATGGATCAGAGAGAGAGAGAGGAACGGGATGGGGTGGGAAAAGGGAGGTATGATACGAAAATTCCCGATCATAGTTGTAATCTTGAATGCACATATCTGGTTTTTTAGTCAGATGTTGTGAGTATACAATTTTTGTTGATAAGTTTATAGATGTTCCAAAGGAGTTAGGTTCTTTATAGCAAAAAAATCGTACATGGAGATTATCATTCCAAATGTGTCTTTACACATGCACACACACACACGCGCGCGCGCGCGCGCACACACACACACACACACATACACACACACACACACACACACACACACACACACACACACACACACACACACATACACACACACACACACACACACACACACACACACACACACACACACACACACACACACACACACACACACACACACACACACACACACACACACAAAAGGCTGTCCAGTGTCTGTTGTTTCACGGTTCTGTTGTGCTGAAGCTTCATTACCTCGCCTCAGCAGGCAAATGAGACTTACTAATAATTTTGTTTATGAAACTTGGCGCAGATGTGACGGGTTGATTAGTGGTGATTTGTTCTCATGTTCCTTAATCGCTGACCCACGAAGTTGTTGAGGCAAAACTTCACGATGCGGTAACTGCATAGACTTGGTTGTTCTGTCAGCCCTTCACCAGTTCAGTGAAGCTTAGTGTTAGAGTAAGAGGCTATGGGTCTTTGATGCATCATTGATGTCTTGTTTCCAGAGCGTTGTAACAGAAAGAGGGCAGCTAAGATTATACCACTACGAAAGTGTCTAAATTCAGTGCTTGAAAAAACAAGTCAATACAAATGAATGAACAAAACAATCGGATTGGCTGGTCAACGAGTGACCAGTACACTGTCCTCTTGGAGGTGGATGTTTACTTCTCTCTCCAGCTTGCCCAGGCTGTTTGTCGAATAAGTGCCTGTATATGTAGAGCATTTGCCTCCTTGGACATCGCTGAGTGTGCGACTGTTGAAACTCGCATGATAATCTGCAGCTGCGGTGACGCCTGCAGCGCCCCCCCCCCCCCCCCCCCCCCCCCCCCCCCCCCCTAAAGTCTGGAAGTAATCCGATGTGATGGCCATGCAAAGCGTGCCTTTGTTAAACTGATCCTTGTACGTGCACTCGTCGCTTACTCTTGAAATCCGTCCTCGAGCACTACAAAATGGGAAACGTAAGATGCTAGCCATGCTTGAGGACTCTGGAGGCAAGGTTGTGAGATCAATTCAATCCAAGTGAAAGACTGGCAAAGAATGGAAAGTTCAGGAAACAGAGGACGTGACAAAGAAAAACCTCAAGGTCTAAGAAATATCATTTTAATCATTAAAAAAGAACTAGAGATGTAAAAATAAAAACCAGTAATTGTTAAGCCATGCTATGGAAATAAACTCTTTAATTAGACAACTGGTTAGTGTAGCATGCTATATCATGCACTGAAAACAAAATACTATGCCGTAAGAATTTTTTGTCGTACAATGGAAACACGATGCCAAAATGAATGAAAAGGAGATCTCACATTATTGCGGTTTAAATTCTTGACACCAAACTCTTGTTTTCTCTCGTGAAGGGAAAAAAGTTTATTCAAACTGTTCTTGTCGGCGGTGGGGCAGTTCCCGATAATGCTGTATTTTCCCTTTGTTTAAACACTACCAGTGATGTGAGACAATGATGTTGCCCATTCAGACTGCTGCACAGAATGTTGTGTCTTGACAGAAGTACCCATAACAGTGAAAAATTACTGATGCGCGCGCGAGACTGCAACTTTCGTGACAAAAGAACGCCGGACATAGAACAATTGATTTTCCACTTTGACATTGTCCGGGCATTTTGGGTCAGTTTCAACAAAGCATCATTGATAAATTTGAGCTTTATCATGAGCTAGTACTATTTGGAATAACGGATTATGTGCAAGCTGTGTGATGTTTTCTGATACTATTTACTGAATCATCCTTTTACAAATCTAAATGGCATAATATTCATTCAGTCTCTTGTAACTATTTAATATCTGTTGGGAGAATATATTGCATATGTCAGCTTTGGCTTCCATATAAACCACTTTATAGTGAAAAAGTGATATCTTCACACAATCTCTCTCTCTCCTCCCTCCTGCTCTTCCTCCCTCCCTCTCTCTCTCTTCTTCTGACTTTCTTGTCTTGTCCTACCTTGCATAGTTATTTCTTAGTATGGGCAACTTAATTCCCTGGCCTTCTTAGTACTTTAAAGTGCTGACTCCTTTAGGAATGCATAATGTGTTAACATGCGTTGAGGCCTTGAACTTTGATGAGCAGTGGCATTAACAGGGCGAAGCAGACTTATGTCGACATGTGAAACAACCCCAGCACTTATCGCTTACACTTGTTCTTGAAAATTTCATCTAAAGAAACGAATCAGCATGTAGTTTCCAACCATGTGTGTATCTGTGTGCGTGCGCGTGCGTGCGCGCGCGCGCGCGCGCGCGCGCGCGCGCGCGCGCGCGTGTGTGTGTGTGTGTGTGTGTGTGTGTGTGTGTGTGTGTGTGTGTGTGTGTGCGTCCGTGCGTGCGTCCGTGCGTGCGTGCGTGCGTGTGTGTGTGTGTGTGTGTGTGTGTGTGTGTGTGTGTGTGTGTGTGTGTGTGTGTGTGTGTGTGTGTGTGTGTGTGTGTGCCATTTCTTATCATGTCCCACCATATTTACAATATTCAGCATGTATGTTGGAACACCAGGTTAATGACGACACTTCTGTGATGTGTTTTTTTCCCCTGAATGTTGCAGTATTGCTCTCAAGCGTCTTAAATGGCTTGGACTGACTCTACTTGGAGGAGCGGCATTCCATCTCGTTGTCCGTTATCTTGCATTACCACGACCATCTCCATTGACCAGTTTTGCTGTCCAAACAGGCAAGATGTCAAGTGACAGGAACCACGTAGGTTCAGGAAATGCCATGGCGGAAAAACACAGGATGACGCGTTTCCAAGCAGAGACACACATGACCTCAGACACAGCCACTGCAGAAATATCGCAGCAACCAACAGCTGGGATGGCCAGAATGGTGGCTTCAGCTTCAAGGTTGAAGGCAAAGTTCGTCGCTTCTACGTTCAGGTTCTTTAACGATACATACTTCCACCACCCATCTAAAACTGTCCATAAACGTGACTTTTTTCCCGTTTTCTCATTAACCCTGCAGACACGTGTTCTGGCAGTGCAGACTCCAGTCAGGGCAGCCCCTTTCTGATGGTGCTGGGTCCTGTCCAGCTATCTGAACCAGGCCACCAAGGAAAGGGAAGCCATCAGAACAACGTACGGCAGTGTGGCTCAAGGAAAACGCTGGCCCCGTGGCAAGCCTCTTGCTGCCTCTGTCAGAATGGTGTTCGTTCTGGGCAGGCCTCCCTCCCCACAACACCGGCAGGTGCTGGAGGCAGAGAGTGCTCAGCATGGGGATGTGCTGGTGGCGGACTTCGTGGATTCCTACCAGAACCTGACGCTGAAAGTTCTCCATGGTTTACACTGGGTGGTCCAGCACTGTCCTCAAACGAAATTCGTGTTGAAAGCGGATGATGACGTGTTCGTCAACTTACCACTTCTGACAATGTTTTTAGTTAAACCGTGGCAGCAGCAACAATTCAATTTATGGACATGCTTACCGGCCTTCAGGGGTACGACGCTTAGGAAGGTGGGCAGTGTCTAGGGCTCTGTATACCCCTTTCCATTCTACCCAGCGTACATGTCGGGTGCTTCCTACGTCCTGTCCACAGATGCAGCTACAAAGATCGTGCAAGCCTCCCTCTGGGTGCCGTTGGTTCCTATAGAAGACGCTTTCATCACGGGTATTATGGCACAGATCACTGCAGTTCGACGCATATCATGTGAAGGCTTCACATGGTTTGGCGAGGGAGAGCCCCACAATTGCGGGTTCGTCAACGACCAACGCATCGTGGGCAATCACATGTCTGCTGACAAGAAAATACAGCTTTGGTTGTCCTGGAATACTGTCACCTTCTGGAAAACTGTGCTGTTTAGCGTGTGACGACAAGATATTGCTTTCTAACCAGATGCTGAAGCGAAGTGGTTAGCGTCACCGACTTTTCACTGGGAGGTGGGGCGGGGAGAGGGGTTCGATTTCCATCAGAACCATTCCTTTGTGGGGTTGTTTCTGCCCTGACTGTGTCACATCTGGAGCTGAGTTTGCTATAGGCTCAGCTTGGAAGACGACACCATACAATTGGGTTTCATCCTCTCAATGGATGCGTCTCTCAGGTTTTTGCTCAAGTTTTCTTACTTACACTGCATCTTTCAGGGCTGGTTGACGCCAGGATATCTCATGAAAGTAAGCGTAGAGTACTGTCCAGTTATGCAGTCTCAGAGCAGAATGGAAATCCATTACATCATCTTCATCACCCCCACCCTCATCGATCAGCATATTGGAAATCCATTATATCATCTTCATCACCCCCACCCTCATCGATCAGCATTATAGCGATATCTCATATTCTGTGGCCTTCATGCCCTGCCCTCATGGTGAGCTCAGTGTCGATGGCTCTGCACGTCTATGGCCTTGATTTGGTTCTATCGGAATCCCCAGTATGGCGAATTCATGGGGACTGTCGTTGGACGGACGTGGTGGCACCCTCTGGCAGGATAGCTCATGCACGCCGGCTGAAGCCATTATTGTCGTCAGTTGGGGGTTTAGTAAGTGGTGTCCTGTGTGCATGTTGGATCAGAACAGGAGCCACTAAACACATCAAAGTCACTTGGCAGTAGTGCAGTGGCTCCTCTGCTGGGCAGAGAAGCTAATAAGCGCACACACACACACACACACACACACACACACACACACACACACACACACACACACACACACACACACACGCGCGCGCGCGCGCGCGCGCGCGCAGAGAGAGAGAGAGAGAGAGAGAGAGAGAGAGAGAGAGAGTTTATTTGATCTTAGGTAATATAGGGACAGAGTTTAACGATCGTTTGTATCTTCGATAACCCTATTTTCGCACATCCCCGTCCCATTTCATTCCCCTCACACACACACACACACACACACACACACACACACACACACACACACACACACACACACACACACACAACCACTCACTCATTGACTCCCCACATCCCCGCCTGCCTTCCTCCACCAAACTGACCCTCCCCTCTCTTCCCCCTGTTTGGACTACAAGTGGTCTGTATCGCTGATGGAGCTAGCCTACAATTCACTCGGTCCATCTGGCCGTCCACGTCCTAATCCCCCCACATTCATCACTGCCAAACGCCTCTCGTCCGCTCTGGCCGTCGTAAAACCAACATCCGCTAAATACAGCTGACAGGGATTACCTCCTCCTGGGACTCCCGCGCTTGGATTGCAATTTGGCGACCAGGAACAGCAACTGTGCAAGGTGACATCGACCGACCCCCCGTCCCCCCCCCCACGATCTGGGCTTGAAGTCTGCCTCACGACCGCCGGTGGAAATCCTTCAATGGTTATCAGCACGCGGTCTGGCGGTACTTGTTGACCAGTGGATGCGCCGTGGCGAGAAGAAAAAGCTAGGGGCGTTAAACTTGAACTGGCGAAGACTGGCGGAGACTGGCGGGTGGGGGTGGGGGGGGGGTTGGAGATGGGGGTAGGGGGAGGTAAGGGGGGGGGTAGAGGGGATTGGAGATTGGGGTGGGGGAGGTAAAGGGGGGGGGGGGGGGGGGGGGGGGGTAAGGGGGGGGGGGGGGGGGGGGGGGGGGGGGAGGAAGGAGGAGAGGGGTTGGGACCTAGGCGTGCGGGAGACGGGACAGCAATAGTGGGAGTGGAGTTGTTAAGCAGATGGTATGTCTTCCCTTTCTTTATGTTTTATTTTATGTGCATTTTTTTTGTACATACATACATGTTTCAGTTAATTATTTGCCAGTTCCCTAATGCTGATTCTAAAACAGTTCCCAATGTGTGTTTGTGTGTGCGTGTGTGTGTATGTGTGTGTGTGTGTGTGTGTGTGTGTGTGTGTGTGTGTGTGTGTGTGTGTGTGTGTGTTGTGTGTGTGTTTCATCTGTGTCAAATATACCTTTTCAATATACTGGCACAGCTGGTAAAACAACTCCAACTGCTACTACTGCCAAAAGACAGATGTATCTGTTACCTGGCGTTTTACAGTAATAATGAATAATAAAACTGAAATACCCATCACACATACACACATGAATACATTTAAAGGTGACCATGTAATCATAATTATAGATATAAACACATGATTGTTACGTTACGTTAAACACCACTTCTAAACGCCACAGGGTGAAAATTCCGATCTATCAGACTCCGAAGAGACCAGAAAAAGCCAGAAGAGGAGGAAGTAAAGAAAACTATATAAAAAGTAATGACTAACAGAATATAAAGAAAATATCTAGGCCCATGCTCTAACGATTATGGATCCATTAAGCCATTATTGGAAACAATTCTTAAAATCATTTTTGTTAAAGTATATAACAACCTAGGAAACGAGCTTGATTACGTCCAGGTATGCCGGCGCGCACGTATGTATGTGTGTGTGGAGGGAGGGGGGGGAATGGATGAGAGAGAGAGAGAGAGAGAGAGAGAGAGAGAGAGAGAGAGAGAGAGAGAGAGAGAGAGAGACTGGTTGACTGACTGACTGATCTTTGATGCGCGAGGATGAAGATTTCAGGCCAAGACCTAGTCTTACAATCTGTTCTTGACATGCATAAAGTTTTCAACACATATCATTCATACTGGCAGTTCAACATAGTAGCGCTGTAATGTAATTCTACAACGAACAGCAGACTATTCATAGACATAATATGACATTATGGGTATTCAAACAGAGGGACTCAAAACAAACGAACAAAAACAGAGATAGAGAGAGAGAGAGAGAGAGAGAGAGAGAGAGAGAGAGAGAGAGAGAGAGAGAGAGAGAGAGAGAGAGAGAGAGAGAGAGAGAGAAGGATGATAGGTATGTGGAGGGAAAGAGGGATGGTAGACAGAGTGGGAGTGGGGATGAGCGAGTCAATGCTGTAGGTTAAATGTTTAAACGGTGTATTCAATGTCTTGTTTACAGAAGGCTTTACGAATGGATGTTTACGATTTTAATCAAATAATGAAATTCTTGAGACATAAAATGTTCACATGAATGTTTCTTGACAAGTTTTAACGTATTCGTATTGGGTTAACTCGGTGGAAGTTAGATCCAGACATATGGTCAAGAGTAGGCTAGGCTTGTTTGTATTGATCAATGCGTGGGGGTAGGGGAGATGGAAATTCTTCGTGCCAGATGAGCTGTTCAATCCTGTAAAAGGGGCACTGATGTAACATAACATGGTGTATGTCAATATTGTAAACGTAAATGATGCCTTGCTGAAGTCTAACTGCTCACGCAGGGGAAGTCTGTTCGGTGCTTTTAACTTTTCGTCTGTTGTTAGAGGTATGGCTAGGAGGAGTAGCTTTGCTGCACGTGTATGGAGGGAATTCAGCCTTTTTTTTTTTTTTTTTTTTTTTGACATCACTACTCCCGTCCCATACTGTTGAAGCGTAACTGACGTGGACAGTTTAAGCGCAGTATTGTTGACATAGCGCTTTAATTGAGATAACAGGATCAGGTTTTCTTTTTTTAAAATATTTTGCATACATTATTGAGATGAAATCGTGATTTCAGTTCTTTCTCTATCGTTATGCCTGAAATATGATGCTCATCTATCTTTTTTAATAGAACTGAAGTTTTAAGCAAAGATGAGTCAATGCATAGATTTAGTTTCGGCTGGGTGTATGACCACTGAGTTTAAATCATACTATTCACCACTTTGGCTTTCACAAGGGGAGTATTGCGCATGTTAATGTCTGTACTGTTTTTATTTTTTTGTCTCTGAGGAAGGCATACTGCCGAAAATTTCATGTCCTGTTTTTGTGTCGTTCATTAAAACGCGTTACTTCACACTTTGTTTTGTGTGTTCTGCTTTTTTGTCTGGTTCCGGTAACACTGCAGTTTGTTTCATTTGCCTTTTAAATTATATTAGTCTGACACTTCATTTAGACTCTCTTGGAGACATTTTTCTATTGTTTTTAGATCACTACCATTTGTTTACAGTGACAAGTCATCAGCAAATAAATCTGTCGTGACCTTTTCATCTGATATGGACGATGGTGCATCATTGATGCAGATGCAGAATAGTAGGAGGCCTAGCACTGAGCCTTATGGGACTCCATGTCTGATAAAGTCTGAAGAGGTTGCCATTAAGCACCACCTACAAAGTCTTATCATTCAAGTATGATTGGAAAACTGAGAATGTCGATGAATGGTTCAAATAGATAGACAGCTCTAAAAGAATGGAATGATCAACAAGATCAAACGCCTTTTTGAAGTCAGAAAGACAATTCCTGTCATATGTGATTGGGTTATATTTGAAAGCCATGAGTCAGAGAGAGAGAGAGAGAGAGAGAGAGAGAGAGAGAGAGAGAGAGAGAGAGAGAGAGAGAGAGAGACGTCATGCCGGATATAACAAAAGCAACCAGGCAGAAAATTCGTTATAACCGGCGCGTCGGTTGTAACGAAAGCCGGATATAACGAGGCAATTTTGAATGTCTCCTGCGATTCGTTATAAGCGGCTTCGACTGTAGTAATGTCTGCCAACATGTTGGTGAAGCGTGCGGAGTTGTTCCCCTTCAACCCTTTCATCATAGAATGAAGGACGGGAAGAGGAGAAGAAAGTCTACAAGCGGAGTGAGGCGGGTGACTGCCACGAGAAGAAAATAGCACCTTGTCTCACAAAGGACGTCCCGCAGACCAAGCCACGCGGACGTCGTGCAACAGGTTGTACCAGTCGTACGGGAGGGAAGGGGGGGGGGAGGGAGGGGGGGGGGGGGAGGATTGCACGCCCCCCCGTTTGATCTCGCGGCCCTCCCTCTGAGGACCCAGTAATCAATAAATCGGCGGTTTGAAAAGGGATCAGCGCCCCGTGCAGCTTCAACTGTATTGATGACGGTCAATGGCCGGCACGCTTGGAAGACTGATGCTGGCAGTGGGCCGTGTCCGCCTGCTGTTGTTGTCGCAGAGACAAGTCAATGCGAAGAAAATCCCACATCAAGAATGACAAAGGCTGGCGCAGGATGTACAATTGACTCTCTCTCTCTCTCTCTCTCTCTCTCTCTCTCTCTCTCTCTCTCTCTCTCTCTCTCTCTCTCTCTCTCTGTGTCAGATTCCTCCCATGTCGAGAACATAGCATACAAGCTTATAAAATGCTATTGTTACAAAACGAAGCTGGTCATTGTAACTGGTTGTCATTTGTGCAAACGACTGACGGGAAACAGCTTTGGTATTGTTTGGCTGAGCCAGAGAGCTGGATCTGAGCCTTGTTCTTTTTTTTTTTTTTTTTTTTTTTTTTTTCTTTTTTAGCAAAAATTCAAAGGCAGGTTTATTTCCTGTTTTAAACAAAAAACTGGCATGCAGAAATAGGTGACAATACTAAAGATAGGATTTGTGTGTGTGTGTGTGTGTGTGTGTGTGTGTGTGTGTGTGTGTGTGTGTGTTTAAGCCTTTTCGGGGGAAAAAATTACCTTGGGCTGAGGGTTAGTGGTTTGAAAAATTGTGAACACTGGTTTTTAAAGTTATGAACGTTCGAATGACAACATTTGTCCGTAATTCGTGTAGAAATGGATGTTAAAAAAAAAAGAAAAAAAAAAAAAAGAAAAAAAACCGAACTCTTTTGTTTCATTACACTGCTTATGATGACAAGCGTAAATGTTGTATTGTGATAAATCCCTGTGCACTCCATCCGAATCTCGTTGTTATGTTTTGCTATCTAACGAAAATAAATGTGTTGTAAATGAAAATCTTAAACCTCTTGAGTGCCGACGACGTACATATACGTCGAGTACAGTGCGACCATATTTGCCAATGACGTGTATGTACATCCGCCTCATTCGAGAATTTTCCTGTTTCGATTTTTTTAAGTTTTGGAAATCCGATAGGCAACTAATAAGAAAGCTTAATATATATTACATTGAGTGGATGAAACTTTACCTCGTGGTCCCAGTCTGCCCAATTATTGAGCCCAAAGCAAACTCAGCTCTGTAGGAGCCAGTCGGGGCAGAACAATCCCAGAAGTAAATGGCTTTGATGGGAATCGAACCCGTACGTACTGTTTTGTAAAATATTATCTTCGTCGTCCACATGGGATCAGTCACAGGCTTACGATTGTCTCCTCAGTCTCTCCTGGTGCGTCTGTAGTACTCTTTGTGTGATGGTAGGTGGTGGTTTGTTTTGGCTTTTTGCTTGACTGCTTTTAGTAGGTTCAAACCTCCTGTGACTTTTCACATTTCAGAGATGGCAGTCTTCTCATTCAATCATTTTTTTTTTTTTTTAACCAAGTCCAGTATTTGTGATTTATGGCAAGAAAACAGCACTCTCAGCTGCTGAAGTTATTCCAACTGTACACCTATCTGAAATCAGATGGATATAACATAGTTTCTGCAAGGGTTCCCAGCCATGTGGGCATTTGAGCCAACGAAATGGTAGATGAACTTGCCAAGAGTGCCACAAAGGAGTTGAGCATATGTCTATCCCTCACACTGATCTGAAACCCCCAAACCAGGTTTGTGTCAAAGACCTCTGGCAAGAGGAATGGGATCGCAGCCGGATAACAAACTATTTAAATTCCGTCCGAAGCTGAAAGAGATTTTACCATGTTCCCGAATCGGCCGCAAAGAAAAAACAGTTTTGTGCCGTTTGCATATAGGCCACTCGTTGTACACCCATTCTTATCTTTTTAAAAGGCGAAGAAACTCTGCGGTGCATTCCATATCTTGTACCACTCACAGTGAAAAATATTCTTTCAGAGTGTTGGGGCTTGCATGATGTGAGGCATAAACACTGTACAGCAGACTCCATGAAAACCTTGTTCAGAGATATTCCACCTGATGTGATCTTTGAATTTCTGAGGGAGATTAACATTTTCCATCTGATCTAAGATTTTTTTGGAGGAAAGATTTTTTTAAAACAAATTTGCGGTGTGTGTGTGTGTGTGTGTGTGTGTGTGTGTGTGTGTGTGTGTGTGTGTGTGTGTGTGTGTGTGCTTTAAAGAGTTGTGTGAATAAGTTTTTTGGTGGTTGGTTGGTTGGTTTTAATAACGCGGTGACAGGCCTGATATGGCCCTTTGCGGTCGGCTGGGCTGTAAGCAACTTTACCTTACCTTAAGAAAACAGCCTTTGTAAAACCTGTTATTTAAAGTTTTCGACTGGTATTTTTCACACCCCACTGGGTAATCTGTTTACACAGACCTCTTACACTAGTGAGAAGTCTGACCGTTACCAATAGTCTGGTCACAGGCAGTGGGCTTAAAATAGTCATCGGTAAAAGTGCTGAGACTAAAAATAGATGCTCGGAATCGTAAGTCTAAGTACACTTTAAAAAAAAAAAAAAAAAAAAAAAAAATCGTTGTCGGCCTGAGCTGCCACAACCACAACAAAGGGACGCAACTAATCAATGCACTTCCTGTCATCAGGCAAAAGGAAAACACTGTTGTTATTGTTCTGCTTCTGGTACGGTCAACTAATGGCCATAATCTACTGATCCGTTCTCCAAATTGTGTATGGCTTTCCCGACACTCAGGTAATAACTAATCTCTCTCTCTCTCTCTCTCTCTCTCTCTCTCTCTCTCTCTCTCTGTTCTGAAAAGTTTCTCAATGTCATGACAGATAAATGGCACAGAACAAATGACGCAAGACTTAGGTTGAGAAAGTACTTTAAGTTGTAATGCGAACGAAAGATGGTTTGAATGTGAAACACCCACAGAATCTCCTTGTCCTGCATGTAGACACATTATTGACGACGAAGAACTCTTTCAGTTACACAGTACTGCATATAATGAAGTGCGGACAAATTGTTCATTTTTCCAGTTAGGGATAGCGAAAAGACAAAATGACGCTGTCGTGTTATCATCAGATGATGAACTTGTAATTAAATCATTTGCGAAATTCATCGCGGAAGCATTAAAAATTAGACAGATGAAGGATAGTGACATTTAAAGATAATGCATTATAAGAGATATGTCAATGAATGATATCATTCATCGCACGTGGAAGAGATCAGTAAGGTACAATGTCATCATTTGATTGAGTGAATGCTTGAGTCAGTCTTACGATTTTGTTGTTGTTGATGTGTGTGTGTGTGTGTGTGTGTGTGTGTGTGTGTGTGTGTTTTAAACCTTACTGCATTACTCCTGTGCGTGAGAACATAAGGAAATGTTATGAATTTATTTGTTTTTGCTATCTTTGATTTGATACACACTAGGAATGAATGTGTACCAGTTGTTTGCAGGAAAGGAAGGGGGAATGTCATTGTTCTGTTACCATCGCCCCCCTTCTCAAAAAACCTCTTTGGTAATGACAATAAAATATCAAAATGTCAGTCTCTCTCTCTCTCTCTCTCTCTCTCTGCACATCCTTGCATGCGTGCATGCATGTGTGTGTGTGTGTGTTGGATGTAATCATGATGCCAAGAGACATGATAACTCATACTTTCATCACACTCATAAAAACATACTAAAACTTAACACCTCAACACCTGTCAGAGCAGACACTAGGCTGTCCAACATGCACAGAATGTGACATGATATGGCACAGTAGTTTATACGGAAACGCATGTTTAGCACTATCCACATTTACCGTCATGTACTCATGTGTGTGAAGTGCCAAACAGTGACATTCACACAGTGGCAATCCCAGGAGTGCAGGCAAGGCAGAGAGAGAGTTGTTAGTCCACACTTCAAACAGAAGTGTACAGAGCGGTAAATGTGGATATTGCCATATTTTTTCGCGTACAAAAGAAAGCAAACACATGAATATATGTACCATTCCACTTCCCTACCTCACCAGTCTGCACCCCGCCCCATCTCTCCAACATACACAATGTGTGTGTGTGTATATGTGTGTGAGTGTGTGTGAGTGTATGTGTGTGTGTGTGTGTGCATGTGTGTGTGTGTGTGTGTGTGTGTGTGTGTGTGTGTGTGTGTGTTTCTTCTTCTGATAGCATGGGCCTCCAAAATTCCAAAAGGCTATACAGGGCATTTACAATGGTCACTTTGTATTTCAGTTTGTAATGAAATGTCCAAAATGTAGTGATTTAAAAAAAAGAAAGTTTATTCCAAGAAATACTTGCTGCATGTTCAATGCAGGGTTGGATTTATGTTTCTCAAGCTTTGTGAATTTATGAAGATGAGAAACATAATGTGTAAACTGTTCCTTTCTTTGTGCAAACATTAATCAATGTTTGCAATATGTAAATTACACTTACCATAAGTATGTTCAATCACACATACATCATACTACCAATAGAATATTGTTGATTGTTAGTTTTATTCTTGATTCATATCTAACGAGGCAAAGTTGGTTATTGTTTGTCCAGATACCTATGAAGTGGTCAAAGGATTAGGGTCATTCTTTTTTCTTTTATTCTAGATGCCTTTATTTTGCTGTTGTTGCTGTGTGCATGACTCAGGTCATGGTATGTATGCTGCAGTCAGCTTCATTTTCAGTTGTGTAATGTGTTAAACTGGTTCACTAAGGGAGCAGAAAGAAATAGCATCCTTGTTCATATTTACTCATTATCTGCCAGTGTCCCCTGTCCATGTCAGATTTCCTTAAATGTTTAACAGTTTTGAAATGAAGTTGTGATCAAGATCTTTTTTACAGATTTTCAGTCAGAATAACTTTCTCTTTTCTCCACCACAACTCCACCCCAGTGCCCATGAGCATACATATCAACACGACTTAGGATTTTGAGTGTGTGTGTAACTTGTGTGTGTGCACGCATGCATGTATTTGCGTATACATGGATACAGGCATTGTGTGTGTGTGTGTGTGTGTGTGTGTGTGTGTGTGTGTGTGTGTGTGTGTGTGTGTGTGTGTGTGTGTGATATTCTTCTTTGTTGCTAAAGGAATAACAGAAGAATTATAAATTTTATCGCAATCGTCTGCACTGAGTTGGCACTTCATACATTTTAATGCACAAACTATCTGTCTTGACTTTTTACACACACACACACACACACACACACACACACACACACACACACACACACACACACACACACACACACATGCATGCATGCACACATGTGTAAGTTAACATATTTTATTATCAAAAACATAATGAATAGATAAATGTTAACCTTAAAAAAACAACAAACTACACAGAGATTTACAAGAAAATGAATGCAATTTGTTCTACAGTTTTTAATGTGTTTTGGACAGTTTGGGGAGTATTCATGAATCAGAAAGAACCTCAAAGGCCAAAAACAAATCATACTTCTGTTCATCAGATTATCAACCATGATTGTGTTATGATGTGACAGAGACAAAATAGTCAAGATAAAGACTAACATACATGAATATGAATTTGAATATGATTTTATTATATATTATTTTGATGATGATGATGATGATGATGATGATGAATACTTGTATAGCGCCTATCCTCAGTTAGAGATCAAGCTCTAAGCGCTTTACAATCCACACTCGTTTACACAACGGGCTGCTTATCTGGGTAGTGCTGACTGAAGAGCTGCCAGCTGGCGCTTCATTCAGTTGTTTCCCATGTCATCCAGTCAATATCATTCTCTCAGTTTCCTTATTCCTTCATTCTTTCCATTTCTTATGCAGGGTGTATGCTATGTGTAACATGTCATCCATACCAATGGCCAAACTGACCTTTTAAGCATTCAACAATTTAACCAAAGGGAAGAATGCTAAAAAAAAAAAAAAAAAAAAAGGTACAAATAAAGTTAGAAAAGAAAAGTATGAGAACAACAACACAAAAAGAAATATGAAGAAAAAGAATAGAATGAACAGGTGTGATAAAATAAATACCCAGAATGTTCAGTGGAAAAAAAAGCTCAAACTGGTGTATGAGAACAACAACAAAAAAAGAAATATGAAGAAAAAGAATAGAATGAACAGGTGTGATAAAATAAATACCCAGAATGTTCAGTGGAAAAAAAAAAGCTCAAACTGGTGTATGAGAACAACAACACAAAAAGAAATATGAAGAAAAAGAATAGAATGAACAGGTGTGATAAAATAAATACACAGAATGTTCAGTGGAAAAAAAACTCAAAACACACCAGTTAACCAGTATGTCCATGTTTGAAACAAAATAGTTGCAAAGATTTAATCCATTAAAGTTTTTTCTTCTGACCTTTCATCCTCACAAATGCTGTCCAACTGCATGTGTTGCATGAGACCAGTTAAAAATGCTTTACTATGCTTTGGGAAAATAACTATATACATCACTTTTCCAACAATAAATTGTCAAATATTATTGTACCGTTTTACATTATACTGTAAACATTTGTGCACCTTACTACATTTTTTTTCCTTTATTTTTCTTTCCCTTTTACAGAACATCAGACACTGTCTTGTCACTATTTGTGAGTCTGTGTTTCAATGCTTGACTTGGTCACAAAAATAGTCCAAGACTATCAGTGTCACTATCTGTCTGTCTCTTCAGTGTTGCTGAGCCTGAGTGTGCAAGTAAGCAGGTAAAGACTACAGAGTTGTTGCTGAGCATGGGTAAGTGAGCAAGTGTGTGTGTGTCAGTGTGTGTGTGTGTGTGTGTGTGTGTGTGTGTGTGTGTGTGTGTGTGTGTGTGTCGCTCGCTCTCTGCGCGTGTGTGCGTGTAATCAACTTGTCTAGTTTCATATGTAAAAGGAAATCCTACATGAGGCAGGGAACAGTAAACAGTAACTCAAGAACAAGTAGGGTAACTCTTGCTCCTTTGATGAAATGAATAGTCGCCCTTACTCAGAACGAATGCTACTTACGACACCCAATCGACGCCTACCAGAAATGACAAAGAGAAAGAGCACACAGAACAAACAAGGAGGCATCCTCAAAAACGGGATGTTCCAGCTTGCCCATGCACCTGTACCTGAGACATCTACACAGCAACAACAATTGGAGAAATGAACAAATACAAATTAACTTTTATTCAAGACTGGCACAGCCGTTTCTATCTTGAATAGAGTCAAACAAGCACGCAGACGAACATTAAACAAATACAGAAAACCTCGGTTTTATTTACATGAACGGAAATTCTTAAACGAGGCAGGGAGTAGTAGTTTCATAAGTAGTTTCCTGTTAGGCAGCAATAAAGATTTTTCGCCTTTTACTGTGAATTCCTGCCAGTCACTGATGTCACTCCTGATGTTGCCTATCTTCTAAATGTTTCAGAATAGCTCTCAAGCGTCTACTGTGGCTTGGATTGGTCCTTGCTGGAGGGACTGTGATCCATCTCGTCCTACGGTATTCCACATTACCACGACTATCTCTATTTAGCAACATGGCTATCCACAAAGACGAGGTATCAACTAATACGAGTCACATGAATATGTTAAATACTACTACAGGCAAACCCAGAAAGATTCGTTTTCACGAAGAAAGTAACGTCTCATACTCGGCCACACCAAGTACATCTTGGCAAGCAATGGTTTGGGTGGACAAGATGGTGTCTGCGGCAGCAAGGTTGAAGGCAGTGTTCATGCGTCCTGTGTTCAGGTTCTCAAATGACGTGTACTTCTACCCACCTGAAACTGGCAATGCCTATGGCTTTTCACGGTTTCTCATTAACCCTGCAGACACGTGTTCTGGCAGTGCAGACTCCAGTCAGGGCAGCCCCTTTCTGATGGTGCTGGTCCTGTCCAGCTATCTCAATCAGGCCATCAAGGAAAGGGAAGCCATCAGAACAACGTACGGCAGTGTGGCTCAAGGCTGGCCCCGTGGCAAGCCTGTTGCTGCCTCTGTCAGAATGGTGTTCGTTCTGGGCAGCCTCCCCTCTCCGCAACACCGGCAGGTGCTGGAGGCAGAGAGTGCTCAGCATGGGGATGTGCTGGTGGCGGACTTTGTGGATTCCTACCAGAACCTGACGCTGAAAGTTCTCCATGGTTTACACTGGGTGGTCCAGCACTGTCCTCAAACGAAATTCGTGTTGAAAGCGGATGATGACGTGTTCGTCAACTTACCTCTTCTGACAATGTTTTTAGTTAACCGTGGCAGCAACAATTCAGTTTATGGACATGCTTATTTGAACGGAAGGGTACCCCGAGAAGGGCGGTGGGCAGTGCCTCGGGCTGTGTACCCCTTTCCACTCTACCCTGTCTATATGTCGGGTACTTCTTACGTCATGTCCATAGATGCAGCCCGAAAGATCGTGCAGGCCTCTCACTGGGTGCTGCTGGTTCCTGTGGAAGATGCCTTCATTACTGGCATTCTGCCACAGATCACCGCTGTTCGGCGTGTGTGGTGTGTGCAGGCTTCACAGTGTTTCACGAGGATCGACCCCGTGACTGCGAGTTCGTCAACGACCAACGCATTGTCGGCAACGGCATGCGTGCTAACGAGAAAACTCGCCTGTGGTTGGCTTTGGATTCCGATCGCCTCGTGGAAAAGTGTGTTGTGAAGTCTCGGTGACATGGAGTATTTGGGGTACCGTTGTAGTTTTAAGTCGTTTTGACAAGCAGAACCTCGCGATCCGTGTTTCAACAATTCTGTAAAACAGAAATGTGAAATGTCATCAGTGAACGAGTGCAGAACATCTGGAAACACCGCAAACACTGATTTATTCAACACATTATCGTCTTGTCGATCAGTGGCAGATTGCATCTCTTATGAGATCCATGGTTATTCTGTTCAGTTCTTAGCTGCTGTCGGTACTTGTGTGACTGACATGGTTATTTTACATAGTAGAACTGGCCACTCTGATTGTTGACATATTTCAACTCCTTCGTATCCGTAAATGGATCCTTAAGCAAAGGCTTAAAGATTTCCCCCTTCATTTATTACTCTTACATATTTCTTTTTAGCGGTTTCTTCCCATTTTATTTCTATACCCTTCACTGCCCTGGGGTGGCGTTAGATTCTGTTTCTGAACCCTAGGAGGTAGACTACCACAGCATTACAGACTGTGGTATATCTCCCCTTTGATGTCAAGGGAAAACCGACACGATCAGCAGTGTCTCACTGATGAGTCCGAACCAGCGGATGAAAGGCCTCAGAGCACACAATATGAATGGTTCTGCTTTCAAGATAGATTACTATGGTCGCCATATGCTGCTTGTTAAGTATACTCTCAGAGAGAGAGAGAGAGAGAGAGAGAGAGAGTAAGTAGATGAGCAGTTTGAATGGCCTTTTGTGATAAAGACATTGTTACAATAGAAGAGGGAGACAGTGTGTCGACGTGGAGAGAGAGAGAGAGAGAGAGAGAGAGAGAGTAGATGAGCAGTTTGAATGACCACTTTGTGATAAATACATTGTTACAATAGGAGAGGGAGACAGTGTGTCGACGTGGGAGCAAAGATGGTGCAATTTTGTATAGTTCTTGTTTTGAGTCTCCCCTGTGCAATTTTGTATATGGTTCTTGTTTCGAGTCTCCCTGTGCAATTCTGTATGGTTCTTGTTTCGAGTCTCCCCCTGTGCAATTCTGTATGGTTCTTGTTTTGAGTTTCCCTGTGCAATTCTGTATGGTTCTTGTTTGAGTTTCCCTGTGCAATTCTGTATGGTTCTTATTCGAGTCTCCCTGTGCAATTCTGTATGGTTCTTGTTTTGAGTTTCCCCTGTGCAATTCTGTATGGTTCTTATTTCGAGTCTCCCTGTGCAATTCTGTATGGTTCTTGTTTTGAGTTATAGGGAGATGAAGTGTTGCCAAGTGAGAGGGGGACGGATAGAAAGAAAAGGGGGTGGTGGGACGAAGAGAGGAGATGCATGAGCGGGGGGGGGGGGGGGGGGGGGGGGGGGGGGGGGGGGGGGGGGGGGGGGGGGGGGGGGGGAGGGGGGGGGGGGGGGGGGGCGGTTGTCACCCCAAGTAAGTGATTTGACGGCAGAATGTACCTCGCGAAGGAAACTGGCCTTTGAATATTACGGTTTGCATTATACCTGTTCCGATCATGAGTTATATGCTTCTGCGTGGATGTCTTGTATATACAGAGCTCGCACCGAAAGAACGAAAATGTGAATGAAAAAGCTGATTGACCGAGGGACTGGATGTTGCGCGAAACGATTGAATGTAGCGCTAGCAAGCAGCAGGCTCTCCAGTAGCTCTACCCAGACAGGCAGTCCGTTGAGTAAAGGAAACTGCATTGTAAAGCGCTTAGAGGTTGGTCTCAATCCTGAGTTTATCTTGCTGTGCGATATGTATACCGAACCTTCCTAGTTATATGATCAGCGGTTCTGAGGACTTGTCCAGCGCCAAATTCGCTTGAAATGGTACAGTATAATCCAGGTATCAAACCTTTCCTTACAGAACAGGTCACAAAGACGTTGTTGTCTTCCTGCATTCAGTCCAGATTAGATAATTGTAACGCTCTTCTCCTTGGTGTACCTGTAGCCTCACTCCAGCATGTACAACGTGTTCAAAATTCAGTCGCTCGCCCTGTCTACAAGGCGCCGAAACAGCAGCATACTTCGGATCTCTTGAAGACATTACACTGGCTCAAAATCGAGCACAGGATTCAGTACAAGTCTGCGTGTCTTATGTTATGAGATTATCACAGGTGAAGCACCTGCTTTCTCTCCGACTTCTTCGAAATTTATATTCCTACACGTTCCCTTCGTTCTTCCTCTGATGACCGATTTTTTTTTCTTCGAATTCCCTCATATAACCGAAAGCAGCACGGTTATAGAGCATTCTCATTTTCTGCGGCAATACTCTGGAATTCGCTACCTTTCCATCTACGTCATGCCCCTTCCTTCCCGACTTTCAAGTCTGCATTTAAAACTGCATTTATCTGTTAAAAACGCCAGTTGCAGAAAAAACTATCAAGGGCCTCAAAAAAAGGCCACTTACCTCCTACGGCTAAACTGTTGATCAAAGCCAAGACCAGAGAGTCCATTTTCTACCTTCTGCCTAAAATTCACAAGGCCAACACCCCTGGTAGACCCATCGTCTCAGCCTGCAGTTTGCCCCACAGAAAAATATTTCCGAATACCTTGACTCCATCTTCCAACCCTCGTTCAAGATCTGCCTACATTCATCAAGGACACTATTCATGCTCTCTGTCTCATCAATGACCTCCACCTAATCCGAAGTTCCAGCCCAAATATCTATTCACTCTCGACGTGACATCTCTGTATACCAGTATTATCCCCATACAGATGGACTGCAAGCCCTGATTTTTTCTCAACCAAAGAAAAGACCCTTTCCCTGCAACCACCACTCTGATTCGCCTTGCAGAACTTGTCCTAACCAACAACACTTTTACCTTCCTTGGCGACACCTTCAAGCAAATCAGTGGTGTCGCCATGGGCACCAAAATGGGCCCCAGCTACGCATGCCTTTTCATGGGATACTTCGAACACAATTTCCTGCAAAAATACCATGTCCTATCCCTGAATTTTATAAACGCTACATCGATGACGGACTTGGTGCAACCTCCATGCCCATCAGTGATCTCCATGTCTTCATCACAGCAGTCCAGAACTTTCATCCTACTATCAAGTTCACCCACGAAATATCTGAAAAGTGCATCACTTTCCTCGACATGAGTCTCTCCATCACCGATAGTGGACTCTCCACGTCCATCCACTATAAACCTACGGACTCACACTCTTATCTCGACTACAGATCGTCACATAATCCCAGTACCAAAACCAGCATACCCTACTCTCAGTCAGTTCTTGAGACTCCGCAGACTCTGCTCTGAGAACTCTCTGTCTTTGATGTAAAAGCCCTAGAAATGAAACAGTTCTTCCTCGAACGCCCACTATCCTGAAGACATCATTGATCGTGCTCTCCAGAAAGTCCAGCTCATCACCCCGCCCACAAGCTCTGGAACCGAAACCCCCAGAATCAACCAGAGACAGACCTGTTGTCAGCCTGCTCTACCACCCTTCTGTCCACAGGTGCGCGCAAAATTCTCCAAACCAACTGGAACATCCTTCAGTCTTGTGCTCACTCGGCTAAAATTTTTTCCCAGCCCCCTCTAGTTGCCTACAAACGGGACAAGAATATCCGTGACATGCTTGTGCGTTCCAGTCTCCAGCCTCACAGACGCAAATCTTCTGTAGGCACAAGCCCGTGCAATCTACCCAACTGTAAGACCTGCCCCTTCATCTGTACTGCCATTGAAGTGAAAGGACCCAGTTCACGCATGACTGTCTCCAAATTCTTCAACTGCCAAACAACTAACTTGATCTACATCATCCACTGCACCGTTTGCTGTAAACTTTACATTGGTGAGACCGGACGCTCTCTGACTGTCAGATTCAAGGAACACCTCGCTGACATTAAATACAACAGGGACAAACCAGTAGCCAAGCACTTCAACCTCCCCAGCCATTCTGCACACAATGCAAGAGTGAAGGGCTTGTGGCTCATGAAAACTAGTGACTCTAGAGACAGGAAGGATATGGAGTCTCACCTGATTCAAAAACTTGGCACCAGAAATCCAGCTGGTATCAATGAAAAAGCGTAGCAATTCTTTGTAAATTTTTTTTTTTTTTTTTTTCGTGCCAATTCAGGTGGACAATGGTCTATTATTCCCTTTCCCCTTTGTGCATGGTTGGTCTGCATCAGTGGCCTCTTCGTGACCATAGAGCCTAGCGCCTACTGGGATGATCGTTTGAGAGCCTATATCTTTTGCCAGGAGTTTCTGAGTAGGGTTAGCTCCCCAGTCTCCTGTCTTTTTTGGTTTTTTTTTTTCTATTTCCTTTTATTATTATTATTATTTTTTTTCATTCCCTCTCCATCCTCCCCCCCCCCCCCCCCCCCCCCCCCTTAGCCCCCTTCCCCCCCTTCTTTCCCCGCCCCCCTCCCCTCCTCTTCTCTTTCTTTCCCTCTTCCCCCCCCCCCCCCCCCCCTTTTTTTTTTTTTTTTCTCCCTCCCCCCTTTCCCCCCTTCTACCCCCTTCTACCCCCCTACCCCCTCCCCCTTTCCCTCTCGCTCTCTTCCCTCCTCTGTCCTTTTTTTCCTTTCCCTTTCAGTCGTCTCCCCGTAGGGCTCTCCTTCTTCTTGTGTGTTCCTTCTCTTTACTTTCCTCTCCTGACTTCCTGTCTCTCCCCTTTTGTTCTTGTCGCCCCCTAGTAGGACCCTTCTACGGGACCTCCTGAGGCTTCTCTTCCCTCTTCTCCCCGTAGCACTTCTCTCAGGTATCTCTCCTTAGGGCCCTCATACAGGTCCTCTCTTTTCGTCTCTTCTTTCTTTCTCCTCCCCACCCCCTTCCCCCCCCCCCCGTCCTCCCCCCCCCCCCCCCCCCCCCCCCGGTTTTTTTTTTTTTTTTTTTTTTTTTTTTTTTTTTTTTTTGGGAGTGTTGTTAGCGCCTCTCATCATGACCTCATATCTATCTTTTGCGTTAATGCTCTTATTTTTGCCTTTTTTTCTGTTGCGCCACCATAGCACCACCTACCTCCCTATTCTTTACCCAAATGTTTTAATGTATGCCTTGCCCTTGTTTGTACATTTACTCATTTACTCTACTCTGCATTGACCCCCCCCCCCCCCCCCCCCCCCCCCCCCCCCCAGGGTTTTTTTTTTTTTTTTTTTTTTTTTTTATTATGTGTGTACGAGTGTGCTTGTGTGTGTGTGTGTGTGTGCGCGTATTGGTGTGTGTGTATGTGTGTGTGTGTGTGTGTGTGTGTGTGTGTGTGTGTGTGTGTGTGTGTGTGTGTGCCTGCGCGCAAGAAGTTTTTTTTTCAGGGGGGGGGGGGGGGGGGGGGGGGGGGGGGGGGGGCCCTGCAGCTCCTACTGCGTCTGGCTAGGGTTTTTGGTTCTCCCGTTTTCCTCCCCCCTCTCACCCCTTGGTGCTTGGGTAGGGCAACCTTGGTGCTGGGTCGGGGGCTTAGGGCAACCTACCCTGGGGTCTCCCCCCCTCCCCCCCTCTCAGACTTGGGTCGGGTGCTTTAGGCCCCCCCCCCCCCCCCCCCCTTCTCCCCTCTCTCTCTCTCTCCCCCCCCCCCCCCCCCCCCCCCCCCCCCCCCCTTGTCATTTACCCCCCCCCCCCCCCCCCCCCCCCCCCCCCCCCCCCCGCTTTTTTACGTGCATATTGTATTTCATTTATTGTGTTCTCTCTTGTTCATTTCTTTCATATGCAACACACCCACTGCACACAATCACACACCCCTCCCCCCCCCCCCTCACTCTCCTTCCCCTCCCTGTCCTCTCTCTCTCTCTCTCTCACCACTTCCTCTACTTTCAGTCTCTCTCTCTCTCTTTCCCCTCTTCTCTCTCTCTCTCCCCCCTTTTCGTCCTCCTCGCTTCACCCTCTTTCCTCGTGCTCTTCCTCGAACACTACTCACCCTCTCTCCCACTGCCCCTCTTTCAACTTCATTCACCACTTTGGCTTCCCAAGGGGTATTGTGCATGTTAATGTCTGTACTGTTTTCATTGTCTTGTCGCTGAGGAAGGCTTATTGCCGAAAATTTCTTGTCTTGTTTTGTGTCGTTCATTAAAGTGTGTTACTTCACACTTTGTTTTGTGTGCTCTTTCTGCTTTTTCGTCGTAAGAATGAGCTGTTGACCGTGTTATAACCAAGAGTATATGTGCATATGACATTGTGTCCGTGTGTGTGTGTGTGTGTGTGTTTTAGATATTGATTTGTTAAAAACCTGTAAAGCGCCCTGTAGCCTACATTAATAGTATGGGCACAAAATAGAAAAGGTCCTCATTACAATTATTATTATTACCCATTTTACGGTGAGAAATTCTGACATTGAATACATACAATGTGGACTGTTGCCAGAAAACACACACACACACACACACACACATACACAAACACACAGCAGTGAACTGCCAAAAGGGTAAACTTACACAAAATAAATTTTAGGCCTACTTCGTAGACCCATTTGTTAAAAGCTAAAACATGAACAGTTGTGGTTCGAATGTGTTTGTTGGTATCGTTTGTTCCTGTGAAGGATAGCATTTTTTTTTTCAATAAACATTGTGTATGTTGCCATTACGTGGTTGAATTCTTTTGCACATTAAAAAAATCTGCGTTCTAGTTTTCTTGGGCTATGTATCCTCATCTGTTTGCGTCTTTCAGCCAGCATATCAGGCTGCAGGTTCAGTTAATCTATGGTGCTGGTTCAGTTTGCGCCCCTGATCGCTTCAATTGCTCCTAGTGATCGAACCAAATCTGGTGATGTTAGAAGACGTTATTTCTTTGGAGGACATTTGCCGTGGGACTATTGTCAAAGCATGCACATCTGACTTCCAACATGTCGCGAAACATTCATATGTATGTCATGCCATTTCAAATACACGTTTTTTTTTTTCTTCTCCCCCTCCCCCCCAGTCACCAGTAATCCTTGGCAATGAGCAAACTGTAAGTGCATCGTCTGAAGTTTCTCGATGCCTACTCCGTCTCTCCCAATCCTGTTAGTTTTCCCCAACTCCCCTACATTTGCCATACATGACCACATACATGTGCATGCGAACACACTCACACACTGACAAAGGACTCGCACTGCAAGTGTCTCACACACACACACACTGACAAAGGCCGTCAGATCTAAGGCCGACTTATTCTGAAGGTACAGTTCAGGAGACTGGCTGGCGGGTGGGTGATTTTACAACGGCGACACGTGTTGCCCGTGCAACGTGATGAAGATTTAAAATCTCAGCAGGTCTGTCATCGGGGTCGTTCCTTTCTTTCCCCGCCCAGCGGGGAGGAAGGACCAACAGGTCCACTGGCGGCAACAGGTTGCATGCTTTTCTTCTCTTCTGACGTTATGGTCCTGCCGCCGCAGAATCCGGTCCTTAATTACGTACACATAATTATATGGAGTAGAACACGCAGCAGGATAGCGCGGTTTCTTGTTGTCAAGGGATTTTTCTTACCAATTTTATTCAACCAGTTTATTATTTATGTGCACAGTGTGTGTGTGTGCGCGCGCGCGCGCGTCTAAAAATTGCAGCAGAAATGAGTGGCACTGGAGAAATAGGAGGAGGCATATTCACAGGTAACAGAAAATTCTGGTTCATTGCTTCCAGAAAACTTTGGACCCGTATCAATATAGGCTGCCAGCACCTCCCCCCCCCCCCCCCCCACACACACACACACACACACAAGGGACTTGGACTTTTCCATGTTGCCGATAGTCGAGTTTGTTAAGGCAGGTGTTCTCTTTTTTGTAGAATATGAATTCCCCATCACGTGAACTGAGACCACCATGGCCAATCCTGAGAGTGTTGGCCTGAACTGTACGTCTACCTTTTCAACTCCACGTAGTCAGGTCTGCTGGGTTAACCGAGGGTTATCAGTGAACTTTGGATGAGGTGGGGAAGGCTCTATTAGGGAGGGAAGTGGTGTCACTCAGAGAGCGAGATAGAGGAGGCGAATGCGAGCAGATGTTTATTCTGCTTATGGCCAAAGTGCTATACTGAAGGGGGTTTCATAAATACAACACATTACATTCTTGATATAGATCAAAATGAAACGATGAAATAGCATGAATATGTTATAACAAATAAAGTACATCAAGAAATTGCAGTCTGAATTCTCTCATTTGCTTCACAAATATACATCGTTATATTTAAATGTGTGTTCTTATTTCTTGTTGATAGCAATAGAACTTGCGTGAAATTACATGGTCCGGTGTAATATCTGGATTGGATAAGCTGGAACAAAGATCAATCAGAGCAGGACAGCAAAACAATGCATTTCATTTTCTTGAGAGAGAGAGAGAGAGAGCGAGCGAGCCCTTGTGCTATGTCAACATCAAAGTTTTACATGGCCTCAGAAGATTAGGCTTGGCGGGAAGTGTTCATGACTTCATAAACATTCCCTGCCTCATTTCATTTCCAATTTCATAACATTAAGCTGAAGTGGTAAAGCAAGGTAATGCTGTTTATAGCTCAGCTGACCTCAAAGAGCCATATCAGGGCTGTCACCGCATTGTAAGCTCAAGTGACCATGGCTCCCCGACATTACATATACCCCCATAACGCAAGTTGCCCTCCACCATTACTCTTTGCATAGGTTTTACTCTCTGTGTGGTGTGCATGCGTGTATGTGTATATATATGTGTATACCATGTTTATCCTCTTCAGATTAGGCAGGTCATGTAAGATCCATACTTGTCAAGAGTCCTCATGTGTTCATCATGAAACAGGTCTCTCTCAATCAATATCCAATGTGCTGCTGTAATCAATTACTGCTTTTTAAAGTACTAGTCACCCACACCCCTCATCAATCAGAAGCATAAAGTTCAAATTATATAACTGATCATTTCTTTCCCTTTAGATGCAGAAATACCAAAATCAATCGACATCCAACCGAATGGGTTTTTGACAAACACTCCCATGAGAAAATTTTAAATAGTTCAAAAAAAAGATTTTTTTTCGCTTTGTGTGTGTGTGTGTGTGTTTCCTGTCCCATCTTCTGTGTCAACTTCAGTGGCATTGCACCCATGTCAGTCATTCTGAGCCCCCGTCCACAGCCACAGCCTGGCCCGGCCTGCTGCAGCCTTGGTGCCAGCAAATCCACAGGGAGCAGCCAATGTTGTCAAGAGGTGACCCATTAGTTCATTGCGTCTCTGGGTCATAGGCGACCCAGGAAACACAGTGACAGATAAGCTTAAAGAGTTCATAGCATCATAACATTTAGCTGTATAAAAGGTGTATTCATGGCTTCTTAATAGTAGGTCATCAAGTGTTCATAGACTTGTAATTTTAGACAGCAAATGTTTATGACTTCATGACTTAAGAGTTTAAGATTATATAGATTTCTTGTATTTGGCCGTAAGTATTCAGCCTTATTAATGAGTTAGTAAGTATTAATTGCTTCTTCATATCATATCACATGCATTCCTCTTTTCAAACATTAGGTTGTGGTGTTCATCACTTCTTAACATTAACCTGTAAGTATTCATACCATACAATGAGACTGAAGTGTTCGTGGCTTTATAACATTAAGTTCTCAGTGTTCATAGCTTCTTAATGATAGGCCAGGCCATTAAGTGTTTACAGCTTCTTAGTATTGCTTCTCAAAACAATACTGTAAATGTTCATATCTTCTCAAAGTAAGTGGATCAGTTTGGACTACTTAGCATAGCAGCCCCATCTTTTAAACTTCGATCTGTTGTTGCTCATGGCTTCCTAAATCTGGTGGTAAATGTTCACAGCTTCATAAACAGAAGTCGTGTTCAAAGGCTGCGGTGTTCACAACGTCAGGACAATAGCTGGAATATTCATAGTTTCATATCATCCATCCATTGTCTTGATATCACTATGCCGTCATATTTCATTTCCTGTAACATTAGGCTGTCATATTCTGTACTTCGTAATACCAGCCAAACCGTTGACAGTTCAGAACATAGGGCCGTGTGACATTCATAGCTTCAGAGTGTTACACATCTATGTTCATGGCGACTCAACATCAAGTAGTTAGCGTCAACAGCTTCAGACTATTAGGCCAGATCTACTCATGCTATGGGAAATAAGTCCAGTGCACCATGTAGCTGTGTTTGCCAATCCCTTCGACTGTTTCTGGATGCATCGCAAAATAAAAGCAAATGAGGCAGGAATGGGGAGTTTTGGAGAGAGGAAACATCAGAATGTTGGGGAAAGTGCGAGTTTACCGGGGTAAAATGACGTAGAAAGACTGGCGATAAGAGAGAGATTGGCAAAGGCGCGAATTCGACATGTGCAAGGTTGTGATGTGATTAACTCCCTTGACTGACCCACTCATAGGAGCAGTATGATTCAGGTGTCAAGAGCCTCCACCTGTGACCATGTCCACCAAGATTAAGAATCAGGAAAGGAGATCAGGCCTCCTTTGGTTGGATGGGGACGAGGCTTAAAGCTGGGTGTATAAAAATGAATACCTCTTTTTATATCTATTAGTTTTAAAACTGCTCCACATGACCAGTTACATGTTTCACATTTATCAAAATTAATCATGTTTTCATTAACATAACTGCTTCACATATTGGAATGTAAAAAGGTCAATTTTAATTTCATGTTAAAAAGAATTTTGCACAGACATTTCCTTTTTAACACACTGGCTGTTAGTCATTCTGTGGTATCAATGTGCTTAAACCCACAGATTCGTACTTGAATAAAAAAAAAAAAGGAAAGTACGTTTGTACTACCCACGCATTTTCAGACAACCATATTAAGGCCAGTACATGGACTAACTCTGTTTGCACACATGAGTAGATAAAAAGAAGGAAAGACGCCACAACAAAAAACAGTTTTCACAGCCAACTTGGTTTCATGGTGTTAGTTTTTTTACCCAATGTAATAGGACAGACACGATTAAAGCTCACTTGTTTCACCAAGTCAAGATAAGGTGCGCATAACTACACCACATTCCATCATAACATTACAAAGGTGTAAATTGCAAGACTTTGATTCAAACGTTAGGACCTTGATATTGCAGCCTAGGCTTCACTTCAAACGTTAGGTCCTTGTTTCCAGGCAAAATATTCCATACTATGTGCAAGGTAAAGCTCAATGTGCATGAATAGGTATGCACTCACAGTGTCTGCTACTGTGAACAAAGGAATGTCCTATACACCACTGGCCCATCACGTGATCTAAGCAATCTGATCAATGGTTAGTGTGCCCAAGACATACGTAATATGGAAACGGCATCCATGAATGGGATTAAGCCCCAAAGACTCTCTTGGACAAATGAATAGCATTGCACTCGGTCGAATTACCACCCAGGTGCTAGGCCTATGACCTGAAACATTGGTTAGTACATCCAATCTATGAAATATCTATACTTCCACATTCAAGTTAACCTTTTTCTTCATACAGTTATAGTATACACTACTTTGTCTCTTTCCCATCCAGACATCTATTTGTGATGCTGCATGCAAACACTGTAGTAAAGTTGCCAGCTCCACTTTAAAGTTTGAACTTTATTCAGTGTATCCAAACTGTTACTAGAAGTATTACCTTGGAGTTAAATTGCACACTCAAAGACTGGTAGGTATATTTAAGCCCATTTTGGCATTCAGTTCAATAATTATTCTTTTTTCTAACAAACTTAAGATCTCACTTTTCACATTTCTGAGCTCTGTCCACGACTTTCACATGTAGCATCACATGTCACCAACATCTAGAAAATTTCTCAATAACCCCCCCCCCCCCCCCCCCCCCACTTATACACTTTGAGGATCCACCCGACTCTGCTGATGGACAGGACTGAAAATGATGCCCTGCTGTACAGACATAAGTCTGTGCTCGGGGGGAAACCAGAACAGATTAAATTCCTTTCAGATTATATATTCCACTGGACACTCGTTACTTTTTATCTAGGAAACCAGTTCAAGATTATTTCAAGCACGGTTACACTGAGAAACAAAAACTGATACTGTTTCCTTAAATCTACATCTGTGTTACCAACAGCACAATGCGAGTGATCTGGCTATAAGAACAGCTCAGGTGAGAGAGGCAGGAAAGCAGCACAGCATGAAAGTGAATAAGACAAGAACAGCAGTGAAAGAGTGAATCTGAGGTTCTGACAAAGGCAAAGTAAGAATACATCTAAGTCCTCTTTCTGCAGACAGTTATATTACCCAAAGAAAGATGTGAGCTCTAGAGGAAATTGTTCTAGAAAACAAAGACATAGCATTCAGGTTGCTCTTCACATTTACTACTATTATTTTATATTAATCGACACATCAACCAGGTTCTTCATCAGCACTGTATTCTATGAAGGAGATCAAGGCTGGATTCCATCAGCTTTCCTTAGAAGTAAGAAATACTTGAAAAACAATCAATATGAATTTGACTGGCATACTGTCAACTAGCGGCCATTTAGAAAAAGAAAAACACAAGATATTCTTCAGAACTTTTTATTCATTTTTTTTTCTAGTGATACTTATCTGCCTTTTTTCTTTGTTATTAACATACACATTTCACTACAGGTAAAAAGAGTCATATAAAAAAAAAAAATCAATGATAAAACGATAATAGAACAAAAAAAATTTAAAAGATTTTAGACTGTTGTTGGAGACAGTCTTACTTCGTTGTTAGCCAATACTGATTTAGTGATGGTACTAACAAGATTATGATTAAATAGTTTTAAAATCAAATACTGGACTTTAATTAAAACATTATTAAGAATTAACTGACGAAATAAGATGATGGGGAAAAAAAAGGTTAATGTCATATTATTCAAAACACCAAAGAAAAACATTGCTGCTGAATCCGTACAATTACTCAACTACCTGAAACATTAACGAACAAGTTCAGATTTTTTTTCTCACAAAGAGTAGAAAAACCTGCAATCTGCAGCACACTGCTTGTGACATACAGGCACTATAACAGGACTGTCAGATCTCCAGATGAACGGAAGACCTGCACAACCATGGCACTCCACTCTCATTCCTCAGCCAGCATCCCACTAGCACCAAACTGACCACACTGTGAACAGGCCTGCCAGCACATTTACTCTCTACAGGGCAACTCTGTTGTCACACAAACCTTTTCATTACAAAACCACCGCACTATTTGTCTCTCTATTTTTTTTCCCCCATACGTCTGAAAAGCACGAGCACACAATAGGAAGGCACAGACAACATCTGGAAAACAAAGCTCTGACAAATCACCACATCTATTCTGCGCATACACAGCCTTGCACATCTGTACACTTAAAGTCTATAAACCTCTCTTTCTTGCACACAGTGGAAGTATCTACTCAACCAATACAAAATGAAAAAAAAAAAAAAAAAAAGTTCAAATGTGTATTACTTGATACTCTTCACATTCATCATTGGATTAAAACAAAACAAAATGTACGAGGCAATACTGGATTCAGACAATTCCATAGCTGGACTGGCAAAACTATTCAGTATCCAAAAGCACACAAACCTGATGTGTTGAAAATATACTTCTTGTGCAAGTGAACGACTTTCCCTGTAAAAACAGATTACCACCCACAATAATATGAGTCCCTGGCCACAAATCTTCAGCAATATACTGCACAACTCAACTGCAAAAGGGGAGGGGGGGAGGGGGATGGGAGTGGGAATGGGGAGGGAGGGGGAGAAGGGGAAGCCCTTACCATCCCTTGATTCTTGACAAATCCTTGCTGACATTATTTCTATCGACCAACGTGTGCCTGAGGATAGACGTTCACTGAACACCAACATTTTCTGTACTTGCTGAAGTAAAAAATCAGGGATCCCATTTAGGAAAAGCAAAAACTGCTGAAATTTCAAGGAGGCAGCAGGTGGGAGGTAAGAAATTGAAACTTGCTCTAAAATGGTCCAATCTGAGCATCACGTTGGTGATCTTCCACTTTTCAGTCCAACAACAACCTGGACCATTGGTTCGTACGGCCACTATCGTTCCTTTTCTGAGCATCCCATTATTTTACCTTCAACCATATAGACAGCATGATGACTGCCAGCTCTTGCAAGGAAGTTTACACCAGTTTTGTTACATCAAGTGTTGTGTCTACTAGTATACATATTTTTAAAAAAAAGGCTAGCACTGAACGAGTTCCATTTTCACTTATTTCCTTCTCTCTGGCCTTTTTTTCTGCTGATGTTCTTTTTCCCTGTAGCTTCTCACTTTTGTATTCTGCTGAAGTCTATTTGCTGAGAATGGTAGCCTTGTAGAATACAGTATATAAGTTTTGAATCCAGTAAAAATATCTGACTTAACGTATCACCAACGAGAAGGAGACTGTTCAACCTGTTGAGCTCTGTGGTCTCTCGATTGTCAAGTATGAATTAAAAGACTAATCCAAACACAACTACTGTACTGTCAGGTTTTCTTCTTATGTACTGGTATTCACCTCCTTAATATTTTTTTTTTTTCCCCCAGAAAATGCAAATGGCTTGCCAAAGATGTTGGTTTTGCCTTTTAAATTAAGATGCTCATCAATAATTCAAACTGTCACAAATACTTCCACTAGATTTAGATCAGAAATAAAATATAAGTACCATACAATTTCAACACTGAACCCTGTGAGGACACACTGTTAATCCATCAATCAAAATGAACACATAAGCAATAAACTACCTCCACAGCTAGAAAGTATACATGATCCAATTTCGAACATTACTAACATTCTATTAAATCCAGTTCTGACCCAAACTAAAAACACTAAACACATTGTGAAATTAGCCAAGAACCTAATACATTGTGAAATAAGCAAAGAACCTCAGCTTTTTCTCTTATTGTCACCACTATGTACTGCTGTTGCAATCTTCACAGACCACGTTGTGCATGAGGGAAATCTACAAGCATTAGCTTGGAATAAACGTCCACTTTATGACGGGTAATTCTGGCCACAGAATGCTTTGCTGCTTGGACATTTCAAAGGTTGTCTTATCTGATAAAAGCCTAGCAGTTTGGACAAGACCTGTGTCAGCACTGCCAGCACAGCATAAAGCTGTGTGAAGCACCCTCTTCCCATTGCTGTTCTTGTTGCTGTGTGATAAAAGGATGCGAGAATGCTGACCAAGATCATTGGGACTGCCAACTCTCTTCCACCCACCCTCACTGCTCCAGCTCCATCTGTCATGTAGCTTGCCATATCTTGATCATACTGGACCACAACTGGATTAACGCTGAAAGATGATGTTCATGAAAATCAGATAGCAAAAACTTTCAGGTTAAAAATCAAATGATACATTAAACAGACATGTTGCATATCAAGTCTGAACATTTATGTACTAGAGTTTAAGAAAACAAAAGACAGAAGAAAGGAGATTATATAAGAGGGCAAGAGAAAGATAAAAGAAAGCTATAATTCTGTTCTTGATCAATACCCTGATATTGTGCATGGAACTTTCTTCTGAAGGATCCGAAAAGTCCTTGAAAATTGAAAAATAAAAGATGGCAACCAAGAAATTGTCCTTGTTTAGACAGGGAAATGTTTATCAGAGATGGAACAAACATAGATAAAAAGATAGACACACTAAAGAAGTCACCACCAATGCCTTATTCAGGAACTCTGGAAAAAGCAGTCTGGATCTGATCAGAGAGTGCAGTCTTTCACCGTGTCTCATGGTAACAGTCAACAGATCTGTCAGCTGGCACAATAGCTAACTGATCAAAGCACATACTGAAGAACTAACGGGTTCAAACCTCTAGACCATTCACTTCTCCCCCTTTCCCTAATCCTACAGTGTTCTGTGAGTGTATCTTTTACGGGAAATACAAAAAAAAAAACACACACAAAAACTTTTCATTTCAGGTCAGACATCCACTTACACAGATAACAAAAAAGGCATCACACACTCAAAGAACAATAAAGTTTTTTTTTTAAATAGAAAAAAAAAAAAGTTATGCATTGTGGCGACTCTTTCCTGGTAGTCTCCATATAACACAAAAAGACAAAACACCCTCTACAACCAGGGTACACCACTTCAATGTTTTCTTCACTTATAACCGTATTTCAATCTTAGCAATGCCAATCAATACAATTCCTCTATGGCCATCTTTCATTGCTGCACTGTTCTACTCTGTGCCATTTAAATCAGATCTCTCGTTTTAAAATCTTCTACCATACTCTTGGAGGTTGACTGTCCCAAGATGCGGGTATGTTGATGTTGTTGTGTATCAAAATGGGCGGGGAATTGTAATTCCTACAATAAGGGTCTAACTCTGTATAAAATCAGGCTGCTGTTCAGAACCAAGGGTGCCACCTCCATGCAGCCCACCTGTGGGTATGTATGTGTGTATGCTTGTCTTTGTATGCATTCGCATGTTGATATTCACACATATACATCTACACATGCCGCTGAGTATGCATGCATGCAAGCGTGTATGCACAAGAGTGTGCATGCACTGGCGAGCATGTATTTGTGCAAACTCGTGGAACAAACGCAGAGGTTTATTATTAACATTAGCCACAAGACGGGTCAACACAACACCAGGTACTTTCCGACTCTCTCTGCCTTCACACGCACAAGCACACGCCAGATCCCCATCTTCACTAATGTCTTGACAGCAAAGAAGTGGTGGCCATGAGCAGCAAGCGGACGTCTCTGTTCTGGGGATGCGTGGCCTGGTAGGTTCTCAGTTTGCCCGCCAACCCTTCCAGTATAGCAGGGATGTGCTCCTGAGTCACTGGGTCCTTGACGTCCAGAGTGGTCACAGCCTCTGTCAGGTACCTGTGCACCACAACACAGCCCCGCTCATGAATGTGGTCACAACCTACAACCTGCTCACATGAGCCACAGCTTCACCAATGGTAATCTGATTCGGGTATCAAGGAACCCTCCTCTGCAACCTCACTCCCTCTTCCCACCCTCTTCTCACCTCCTTCCCATCACCACCACCATGCATTAATTTGATCTAGCCAGATCATTTCTACGCTGCCTCACTTTACACTTTCGTCCAAAATTGAACTCCACATGCACTTGAGGAAAGAGACCGACAGGGTGGAAGGTGAAGGGTGGTGGTGGTGGTGGTGGGGGACAGACTAAATTTATGGTAAAGTACATAACTGAGACAATGTTGGTACAATAGCAGCAGCTGTTTTAATATATAAGAAACGAAAAGGGGTTTTTACTACTAAAAGTAGTTTCATGATATACTAGCCTGTCCAAATGCCTTATTTCTACTTGGCGTGGAGCATTGCCAAACATCAGGATTCCCCCCCCCCTCAAATAAAAAAATCGGGAGACCAGCTGCTGTGGCGAAGTGGTTAGCGTCGCGGACTCCCGGCTGGGAGGTCGTGGGTTCGAATCCCATCAGAGTCATGTGGGTTTTTCTGCCCCAACCGGCTCCTACCCAGAGTTGAGTTTGCTGCTGACTCAGTTGGGAAGACTGGGACCACACAGTCGAGTTTCGTCCACTTAATGGATGCGTTTCTGAGAGTGTTGCTCAAATTTCCTGACCAACACTGCAGGTGCCTGCATCTCTCGTGCCTGGTTGACGCCAGGATATATTATGAAAGGAAGCGTAGAGTACAGCCCTGTCATGTAGTCTCAGACCGAAATGGAAATCCGTAGCATCATCTTAATCATCCTCATTCTCATCGATCAGCATTAAAAAAAAAAAAAAAAAAGCCTCAAGTTCTGTGGCCCTTCATGCCCTGCTCTCATGGTGACCTCAATTTCAATGTCCTCTCCACGTCTGTGGCCTTGGTTTGGTTCCGTCGGGGTCACCGGTATCGGTGAGTCCATGGGGGCTGTCGTTGGACGGACGTGGTGGCGCCCTCCGGAGGGAGAGCTCACTCATGCCGGCTCCGCGACTAAGCAATTATTATCGTCAGTAGGGGGCTTAGTAGGTGGTGTCCTGCGTATGTTAGATCAGAACAGGCGCCACTGAACACCACCGAAGTGACTTGGCAGCAGTGCAGTGTCTCCTCCGGTGGGTTGCCTCTTGACGACTTGACATTGACTGCTCCCTGTGGATTGCCGGTGCCGTGGCTGCGGCGGGACCAGCCGGGCTGTGGCTGTGGACGGGATGTCGGAATGAGCGGCATGGGTACACTGCCTCTGAGGTGGCGCAGAAGCTGGGACAGCAAAAAAAAAAAAAAAAAAAAAAAAAAAAAAAAAAAAAAAAAAAAAAAAAAAAAAGGGAGAGGGGGGAGGTATCTTCACTTCCATTATGAATAGGTGCAGAGTGATCTCTCTCAATGAGTTCACAATATTCAGCTCTTGCTCAGCTAGATCAGTTTTCATACCTTTCCTGGACATCAGGGAGGTGGGAGGGCACATCCTAGTGTTTGGAAAGTTACGCATATTGTAAAATCACTTTTAGTGGTAACATTTCTTTTTCTCATACTTATCTGTCCTAACAAATGCCTAAATATCCGAAAGGATATCGGGCGAATCCTCATCTGAGCCATGGCCTGTTTATATAATTCACATGAGAATGTCTCTGTACGCTTCTGCTGCCCAACTCCGTACTTAAATGCTCAGAATCATTTTAATGGTCTCTCCTAACAATCTGAAGGTGTAATTAATAGTCCCTGCTCTCTCCCAAAGACGGAAAGGCATAATCAAAGAAAAAATACTAGCAGGATAAGGAAAAGGAGAAGACCCCTTAAACAAATGCCAATGCTCTGGTTCATAAGACAGTCAAAAGTCATGTCAATGGCAGCATAAATCAAAAGTCAAGACCAAGAACACCGCGCAAAAAGACATGTTGATGGAAGCTCAATCTAAGAGCCCAGATCAAAAATGGTAAAAACAGGCATGTCAATGGCTGCTTACACTAAGAGCCTAGACAAAAACACAGTCAGCAAACGTGTGTCAATGGCATCTTAAATAACGAGCCAAGGCCAAAATATATGGTCATAATAGGCATATCAATGGCAGTTTAAACCGAGAGTCAGACAAAAATACAGACCAAAAGAGCATACTAATGGCATCCTGAATAAAAAGCCAAGGCCCCAAACTTAAATCATAATATGCATATTAATGGCTGCATATACCAAATGCCAAGACAAGAACAGTCACAATAGGTGTGTCAATAGCAACTTGGAGCCAAGGACAAACTATGTACTCAGGTATAACAACAGTATTTCAAACCAAGAGCCAGATATCAATATACAGACCAAACGGGTATATCAACGGCATCTAGAGCAAAGAGCCTTGGCCACAATGTATAATAATAATAATTCATGCATCAAAGACAGTTTAAATCAAATTCCAGTTGCAAACACTCAGTCATAACATGCAGTCTATGGCATCATGAATATACAGTGCAGTTTAAAATGTTTAGTCATAACAGGCATGTCCATGCCAGCTTAAACCAAGAAGTCGCGTACCCAGTGCAAGTCAAACTGGACCCTGCCACACACCAGTTGACAGCGAAAAAAATAAAACCTGCACAGAGTCTAGAGGTCTCTTGCAAGTCTTCTGCCGACCACCACTTGCGGTATGAAGGACAAATCTGAGAAGCTGAAGCAGACGATTATTTTGAAGTTGGCTTGGGAGAAACCAAGGCAGACGGTGTAGCAGACGAATGTAGAAACAGCGAAAGAGTGTCGTTTCTGGGAATTGTCATCTGAAATTGCCCTAGACTGTCGCCAAAAAGAATCTTCCTCATTCAGAAGAAAGGCAAAATTGAACAGTTGCCAATGGGAATCTACTGGCTGTTGAAGAAAGGGGAGTTCTTTCACCGAGGAAAAGGAGAAAACTGATCTTGCTGAGCAAGTGCTGAACACTGTGGAGTCACTAAGGGAGATTACTCTGGCGCCTATTCACAATTAGGTGAAGATACCTCCTTGCTCTCCCGATTTCTTTTTAGAGGGATCCCGACATACTGCAATGTTCCACACCGACTAAGGATAAGACATTTGTTAAGACAGGTGTGTATGAGAAAAAACTGATAATTCAAGTAATAAAATCTGTCCCCACTTTCTTTCAAGCTGAAACTTTGCATGTAACTAAGGAGCAAACAGTACCATCTGCTCAAATTCTTCCAGCATCTTTCTGTGATCAGACTGTTCTGTGTTAAAACATGACACTCTAAAAACAGTAACTGTACTTCTACACAACTATATAATCAACTGCTTCCTGTGGACTGCCTCTGCTGGAGTTAAGAAAGGACAGACCAGGGTACTGCTACTGCATGGGGTAACAAGAATGATCAACCAGAAAGCAAGGCTACTAGAGGGGCACTAAAGACAACTTCTAAAACACACAGACTTGTTTCCTCAGCTCTGATCCAAGTCAATAAATATCATGCAGCATACACACACACACACACACAAATAATGAAGAAAAAAAAAAACGCAGTAAGATGTTCTACCAAACCCACTCTAATAAACACATGGCTCACGTCAAACCCTCACAGAATCAAACCACCAGAAACCCCAGCAAAAGTCACAGAGGACTGACTTGATTTTAGTGCTGAAGGAGGAAGACAACTCAGCCGACAGCTGCTGGATCAAGGACAGCAAGACAGGTTGGCTGAGCAGACAGGGGGAGGAGCCAAACACTTCTGTCGGTCCACCAGTTCACACACAAACAGTACCAGGTCCAGGTTAGACGCTGACAAAGCCTGCACACAAAACCATGCACTTTCTGTACATTTTTCCATGTTTCATAGGGCCATATCAGAGCATCATCTCATGAAAGTCAATTCTCTACACATTTTTTTCTTATTACACACACACACACACACACCTGCACCTTTTAAAAACAAAAAAAGAAAAAGAGATTTATCTACAACATGCTACACTGGCCTAAAAAATCTTTCTTCTGTATTTTAGATCTGATAAAATCTCTCTCAGAAACTGAAAAATCCCATCCAGTGGAAAAAAAAAATGTTTTGTGGCCAGGGAGCTCGTGACATTTGAACTGATATCCCATAACTCAAAGATCTATGTCTACATTGTTCAGATGTGAGAGAAAACGAATTCCCAAGAGTGGAATGCAACTTGGGTTCTCTTCGAATTTCTTGTGGAATTTCCAGTCGAAAACAGTCATAAGCAGGGACTGGAGGTTCAGAGATTAGGTTCAAAAACAATAGCTCCGAGAAAGTTGTAGTCAACAGTTAAAGAGGAATAGTAGTAATAGTATGGAAAGTAGACCCCCTATACCCTCTTCCCCACCCTTGCACGCCTGAAGACCTTAATGGTGTATGGTATCCAGAGTTTTGAAGCATAATGGTCTTGCAGTACCACAGACAAAACAGCCATAACCCACTTTGGAGCGTATCAGAACCCTGTAAAGTGGAGAAGAGTTTTTTTTTATTGGCTCCTGATCCCCGTGTGCCACAAGAATGTCCACCGCTTTCCGAGAAGTTTTTCAAAAGCTGGATGTGACTTTAAAAGTTGAGTGTTTGATATCAAAGAAAAAAAACAAACAAAAAAAAAAAACGTCCCAGAATGTCATGGCTGGAATAGTAAACCTTTTTTTTTGCCATCATAAAAAATATAATCAACTCTTTAGGCTCTAATGTTGTCAGATCTTTTCTTATTTATCAGGAAACATGACACACACACACCATCCGGACAAACCCCTCCCACCATCTCCAAACAATATGTTTAATTTAAAAACTAACAAACTTGTAAACAAAGAAAAACCAACAAACAAACACCAAACAATATGTTTAATTTAAAAACTAACAAACCTGTAAACAAAGAAAAACCAACCAACAAACAACATTTTGGTTATATCAACATTCAGCCCCATAATAGAAGAGAGCTACAGATGGACAGAAGCTTTCTAAATCTTTCCTTGCCTTTCTTTCTGTCAACAGACTGTTTTCACTAACGGGGTTTAATTGCCAATAATGCCACAGTGACTTTCTTTTATAACTCTGCTGGCTTCATCATAATAATTGAGGGACTGAATTTACTGACATGATAAAAACGAGTTCGATAATCCACTTCACAAAATCTCCACATGTCTTTCTGAACTGTTGTGTTTGTTGAACACAACTCCCTGACGGGAGCGTTTCAGCTCTATGTTACAAACTAAGCAGTAAGCCTTTCCTTCTGTGCAAAGTTTCCCAAACTAAACAACACAGAAAGGAAGGCATATTTAATGAAGTGCTCATCTCAGATGGTTGCTATTCCACATCCATCCATGAACTTGGAACGAAAGTTTTTGTCATCAAAATGTCCATCTCGCTCAATGATATCATACAATTTGTCACTATTTTAAATGTAAGGAATGCATTACATGTGCGCACCAGAAGAAATGAAAGCAATAATTAGACTGTATACTTTCAAAAGAATGTGGAGACAAAGTTTCAATGAGATACTTAATAGTCGGTAATGGAAGTCATCAAGTAAGTTTACAGTTCTGGGGATGGTCGATAGTGCATCCTGCTTTTGAGGACTTTTTCTTAACTGGTTTCAAGCAACTGACCCTCAATAAGATTAATACACTGAAGATCAACAATGTTATGGGACGTATTTTGACCTAGTTCTAGCTTGCATTAGCACAGAACAGGCAACAATCGCCATCATTAAGCGTCGACAGACATGTATAAATACAACTTCCATCAAACACCAAATTTTTCTTTTTTTTTTTTGACTGTCGTTATTTTGGCCAATTCATTGCACTACATGGGTACTGTTTCACTGAGCTACACTCTGCAGATAACAAATTCCACAAATGTCCTCAGATCCAGTCATCCTTCGATAACCACCAACTCTATCCACAAAGAAAAACCCAGTTCACAGCCAAAGTGGCCAACAGTAAACAGAAGCCCCTGACCAGCTGAAAGGCCTTGTCAAGTTGCCGCGGCTGACCAACTGTTTGGCCTGCTCCTGCAGTGACTGCATGGTGTTCATGTCAGCAGAATGTGACCCAGGGACTGGAGTGCCTGCCCCTGAGCGCAGATAGCAGGCCAGACTGTCTGTCATCTTGTGCCCCTGTTCCCTCAGAGCTGTCGCCACTTCCTCACGGATCGTGGACTTGAGGCCCGATGTCAGCTGCTCCTGAAAACTGTCATAAAGACACGCAGATATATTTACTGTTATCATACTCCTGAGTAATGTTGCACTGGAAAAAAAATAGCACGCATCTATGCATTTCAAGCATATCTGCATTTACAACCTAACTTAGAAGTTGTTTTCAACACTGCTGCCTACAGATTATTCTCAGCTCTGTACACTTAATTAATGTTACAGGGATTAAACAATCACTGTGAAGGGTGTGCCATAACCCAAGTTTGAAAGACTAGACTTGATTATTTTCTTTTCAGTTTATTTGCCTTTTTTTTTTTAAACCTAATATCATGTGCATTTAACAGAATATCAATACTGAATCATGCAAAGGCAGTGGCCCCCCTCCTCCAAACTGCCCTCCCCACCTCTTCCCTGAATCAAAGCTGATTTTTTTTCCCCCTTTCTCTGTGCAATTTCGCTGTCCTTATACTCATTTCCTAAAATAAACTCAAGTGATCACAGCTCTACTATTTCCTAACCTTGGCCAGATTACTCAAATGTTGACAATCCTCATCCACAGAAAATGACACAGTAAAGAAATTACATTAAATAAGGACAATAGTGGAGATAGGACAATCTGCATAAAGTGTCTTTTCTCAAACGTCTTTCATTCAGAGTCTCTATCAATTAACAGTTCAAAAAATGAAGACAGGAACAGGTCCACTCCCTTCCATCTGAATAACAATTCACTCTCTTCCATCTCAATGACAACACTATACAGAGGGCACCCACAGACACCTCTGCCTGAAAGTTGAAATTTAAACTGAAAATCGGCTAAATAATTACTCAAACACCCTTTCATATGCACCGACATGTACATCAACAGCATGCTATGCTAAGATTTTGATAACACACAATCTAAAATATTAAGTTTTCACACCTGCTTAATGCAGTGCTTATGAAAATGTTCATTAGGTTTTGTTGTGGTCAGTACCTACCTGCCAAGTGAGGTTTTGATCTGATGGCTGACTTCGTGTCGCATGGACTGAGCCAGCTGTTCATGCAGGTGCTGGCTCTGCTGCTGGAAGGACTCCACCAGACTGGTCAACTGCTGGATCAGTGGCTCCCGCCCAGACTCATGCTCCTGCCGGACCTTCTCCAGCTGCTTCCTTAGGTGGCTGAAGTCTGCCGTCACACAACATGCACAGATGACACACATGCACTGACCTGACACTGAATTCTGTAGCTTGCTAATAATACAATGTTTCTGCCAATTCTTTTTTTCTAATTCCCTCCAAACTACCCATTTGGAGACCCCATCCATCTCCCTGCCTGAGAAAATTAGGGTCTTTTTTCCCATAACAGAGAAAGTAACTACCTAAGACTACATAAAATGAGAATAGTTTACCATCCCACTTCATATTTACCTCACCACCTCAACCCAACATTTTTTTCCTCCTCCCTTTAAACATTAAGTTAATTACTCACGTACAGTTTTTTTTCTTAGGCTTCTGAATTATGAATGTGGCTAACCAATATTCAGGAAACATTTTCCAACAAAATGGGAATATTCTTATCTGACACAGGGCAGGCAAGAGACATTTTTTTTTCCTTGGGTGCAAGTGTGAGAGTCCCCAGTCCTGAAAACACACTACTATATATTTTACAACACTGACACTGACTGTGATAAAGATTATAGTCCTAAAATCTTTCTGGCAACTTAAAAAAAAACAACAACAACAAAAACTCATTTAGGCTGAACTGAAAACAATGGGGTTTTGTTTATATCATTAAACTGCCCACTGATAACTTCAAAAGATCATGGCCAGTTGTTTTCAAACAACAGTGTTTTGTGTAAAACCTGATACTGGCACATATACTTGGCAGCATCATGCATGGTTCAAACTGAGGCAACTTTCTACAACTTCACTTGTATAAAATTTTTTTTGTATCTTTATGACCAAAGGCATGATGCTATTTTAAGACACATAACATTAGCTCTCTAGGGACTAAAGTTTCCTTCTTCAGCAGGTCAACAGCAGTGAGAGGAGGCTAAAAACCAAGTCAGTGAACGGTCTTTTTCCCTCAGACAGGGTGTGTGTGTGTGTGTGTGTGTGTGTTGGGTTGGGTATCAGGACCAAAGAAATGTGCAAAACACAATGGAACATCAAGTACAGCCAAGCACTGACCGAGGACATGTTGGATTGAAATGTCACACCTGCATGCACATTTGGTGCAATGCAGGTGCCCCTACAACACCGTTTGCAACCTCTGTATCAGCTGTGTTTCCTGATGATTCTCAGAATCCGTTTTCTCTTCCTACATATGGGCAGGAAGAGTCACTCCCTTTCCTTAATGGTCTTTGAGGACATCCTTGTTTTCCGTTCTTCCCTACTTAAACACCGCAGTCTTGATTCCACGAAAATTACCACAACAAAATCTGACTCGATCACCACTAGAGGTGAAGAACTTACATTCAGCGGTGCCTTGCTGGAAGATGGCATTCATCTGGTCATCATGTTGTCAGCAGTGAGGGTGAAGGAAGGGATGATGCGACTGTCCATCAGATCCCTCATCATTACCTGACCCTGGCTGTACATAGCGTTGCTGGTCGCCTGGCCAATTGCGTCAGTCGTTTGCTGCATCACATAAATCCAAATAGCCAATATGCTCTTGTTTAAACTGCATCACATACATCCAGTTGGTAAAGACTCTGTAACTTGACTTTGTATCACAAGTCCAAATCGTTAACAAACTCTAGCTCAAAATTACTGGAGAATTCTTAACACAGATGCGCATATACAAAAAACACAATTTCCAAATATTATTCTGAAGTGAATGTTGACTTTTATCTATCTGTAACTGGATCATATGGGGCTCTGAATTATGTTTTGAAAGAGACCACAAAAAAATAGTATACTTCATTATGCTAAGAGAAAACAATAGCTTTTTGTCTCACACTTTTCTTTAGTGACAAATGTGTATGATTCAAAGGGCACAAATGTAATAAGAATGATTTACAACAATATGCTTACATTCAGACAGACACAGAGAAAGAGAAAGAGAGAGAGAGAGAGAGAGAGAGAGGATCATCTTAGTAATCAGAACAACATAAACAACTGACGTAAGGAAATAGGGAAAGCCTATATATCAGCACAAAAATCATGTTATAGTTTAGCACCGCATTTAATCTGGTTAAATACACACTTACGCACAGAAGATAAAGAACAAATCGACACAAGGTCCATTTTACATGTACCCAAAAAACAAACCAAAAAAAAAAAAAAAACCCAAAACAGTGGAATGTTGGCATTCCAGGTTTGGACTGCTTTGCTCTCATATAAACTGGGTTCTAATGATGTATATTTCCAAAGAATACCTGTTTTTCAGCATGCAAGCAAATACTCCAAATATGGACAGTTCTTTTCCCATCTTGCATCTATAAACATATGATTCAGCTAGCTAAAAAAGCATACCAACAATCCTGTCAATTCCTATACTTTAGTCATAGCTATATATGTTCAGTAAAGAGGAAAATCGGATCCAGCAGTCAAACCAACCATGCCAGAAAAGATGTTGGATGCTTTCTTTCTCAGTCTTACAAAAAGCGAGCCTAATTGTCCGAGTTCATGCTGAATGATACTATATAATTTTTCTATAAATACTATGGACGATCTGAATTTTACACTATTTTAATCTCTATTCTTTAATTTTGTGAATCTTTCTGATAACAATATTTCAACAGACATTTCTTGTGTCTTCTGTCCCAACTGTAGCAATTTTTTGGCTCTATTTCATTCTTTACTAAACAGTAACAAGTCTTGCACTTCTGAGAACAGAATATATCCCCATATAGTGCTTACTTTTCTTAGGGGAAGAAAAAAAATACCATTTGCCAATTGTATTTTCTCACAGATAATTCTTAATACAAAATATGTATGAATACAGAGAACGAATTAATAAACTCTCCCTCTTTCATCCAACAATTTATCAATTTCGTAAACTTTGTTCTCAATCTAAGATTTGTAAAAGATTTTTTTTTCTCTCAATTCTTGTATTACTGTAACAAAAAACAATGGCTCTGACATAATTTTATCAGCATTTTCTACCCGTTTTCCTTTTTTCCCCTATTTCTTTGTACACCTTGAACACATCAACCAGACGACAACTAACTATTTCTGCCACTGTAAACATTAACTTCTCTTTCTAGGTATTAACTCTTTCTCTCAGACTACAACACTAATGCCCCAAACCACAAACTAATGAATGCATTTCATAGTCTTTATCAAATCAACATTACTTCATCCTGCAAATTAAAACCCTATGCCTTCAAGCTTAAGATTTGAAAACTTGAGGTTTACATGTACTGTTTAATGGAATGAATTACATCAGAATAGGCTATTTTCACATCATTTTTCTCCTGAAGATCAGAATTCCTGCTTAATAAAACAAAGATACAAATGACATGTGCCTCATCTAATATGGTACATACAACAAACAGTGGATACATTACAGGATATTTCAAGAATAGATCAGATTTTGAAAAACGATGGACAGAAAGAAGACATCACCAAACATTCAAAAGGAATGAATATTTAAAGCACACTCAACCAGTTATCAATATGATGGACTCCTTAATCCTTGGGATCCAAGGCCTCAAAAGAGTTCTACATTCAATGTGTTTCAACAAGATCCACGGGGCACAAGAACATGTAATAATGTTGCAATTCAAAACAAAAAGAAAACTATAAAAACCAAATCCAATGATAACAAAGCGAGTGACTTCAAAAATAATTTACAATTCAAAATTTCAAGCACACAACTTACCCGTGAGCGCACAAGTTTTCCAATTTGATCTTTGACAACTGATTCCATGCAGCCAGCCAGTTTCTGTGCCATGTCAGTGTGCAGCTGAGCCTTCATTTGATCCACCGCTCTGGTCATCACTGTAAACAGCAACAGCAGTACACACCAAGGAAGTGGCACACCCATGCATGTGACACACACTGAGCATGAACATCTTCATAAGTTGGTTCTTTTACTTATTTAATAACGATTTTCTGGACATATTATGTAAGACTGCATGGGGAAGAAATAGTAGGGAGGTGAGAGAGTCCGGGGGGGGGGGGGAGGGAGAGAGAGGGAGAGAGAGAGAGAGAGAGAGAAAGAGAAAGACATTGAAAAAAAAATACTTAGAAGTGTTGCAGTGAAGTTCCCCTTCAAAAAGCTGGTTCAAAGCTACAAAAAGTACCAACAGCTGGGATATCAGAAGCCCACACAGATACTCGAGAGAGTGGGGATGACAGTTTATAAGAAGGAAAGATATAGATGAACTGACGGAATACATGTCGCCAGTCTCTTTGCTCAAATGCTTGAATACACATAAATGCATGCTGCTTGGGTATCTTTATTCAAATGAGAAACAAAATGTTGTGCATGTCACACGTTTCAGTCAACTGCATCACTGCAATCAGCAGTGCCTTAGCTAAATTTTGTCGAGAAATTGCCCAGAAATACAATTTGAAAAGACAAATTTCACAAAACTGATCGATCTGTGAAGATGACAATGCCAGACGTTTTTTTTTTTGTTTTTTTGTTTTTTTGAAGAGAGAGCTGTACTTCCACATTAAATCTCTCTCAAAGAAGACTAGTTGTTACAGCACCAACAAATCACTGCAATTCTTTTTCTTTTTTGGGGTGGGGGGTGGGGGGGAGGGTCACTGGAATTCACTGCCTTAGAGCAGAATACTGCAATTGATAGCCTATGTCCAGGATCATAACTGTGAAACCACCATGGTAACAGGACTGTGACATGCAAAAAAGATGAGGTTTTGTGTGGGGTTGAGGATAACCAATGGAATACTAATAATGATTCATTCCAAATGTTGCAAGTTCCCATCATACGTTCAATCACAAAAGAAAAGCAAGTCTTACAATCAAAGCTCACTCACCTGGGGAAATGCTTTGTTTTTAAATTCATTTTTTACAAGCGTTTCCAGTGACTTGTGAATGTTGGAGGTAAGTGTCTGTGTCACTGATTTCTGTAAAGACTCAAGATAAGCCGTTTGCCTAGAATCACTGGAATTCAGTCGTTCATGCAGCAGTTTCGGTAAACAAAGTCAAGGCAAACACAACCAATATGACAGAAATAAACACTAATAAGAGACGTATTCTGCAGTGTTCACCATATTTGCAAAATAAATCATCAATAAAATCTATGGGACAAGGCGACTGCTAACATTGATTCTAGAGCTCTATGAAAAGCTTTTACATTGACAATACTTCAAAAGTCAAGATGAATTTCTCAGTGTTCAATTGTTAGTGTCACTCGACTCTTTTTCAGTCAGTTTATGCAAACACTACCTCACAGTGTTTGAAAATACAGCTCATCTAGTCAAGCTTACTCTACAGTTTACATTACAAGGAAAGCATTCCTTAATACTTCCTTCACTTTGGATTCTCAAATCTTTGAGAAAGGAGTTTCTGGCTGATCATGAGAATGTGTTCTATCTTACCTCCTCCTCCTTGTCCGTCCCCTCAACCCCACTTGCATGTAAAAGTTATCTTTGTTTATCAGTAATCAGCCGTATTTATAACACAATAAATTGCTGGCATGAGACTGTACTTTTTGGACTTTAATTTAAGAAAATCATGTGGTGCATGTTTTTTAAGTCCCTGAAAAACTACAGTCAACCAAAAAAGTAAAGCCAACCAAATGTCGTCTTGTAGAGTACAGCCTTTTACTTGAAAAACAAAACCGGGAGTATCTAAAGAACACAGCAGACTAAAACATGAAATGACTCAGAGGACATTGCTTCTATGCAAATTCTCCCAAAGAGAGGGGGAATGCGACAACACCAAAGCAAAAGATGTCCATCTGAAAGCCTTCAGAGGACTTTTGAGACCATCTTTCACAACAGAACTAAAGTGTCAATCTTATCTAGAGACAGGGTGGTGGTTGAAGGCCTCCCTATCACCTGATAAATGTGCTAAGTGCAGCAGAAGGTGTCTGGTATGGCCGTGACCGAGTATTTTGGAATGGAATGGGAATGACTGAAGGGATGCTACTGGTCGGTCACAGTATTCAGTAAGAAAGGACATTAACATGAATAAAAAAAAAATCCCCGACAATTTCAACAATCTCCAACAGCTGTTATATTCACTGCCTTCTTTTATGGCTTATATGCAATGTGAATAAAGAAGAGAAACACAGAAATGTATGCTTTTTCCCCCGTGTCTGGACAAATTAAAAGGATATTCTCTCTCTGTAATGTTGTGGAAAGAGCACGCTCTACGCGGGAGCCAACACAACATTCTGCACACGGCCTAGCTGCTGTTCCAGATCCTTGGTAGGCTGTGCAGCACTGCGCAGCGAGGCTTGCTCCAGCTGCTGCCGCTGCAGGTCAACTTGCACCTCATGCTGTTCGACAATCTGGTGCTGCAGACGGCACAGGTGTTCCTGCTGGCGACTAACCTCCATGCTGAGCTTGCAGATGCTCTCTTGTAACTGTCAGCATGTACAAAGCAAGCCTCAGCAAACTGCGTTTAACTTTCTTCCGCACAGATCACACATCTCTGTCTTAAACACAAACAAAATAACCTTCGCAACAATCTTTCCTAATGTGACTGCAAAATCAAACCACAAATACTATCATATGCATTTAAAAACACCATGACCCCAGTGTCAGTGCCCCCTTCTGTCACCAAAATAAGAACTGCAATTATTATCAAAACCATCAGTGCTATTAAAACAAAGACTGTAGCAACTTTCACAATGATACAAACAATGAAACTTGTCATTCTTTGGTGTGCAAACTAGTCAGACAAATCATTACCTAATTACAGTCTGTAAATAGAAGGTGAACACACAATGATGCACATCTGAATCTAAAATGCAACAAGAACTGCAACACAAGCAACAAGGCCTTTGTAATGCTGGCTAACAAACAAAATCCATATCATTCTTCACAATTAACGCTATAAAACAAATATCATGAGTTTTTCTGTATCTTTTACACTGTAGAGTGTGTGTGTGTGTGTGTGTGTGTGTGTGTGTATATATATATATATATATATATATATATATATATATATATATATATATATATATATATATATATATATATATCAGTGTGTGTTTTAGTTGAGGAATCAAGTGTGCAAATCAGGAAAAAAAAAAAATCCCAAAACCTGAAACCACATCATAGCCATCTGTCTAATCCCGATACTTAATTGCTGTCATCATTCTAGTCCTGAAGATGATCAAAATATTCTTTCAAACCCAGGGCATCTGACTATTGAAAAGTGTGCGTGTGTGTGTGTGTGTGTGTGCGTGTGCGTGCGTGCACATGCATATCTGAGAACCTATTTGCCATATATAGATATATATATAGCAAACAATTTCTTCCCATCATTTGCACTCTTAAGTATCATTGCAACTGCCTTCCAGTACTGTTTGTTGAACTACATTCCCAATATTGTTTGCAGCCTCTGGCTTGGTGCAAGCTAAAGAATATTGCCAGCTGCAACAAGTATTACCCCTTCCAACTCACCTCTGCCAACAGACCAGTGTCCACAACTTCTCTTCTCGGATGACCTTCACAGTGGCTGGACCAGCCTCATTGCGTATCACCTCTTGGTAGCTTTTCCCAAAGTTCTCTCCTTCTTCCTCTTCATCGTCATCCTCTGCTTCTTCTAATACTTCCTCTATTTCCTCTTCCACCTCTGCCTCATTCTGATCTTCAAAATCATCATCTTCACCATCACCTGTTTGCTGAGTAATGATGGCTTCCTCTAAGCTGAAAGCATGATCAAAAAGTAATTCTGACAAACACTGTAAATATTTTCGTATTAAAATGAAACAAATAAACAAACAAAAAACCCATACACACAAAGACATTATTTGCAGTAAGAAAAATTATGTTCTTTCTACATACCGGACCTATAAGGTGATGTCAAAGAGGCTTAACATGTTTACAAGAACCAATCTGGAACAACTTTAAAGAGAAGAAGAAAATGTATGACACAGATTAAAGATCTGTTGATGGTTGAAGGGGGTATACCAAATTTCCATCAGAACCACATGCAACTGACTCAACTATGTAGCCTTCCCAATTTTTAGCCCAACCTGGGCTAATAAAGACATATTTAGAGCAACATGCATGGCAAAAGGGGAAAAGCTTATGTACCATAACTGAGATCTTCAACATATTCTACGATTCATGATTCAGAACTGAAGTTAACCAATGACCTGTACATCAGATCTCACCTCCATAACCTGAGGTCTGACTAATAAACACACCTTTATGGAAAGCATGTTTATGATGCGTTTCATTTACGTGCTCTGGAGAGATAATGCAAAACAAAATGTGAAAACATCTTATTACCACACAAAGACAAGAAAAACAAGAAAAGAGAAAAACTTGTTACGTTTGAGGTAAAGGCTCTGTGACCCCAGGCTGGTCTGAAGTAGGAATGTCGGGCGGGCGTGGCCACGGTTTGTGGGGGCCATCATCTCTGCTGCATGGGACAGGATAGTCCACAGGAGCGCCCACTGCAGCTGCACTTCCTGAGCTGGAGTAGGATTTGTCCATGTCTTCGCCGAGAACTTCAGCCACCTGTGGACACAAATTCTGAACACATGTCTAAAAGTTCAAATGAGCACATAAATAAATAACAGACTCTCAAGTACCAATTTCATTCTGTGAACAATTTCAGATGAGTAATAATGCTTTCACCTGGAATTTAAGTAGTCGACTACTTGGTAAATCAATGCAGTCAAATGGGCACCATAAAAAGACTTGGTCAACTTTTCAGGTATTATAACTAGTCTGGTCCACTGGCAACTTCATGTGTCTTTTTCTTTTTCTTGCCTGCCTTTCGGCCAACTCTAGGAAAAGACCCGACGATAGTGAGAAAAGACTCACTGGCCACAGTAAGAACTCCTGTTGATAGTAGGAAATCGTGCCAGGATCCTCTTCAAAGGACACACAAGATGTGTGGGCTAAAGCTTGCCTGTATCTGGACTTGAACTGGTCAGAGGAACAGCAAGTGGGGGCTGAAGAATGCATGCAGCAGTTTGCCTGGTGGTGGGATCTTTTGCTGCTCAGCTTTGCCGTCATGAAATACAAGCTGGAACACCTATGGGGGACAACTCTGCGGAATTTCTCCAGAGTCATGTACAGTGGCCACCACACAATGGCATCAGCCAGAAAGCAGTAAAGTTCCTTGGCATCTCAGTAGAATGCCCTGTGCATGCCTGCATGTCAACACAGCGCAGGCTGCTAAGGATGATGCAGGACTGCTCCTGGCTGGCTGGTTCGGCAGTTGAGGACAATAATAGTAAAGTTTATCATAATGGCAGAACAGCTGATTACTTGTACTCAAGTTTCCTAAATCAACTTCTTGATCCACAGCCAGTGAGTACAGAGGGCCACTCTTGGGAGATGGACAACAGCCACCTACCTGAAATAAACTGGGCCTAAAATATGTAAACTGCAGAACAAACATTCATCACATGCTCAGATGACACAACTCATTCAATATTTTCTGATAATGACTTTCACCTCCTGATCATTCTCATCGTAAGCGTCAGTGGTCTCTGCCGGCCTTGCGCAGTGGGGTTGGAGGTGGGAGCCCCTGGAGATTCCTTGGGCAAGGCATCCACTCAAAGGTGCCTGTGTTGATGGACATCTCCCCAAGGGGCTGGGAAGAGGTGGAGGATGAGGTGGGCTTAAAAAAGGCTTCCAGCGCATCCAGCTGAGACAGACACGTTTATCATGAGTGCATTTTCAACAGCCATGCTTCTGCACATGTTCATTAGAGCAATTTTAACAGCCAGGCTTCTGCCCATCTCCAGCTGTGACTGATTTCTGCATTAAATTTCATCTAGTTTTTGTAGCTGTTAAAAAGTGTTAGAAGATGTTTTATTCAATCCTATCACCCCCCCCCCCCCCCCCCCCCCCCCTTCAGTAAAAGAAAAAAACACTCCATAGGATTTTTTAAAAAAGTGCTTCATTTCACTCGTCATCCAGAAACATGGTTTCAAAACACCACCACACAAGAGACAGTCATCTGAATCATGATCAGAACATAAAAATCAACAGTTAATATTTGTCTGCATTTGTGATTTTCTCACCAAATTCAAATGTCCCCATCAGTCAAGCAACTGTAAACGCCAAAATCCAATTTCAAAGACAACGAACACCTTGAAATGACAGCTTGAAATTTCAAGGACACATGTGAACTTTGGAAATGATTGGTCAGACCAAGGGTTTCACACTGCACAGAAATGGGGGGGGAAATCAAGCGCTGAAATCGACATTCATGTACACCAAAAAAAAAGTATGAGGGTATACTGGAAAAAAAAAACCGTAATCAAGCATGTGAATATGTATCCATCTTAAAGCAAGGGGCTCCCTGAGGAAGATGATTTCGGTTTAAAGAAATAAGAGACGACCATCTGTTAAGGAGAAATCATGTATTTCATGAAGAGAGTGCTTTGCCTTTACACAGTGTTCCTTATTTCATTAAAAACTGAGGGTTCTTGGGGCCTTCTGCTGAAAAATCTGAAGGTCCTTGGGTGAAATCTGAGGCTTCCTACTATTACAATATGAGTCTTAAGAAATTCCTAGATATTTAATATTGTTACACCAACGCACTCATCTTTTCTACTACACCACACCATGGAACACAGCATACACAGACAGGTATCAACTCTAAGCTCAATGAGCTACTTTCAAATCAAAAGCATCAGAAGCACACACACAAAAAAAAAAAAAAAAAAAAAAAAAGGGGGGGGGGGGGGGGGGCCTTAAATCCCATTTTAGAACCATCTCTCCCTTCCTCAGTTCTTTCTTCTGTAGAGAAAATGTGACAATTTGATGGGAGACTCTTTTCCAAGGAAAGAAACAAAAGGTACAAAAAAGTGGGATGGGGCTCTAAAATGGAACTTTCTACCCAAAGGTTGCTGCTATAATCTAGGACTTTAGGAAATCTTTGACAATTCTTCTTTTTGATGTTCTCAACACTCCTATGTTCTCAACACTCCTACAATGGCCTTACATCACATTTGGAATTGCTACATATTAACTGTAACGGTTCACCGACACTTGAATTCACTACTATTCGTTTGAAACACACAACAGCAACACTTTGAAAAATCTGTGGCATTAGTGTGCATGTCATCCATATCCAACAGTGCAGCTGTACAGGGGTACTGGAGGGGAATGGAAGTGTGCAGTAGTAATGAAGAGACAGCATATACAAGTAAACAAAAACTTTGACACTGGGGAGACAAGAGGCCTTCATGCTATCTATGTGCAGAGGTGGGCATTCAAGCAGAGGATTTGTTGGGCATGCATCACGCTGTTCTCGAAAAGAAACCTGAGCCACTGATGTACAGCATGTCAGAAACTGGTTTGGGAAACACTACTGTTTCTGCGGTTCTTAATGAGGCTGATGTCTTATTAGTCATTCTATCATATGGGAGGCTCACAATAATCATCTTCAGGAGGACAGCAAGATCCCTAAGGAGTTTTAATACAGAACCCCATTCTTCTCCAAATCTCAGTGTCAAAACGTATTTCTTGGTGCTGCCAAGGAGAAGGGTCAAGGAATCCCACAGATAAAGGGCAAAAGTAGTACAAAAAGTGGACCATCAACAGTGAAACATTTGGTTGTCTTTCCTGATCAGTGTGTGACCATGGAACAGAAGTAACAAATGCGACTCCTAGCTGAAGGAACAGCGCTTTTGCTGGCCACAAAGTTCGGCAAAACACGGACAGCCTGCTGGTAACAGCCTGCATCAGTTTCATACAACAGAATACTGAGAAGCATTGAAGTAACTAGCCATACACCTGAAGAAAAGGAAAAAGAAAACCCCTTCACCTGCATCAACCCACTTTATTCAATGGTATGCACACATACCTGTAAAGACTCCTCACTCTGACGAGAACTTTTCGGTGTGGCCAACTCCCCCTCCTCTTCAGGTGGCAAAGGTATGTTGCTTGGAGTGATTTCTTCATCCACATCCACCTCTTTCTGTTCATTCTGCGGTGTGGAGTAAATGGAGGACATGACTGAGCTTGGGGACAGAATTGAACCAGGAGACTTTGGCGACAATACAGAACCAGGTGACTTTGGCGACAACATGGTTCCTGGTGACTTTGGTGACAACACAGACTTGGGAGACATGGCAGGAGCGGATTTGGGACTGAGAACGGCAGCGACCGAGGCGGACTGGTCAGCAGAGCTTGCTGGAGACAAGAGGAGATCCTCCGCATTATGCCCTGTCAGGCCGGTGACATGGGTGAAACTGCTGGTGCTGGACAGCACCTCATCTGTGGTGGTATTGGCTCCTGCTGCTCCCGATGGTGACAGCATCTTGCTGTAAGAAGCCAGGAAGAACATGGTGAGCCATAAAGACAAGAAAGAAACCGTTCATGTCAAAACATACAAATGAATAAACAAAGGGTAAGGTCTTCAAAGTTTGCACTGCCATGACATCTCCCTTCTCTGTTCTATATATGTACACGCAGCTGCCTGGTTTGCTTTCCTCTCTTCATGACCAATACAACCGACAGTCTGGAAATGAGGTTACATGAATAAACATTCTGAGGAATGCCTTTATTTCCTCTGCAGAGGTGCACACAAATGAAGCTGCATTTTTTTCTGATTAACGCTATTTTTCTACACCTAACTGTTGAAATACTGTCAGGAATGACTTGTAGAAGACCAATAAAAGGAGCAGCCTCCAACCTCAGCAGAACTTTTTAAGTCCTGCTTTTCCCTTGATTCTGCTTCTTCAAATTTTGTTTTCATGGTGCCACTCATCTCATCAGTTGCATGACTTAATCACTGGCACAATTGTCTATAGCACTTATTTAGAAAGGTCAGATGAATGCACTGATAGTAAGTCCATCAGACTGAAGTTTTCTGCAGCATGTTCAATGTTTCATTTCTCAGTCAAATATCCCTTGAAGTCAGAAAACACTGAGGAACAAACTCTCAATTTCTACAACGAATCACAGAACCCTAACACTCTGGAAATGGATGTCAACATTGTCACACTGTATGTAGCTCTGCATTTTGGTTCCAAATCAGTCTTCTTTCACAACAGAACAAATTAATGCATCACTGGCCGTCTGAATACGGCAGAGTTACTATGGCAGCTCATCAAGGGGCTGTTTTGGGCAGTACATGGTAATGTAAATTAAAAAAAAAAAAATGATGATCTGTCACGTATACTCTCTCCAGGTAATGAGCACATCAGACTGAAGACACAAAGGCCCAACCCACCTGGATGAAGAAACAGTGAAGGCATCAGGGGACATTAGCTTAGGCTGGGGATGAATCACCACCTGCGACACATCTTCCACCGTCTCCTCACCCTCCACAAAACTTGTCTCCACCCCGACACTCACATCTGACAAGGCGTCCCGCAAACCTGAAACAATAGCTTCAACTCTGAACAATCAGCCATGATTGCTTCAAACACTCAACCACCACTGCTTCTCACACTTGTAAGAATGAGTAATTTTGTATATATATTGTAACTCATCTACTAATGGATACATGTCCACTAACATGACACAGTGTGCTAATTCAGACTAACAAAATACCTTTCTCATTAAAAACATGTAAATAAAAATGGTAAAAAAAAAAAAATCACATTGCTTCAACATGACACAGATAACTGCACGAACAAAAACAACCTGAAAGTTAACAGTGTTTTACTGGAGACAGTATAAAACAAGTTATAATAAAAATTCATTTCTGGAGAGAGATTCTCCATAGATGTGCTAGGATTACACGAGAGCATCCTGACCCATCAGTGACGAGAAGTGAAAAAAGTTGAGTCCAAACCCATCTAAATTAACAACTGATCTTCAAAAGTCTTAACTACATCTGACTTTAGAACCACAGGAGTCTCAAATGCGACAGACCTGGGGGAAGTGGACACTCCTGACTTTCCTCTATGTCGAGACACCAAGAAAGCATCTGCTTGCATATATGATTATTGGAAAAGCTGACACACTGGCTGATATCCTACCATTCCTGTAAGCAACTTCATCCACTCAAAATGAGTGACACAACAGGAATCATCAAATGTCCAGTGTATGTCCTCTTCTTGATTGCCTTTGACAAGAGGAAAAAAAAAGCATTGAAAGAAGGATAGGAATTGCTGGGCAAGAATTCTCCTTTTCAGTTTGAGCTAGCACTGATACTGAAGTGGCAAAGCATGGCTTTCAAGGTGGTGAATGCACAGTGAGCATGGGAAGAAAAGAGCGTGAGAGAGAAAACAAAAAGTGAGACAAATCAAGGGATAATCACCCAATCTAACCTCACTAGCACTGCCTCAGAAGGATTAGAACACCGAGGAAGGAACAAAAATGTATAACAAAATAGGAAGGAACAAAAATGCATTTCAATCAGGTTTACCAGCTACCTGAAGGTTAAAAAAAGAGGAAAAGATTACAACTGTTGTGGGTAGAAATAAAAGGTGTGATTGAAGGTGGGAAAGATCAACAGGCAGTGTTCTACACCATCTCTTCCACATCCCAAAACAACCAATTTGCTGCTTTTCTATACATTTTCAAACACCTTTTCATTCAGGTTGCACATTATCAGGGAACAAATAAGCATCTGGGAGTTGTGTTCTAAAGATTTTCAGAGCGAAATAAAAAATTATTGAAAAATAGAAATCAGCTTTAAAATCTAAAAAAAAAAAAAAATAAATAAAATAAAATAAAATAAAATAAAGGGCAAAAATGTAGCAGAAAAGAAGAAAACTGACGGACATGAAAAACACCAAAAAGTAAGCGTGTGAAACACAGCAAAACCCTGACAGGATCACACAGCAAAAAACTGACAGGATCAGCTTGTTTAGCATTCTGCCAGGAACTAGAAGGAAACAGACGAGGCTGCACATTTAACAATGCAGTAACTATGAAACTTTGGCCAAACTGAGCTGGCAAACAGGCTGTACCTTACACAAGGTTTACATGGCACAGTAAATGAAGACACACCAATGTTTACAAACTTACTCAGGGCTTCCTGAGACAAGGAAGCGGCAGAACCCTGGATGGAGACAGTAGACTCAGGCCGGTAGTGAATCACCAATTTCTGCAGAGCTCTGCATCACCAAAACAAAAAATGAATTTACAGACATTTAAAACTCTTGTCTTGTTCATGTGTATGAACATGTGTATTAGCATGCAGATGCTACATACACTTTAGTATCTACATTGATGTATTACATATCACAAACATTTAAAAACTGTGAAATAATAGTTTAGCATAATCATGCTTTCAAAAAGATCAATCTGCAGCAGACTAATCATTAATTACATAAAATCAGACAACAAGAATTGTTTCAAGCTGTAGTCTGTATTTGGTGTATCAGGATGAGAGTGAGAGCTATCACAAAAAAGAGAACAGTTTCCTTCCTCAGCAGTCAGTCACAGAGAAATATGACAGTTTTCTTCACCAGCAATCAGATCACAAAAAAATATGACAACAGATTCCTAATTCAGTGCAGAAATATGATAGCTTCCTTCATCAGCCGTAATCACAACGAAATATGACACTTTCCTTCATCAGCATCAACCACAAAGAAACATGACAACAGTTTCTTCATCAGCAGTCAATCACATAATTCATCAACAGTCAGTCATAAAGATATAAGATAAAGCCCTCCTTCATCTGTATTCCATAATAAAGAAACACAACAAGGAAAGCTGCCTTCACCAACATGGGGAGTTTGTATTATACTCCCTGTTTGGCTTAGTTTGACAAAGTTGCTAAGCTTACAGGAAATGTTTCAGGACCATATACCAGCAAAAAAGAAGTGGTCTGAAGGCTGATGTTGAAAAGTAGGACTTTCTTTTTTTTTTTTTTTTTTTTTTTTTTGTAACAGTCAAAGTGCTCAGTACTCTCTACCAGTTACTTCTCCTTCTCCTGACCCAGAACTGTAATCTCCACCTATCAATTACTGTGCAGTCATACCATGTCCTAGTTCGCACCAGGAAGCCTCTTTGTGCAGACAGTAAAGCTGCTGACATATCTGTCATAGTGAGAGAAGCAAAGACCATGTAATTACATTAAAAAAAAAACAACAAAAAAAGCCCAGGCCATACGGTCATTATGATTGAACACTTCTGTGAAACTGCTAGCTGTTTAAGCAAGGCCGGCGTAAGAAAGTCCAGATAATCATCTTCTTGCAGATTTGTTCAAAAGCATCAAGTCTTTGCAGATGGACTACACTTCAATAGCAGCACAAACATGATTTTGATCCAACACTGCAGTGACCACAAAACACGCCCTAAACTGTTTAAGTACTATGCCCATCACAGCTTTGTACACACTTGGAGTAGAAAAAGTTTCAGATCTGGACAAGGGAGCAACGTCCCAACAGGATACCATGCTATCACTAGTGATGAGATTTTCCATACAGACACTTTTCAAGTGCATACCATTGCATTCAGCCATCAACCATGCATTAATGCCTCAGTAGCACTATAGAACTTTACACGATAAATGCCGACTTAAATTTCCCCTTCATTTTATTGGAAACATACCACACAGCTGTAAGCAGACCCATTACAACTTTTATTGGTATACTTTTCAACAAAAATTTTCAAAAAAATATTTGTACTAAATATATGTTCTATTTCTCTAAAAGTGGGGGGTAGGGGCATTCTTTTTATTTTCACCTGCCATTGTACTACCGAGTTTCTTCCTGATATTAACCACCTGATCTTGCATCAACTACAGCAAAATAGATTCTTTCCAATACAAATTACTTTCAAACCCAATTCACAAAGGTATTCTGGCACAAGCTCATGCTCTCTCATAGATTTCTGCATGTTTGTTTTTTCAGTGTTTCAGGGCACGTCATGAGAAAAAAAAAATACTGACTACAAAATTTCACATGTGGAAGTTAGCAAGAGATGTCACTCTTTGGTCAAAGTCTCCGGCATGGTCACCCTCCACAAGTGCAATTTTTGCTCAAGAACTGCATTGCATGAATTTACCTCATAGGCATTTTTTTTTTCCTTCAGTTCATCGTACTTGTTGTATTTTTTCACCTAATGTGTACAAAATAAGGCAAAACCGCATAGGTAAACAGGTCTGAATACACATGTTTTGGCTGTGTGACTGAAGTTCACAGATTAAGATGTGTGTGAAGCGTGGGCTGTTATTTCATCTGGTTATTACAGCACTGACGTGTACAGCTCTCGCTTTTCCATGGAATGTTAGGTACATTTCACTCTGGTCAGTCAGGTCATGTAATGTTTTACAACTGCAGGGAGGAGCAATGTGGTACCACTGGTTTTAATCCCCCAGCCATTCGGAGTTTTATGATGACAGATGAACCTTTGCACATACATCTTATGTTACAAATGGGGTGCACACTGTGTAGTCAACCTACAGTACATAGTCACTGAGAGAGACCACCTGGTTTTTCTTTCCATGCAGTCTTGTCACCATAAGCAAACAGATGAGTAGGATGTATCCTGCTGTACCATCTGCTGGTTTTAGCTGACGCAAACATGTAACAATTCCCACGCTTTCCCTGACATGGTCTAGGGTATATAACCTCTAATTTAGCTTTGATGATATCCAACTTCCAAGCAAGTTATAGATCCTAATGCTGAAGCGTGGGTTAGAACTTCACTAACCAAAGCAGCTTTAAAATGAAGAAGTCTGTACTGGGACTTTCTGCTAAGCAAGACTGGAATTTCCTGTGCCAGGAAAAATGTCTCTGAAGTGGAGAAGGGGCATGAATGTCTTGTTCAATGGACATCTTGAAATTATTTTACACATTGGATCTGGACGATTTTTTGAGGTATGAAGAGAATGTTCTTTCACCGTTATCTTTTGATTTGGTGCAGTAAAAGAGAACAACGGAATGTAAACAGAGATGATTTTTTTTTTAATCTGTTGGACACATGTTTTTCTAAAAGCAACTGTCAATATGTTAAAAGTACCAAAAGCTTTAAGCTGGGTATTTACTCTTTCCTACCATACCAGCCACACCACTGTTAGTTATTGTCAAATTACTGATATAAGAAAAAAAAAAGGCTGCAAATGCGCATATCAGTAGGCACCATGCTCTATGTCTGAGCGTACAGGACCAGGCAGTCTTGCCCATGGCTGGATAGTATTAATGAAATACAATGGGGTTCCTTTCACTGGTAGTGCATGGACAGACTGACCTTGGGTGGATAGCGTAGAGACGGAGCTGTACTCCAATCATAGTCTCCCCTGTATCATCATCTCCAATATTTTTGAGAATGATCTCCCTCCTCTTGATCTACTTCACCTGCAATCACATCACATTTCCATTCAACAAAGCATCACAATGAAGAAGCATGTGTGTGTGTGTGTGTGTGTGTGTGAATGTGTGTGTGTGTGTGTGTGTGTGTGTGTGTGTGTGTGTGTGTGTGTGCGCGCATGTGGGTGTGTATGTGTGTACACATGCTCACACACAACGGACCAGACAATAATCAAAGCATACTTGGGGGAAAAAAAAAAAAAAAAATATATATATATATATATATATATATATATATATTGTCCCTTACATTTTATACTGTTTGCGTAATGTTTTCAGTTTTCAACAACTTTTTTCCTCTCCAAACTTTCGTTTTGTTTAATTCTACTACCTTTCGCTGGCTGTTTTGGGGGTGCTGTTGCATTCTTTTTCAAACCCTTGGCGGTCGGAACACCACAGAGTTGTGGGCTGTGGTGTGTCTCTGTCTGACGCCAAGATCGCAGACACAATCAGCCGTGTCTCCCTGAGTCTGATCCAGCGGACGAAAGGCCTCGGAGCAGGCGACACATATAGATCTGTCTTCGGGAGGGATGCTATGGTTTCCTCATGCAGCTAGTGAAGGGGTTTTCATATTTATGATATACATTTTCCCATTTATTTCATCTTCATTTTTTTTCCCTCTCTCAATTTCTAATCTTTGCCAAATCATTACTATAATGATGGAAGAATTGTTAACCTGCACCTGTTTTCCCCCACTACTTAATTGTTCAGCATTTTATATATATATATATTTGTTAAAATAGTATGGTAAAGGGAAGTTTTAAAATCACCAACAGATCTGTTTCGAGCGCTGGCTCTCCTCAGGAGAGCCAGCGCTCGAAACAGATCTGTTGATGATTTTAAAACTTCCTCTTACCATACTATTTTAACAGATGTTACTCCCCAAGGGGTTGAGCACTTTAAAAATTTTATTAGGCGTTTTAGTACTATTCTTGATATATATATATATAAATATATATATATATATATATAAATAATAATTATAAACAAAGCTGCTCTTATGTCTCAGATTGTAGAAATAGGGGGGTGGTAAGCCTTCATATCTGCAGTGGTAGATGATTCTGCCCAACTGACAGTATATGCTCGAGTGGGTGAATGGGGAATAAATAAATGCTTCTCAAAATGAACCTTCAGCAAGCTTAGTCTCCTAAGGGAGAGACCATCTCCAATGGGGAGAAAGCTCACTAACATATAACTCCTGGTCAGATACCGGTATTTCGAAACCTGATTGTTTCTCCTCAGTGACCGCGGAAAGTGGTAATTTGACTCCTCTGCCTTTTCAGTTTTAAGAAGAATGCTATACCAGAAAAAGGCTGGTGTGCAATACCATACTATGTTTGTTGAGTTTTCACAAAACTAACTAAAGGTGCCACCTAAGAAGCAAAAGAAAAATCATGAAAGAGCAAAACAAGCTACATTTTCTTGTGAAAAGTAGAAAATATAAAAAGATAACCTCTTAAGACACCAGTGCTGTGGGCCAGCTATATATATATATATATATATAGATATTAGCCACCACTGAACAGAGATTACTGATGTAGACTTTCAGACTGGCAAGTCTAGCTTGATCCCCATCAGACATTTACTTGCCGGAATTTTCAACCCCAGCTGGATCCTACCCAAAGTATACAGTGCTATGGACTCAAATGGGAGGACTGGGTCATACAGCCAAACTTCACCTATTAAACCCATAAACTACCTTTCTGCCCCATTCAGGCCATCTACACACTCCACTTAACCATCCAACTGTCCTTTCAACTTATCCTGCACCTTGTTTCCATATCAGGCATTTGAGAATATTGAGATCTGTCTCAGAACAGTGGTGTTTGCTGATGCTCCTACCAATGTAAATTTGCTTCGCTTTGCCTCTAAGAAATTAAATGGGTAATTGTTAATCAAACATGACTGTGGAATATTAAGTGGCCTAAGGGTCACTAAATCGATAATGACAGACCAGAAAGCTGTGTAAATATACCAATGTACTTGTGTCAAAGTTACTGATATCAGCAAGTCTATGGTGACTATCCTTACACTGGATAACTTTGTACCATCCCTAGATGGCAACTGTTGTTGTGAGAAGGGAGCAAAGTGGCGGTGTCTAGCATGTGCTGGATCACAAGCAGCACTGCTGGACACCAAAGATGTGATTCAGCAACAGTGCCAGCACTAACCTCTAAACTGGAGAACACTGATGGTAATATTACGATCCTGATTCTTTCTGGTGATTTTTCGTAAATGAGAAACAATATCAAGATGAAAAAGAAACTAGCCAAGAACAACAACAATAACCAAACCAAAACACGAAACGACCAACCACCCCTTTCATCATCGACCTAAGAAGGTCTTTTTAGGAAGAAACATCACCACAGTTTCTGTTTTGATCAAATTACCTTTTAACACTTTATGTGTTCTTTTTGTTTGTTTTTAAACTGCCCAATATTTATCACGTTTTACAAATTACAAGTCCTAAATGCCCACATTTTTAGTTTCCACTTCATAAACTACATTCCATTCTCTGTCACACACATGTTGGATTATGATGTTACTGAAGTTGAATTACAGGATTACCTTGGCTGGTTACACAGCGATAAAAGAATTTATAAAAGGACCTTAGAAAGGCCATTTGATTATTCGCAAGGACTTCTTATAGAAATGTTTTCATATAAATTATTCATATTTTCAGTGGTAAAAATTCTATAAAAAACTGTCCTCCAAAGTCTTCCAAAATAACTTTAAAATTCTGAAACAGACTTCAGAGCTTCTTGTTTACTATATATCATAATCAACTATTCACTTTTCTAATCCATTCAGTGGCTTAGAAGCGTTTTATCCTGTTCATCTTGCTTCTGATAGACAGCCCTCTTGATGTACTGGCATGGGACAGGACTCTCCCATCGATCCCAGTTTCAATGTCCACAAAACAGAAATAGCGCACAGTACCCTGTGTCACTTTTTGAATCTATGCGTTATATTATATGGGTCTCCTCAATGCCACTTGGCCTGTCCTGAATGAGATTCTCTTAGCAGTTTTGGCACTAATGCAGCTTCAATTTCAAAACGACAAATTTTGAGACAGCAGCTGAACTGAGTACTCTCTTCATCAACAAGGTGCTCTCCCTTGAGTATGAACTGGATGCTTGAAATCAATTCCATAATGATAAACTGCATAACATCTTTTTCTTACTTTAAAACTTCAAAGTGTCAGAAACGATTTTTGCAAGTTAAGATGTGATGTTTAATAAGTTTTTGAAATGACTTGAAAAGACCTAGGAGCTGTTAAAAGTACTCTATGCTTCGAATGATTTAAAAGGCATTTTGTGGCAAATTCAATTTGCAAGAACTCTGAACAGCCTCCATGAATTCTGACTCTCGAATCCCTGATAAGTGGTGTGAGTAAAAGCTCAATCAATAAGAGGCACCACAGGACCATAACCAGGACCCTCCAGAAGGTCGATACACATACCTGTGGTGATGTCATCAAGGTGAGAGTCATTGAGGGAGGTCTTGAACTTCTTTGTGGAGGCATCGATGATGGCGAAACTAAGACAGGGCTGGGTCAGGGGAAAGTAGGCCACAGAACTGATGTGTGCCCGGCCAGCCATAGCGTCTTGGTAGATTTGCAGGACGTAAATCACCTGTCACATCGTAAAGATCATGTGGAATAACACAAAAGACGCTGTTGCCACAAGATCATGAGTTCAAGGCAAAATTGCTGAAAGCTGCCGTCACACTGACCGCAGGAAAAAATGTGCATGGACATCAACACAGTGAATTCCACAATCACAGTTCAGGTGGAGATATAATTTTTGTTTGAATGCTTACAATTCTCATCACAGTTGATGACAAATGTGTCTTCGCAAAGATGATGGTCATTTCCCCATCTATCTCATTTTCTTTCTTTCTCTCTCTTACTTTAATTCTAAAGATTGAATGCGAGTGTGTGTGTGATAATAAAAGGACATAACAGAAATGAAAAAGAGGAAAAGCAGTAGCAGTAAAACTAACAAAGCTGGACTGCCGAACACCCACTTTTTCTTTCCCCTTCAATTTTCAAATCTGAGCGGCTACAAAGACTTAACAGACCAGCACAGACTTGTATGGACGGAAGTCAAATCAGTTGTACATCCACTCACCATATTGGCTTTGTCGGATAGGACAATGTACTTGGAACTCAAGTCGATGCGAGCTTTGAGTGTGACTGGTTCTGTCTCTAGGCCATCTGAGGTGTCAGAAACCTGAAACACATACACTCACATGTAACACAGGACAGCATTTAAGGACTGAAAAATGCAGAGATCTCTATAACCAAAAAAAAAAAAAAAAAATCTTTTCTTACATCTACATTTTGAAACTGTTTACTAAGATATTCCAGTGCCTGATAAAGATAATCTAGAGCCTGATTAATTTGTGCCATCACAAGTTTTAGCTGAAGTTCTCTTTTAAGTATTTCCATGGAACTAAATAATCTAGAGCCTGATTTACTTATGAACCTAAATAATCTAGAGGCTGATTCACTTCTGCCATCAAAAGTTTTAGCTGAAGTCAAGTTCTCTTTTAAGTATTTCCATGGAACTAAATATACATTTCTCCCAAGGACTCTGCAAGAACCTTCACAGCAATATTAATCACTTTTCATCAACATCTAGGCACCAGGAAGCATCCAAACAAAATCTTGCTGAACAAGAATACAAGAGAAGAATCTTGTCGATCTGGTGACAAAGTCTGAACTCTTGTGATCCATGTTTCTGGTTAATCCAGAAGACTTGCACCTCTACCCTTTGTCTTCCCATGCACACACACTAATGAACTCAAGAAGACAGGAGTGAAACCCAGTCCTGTGTTTTTACAGGCGCCACGTAACACACCTGACAGTCTGCAGACAGTTCCAGGTTTCACAGCTCCACACCTTCAGCTCCTGGTTTTTATTGCAGCAGCCGGTGACAGCAAACTTCCAGAACTGAGCACTGAAAGACACACACTGCACTGGTAACATTTCAAGCAGCATTCAATACAGCTAACAATCAACTGCATTCAACAAGGATAATTAAAGACTGCTTGTTGTTCAAAATTAATCAGCTGATACATGAAACACACTAAATTTGAAAGCGAGCTGCATCAAATCATGAAAAGTGATGAATATTCTTTGACAACGTATAATGAACATTGAATTACATTAAGGCTTCAAAGAAGTTTTGCCTTGAAGCATTTATATATACAAGATACTGGCAATGGATATGCTTCTTTGAACTTTCAGCATTTAAAGCCAATCAACTTGGATTCTGAACCACAATAATGAGTGACATAATCCCCCCCCCCCCCCCCCCCCACACACCTGTCAACCCTCTGACGTCAAAATGTAGGAACCAAGGGTTGAAAGGGATGGGTGGAGTGAAGAGGGGCAGTTCAGCTTTTGATTGAAAGCATTTTTAACTGTCTCCAGTTTCAGTTGACAAATGTGCAGTTTAACAGAAAAATGTGCATTGAAACATAATTGCCAACCTCCACCCAACATCCTTTGGGTTTAATTTTGCAATATTTCATAATCCCTACTGACACACATAATAATTCCTCCCCCCCCCCCCCCCCCCCCAATCTTAAATAAAAATTTTTTTTAAATGTGGATTTATAAGTCTCAAAGAAGGAAATTATCGTGTCAGGTGTTTTTTTTTTTTTGTTTTTTTTTTTTCTGGGCCTGACTTGTGGAAAGAGTTCACAATACGGAATAGTTTTCTTTTTTCCCATACCAAAAGAAATGTTTTCTTCCAAAACTAAATCATGTTTTTTAATTCAAATGATAAGGTTTTAGCCGAAATCTACAAAACGGACTGAAAACAAAAGACACTATGCACTTCAGTGATTATTCCTGTGAAATGCAGACCACTCACTCTGGACTCATGTTTTTTCAGGTCATCCAGAAATGCGAAGAAGGACAGGGGCTGACCACCATGGGGCTTCCACTCATGAAGACACCTGATTAACATAAAATCATCACCGTCACATGGCTTCTATGGACACCAACACACAGCTTACCAGAAGATACATCCAGTCACTTCAAATCATATGAACAAAAGTTGATATGCAAGATGACTAAAGACAGAAAGACTAGGAGGCAGCCGATCTAAAATTTTCAGAAGTGTGTTTTACCTGCACACAGTCTGTCATAAACAGACATGTCCTGGGTTTCTGTATACTTCAATCCAGCCATGTCCCAATGGCGACATATTAAAAACAGACTCATCATCACCTCTTGACACGTTTGATTGTACTTTAAACATTCAACAGATCTACATAAAATGATTTAAAACACAGAATCTATACGCAAGTCAAAAGTTGAGTTCTTCATTTACGTGTCAAAACAGATTATTCATGTGAGCTACTTATAAATTTCTGCAATATTTCAAACTATGTCACTAAATCTACAAAACAATTTTTTTTTAAGTGTAGCATTAGATCTCTTTCTACAGTCCACCAACAGATACAACAGGAAGAAATGATGGTTTTGTGAACGATGTTCCCTTTCCTTACAATAGGCTTTATCATCTAACAACAGCAATGGCTAACAACACCCAACCTGTTCCCCTCTTTGCCACCTCAAACCACGTACTTGATCAATGAAGTCAAAGAACAGAGAAAGGTGGTATGAGGACATGTGCGGGAGCTGGATGAAAAGAATGAAAGGGAAAATGCAATAGTGTGGGTAAGTAGGGACATTTAGTGTGTTAAAAACAAGGGCAGGGAGCAAGAGTAGAATGACTGTGGTATGACCTGAAGGCCACATTCAATAATGCTAAAACCCTCTCAAAGGCCATGGCAGACAGTGTTTGTAGTGATCGCACAACACAACAAGACGTCAAATTTTAATGATCAGCAAGGAACTATGAATATGGTAGACAGAGAGTGTATACATGCAAAGACAAGAGAGTGGAATATGTGGAGGCACGGATACGGAGATGGCAAGGAGGAGGTAAGAAGGGATGATTTCTGTTCAATCACCCCCCAACACACATCAATGAAACCTACTCAGCAGCATCTGCACTGTTGGTCCAGTTGATCTGGAAAAACTTGACTTCTCCGTCTAAAGATGCAGAGGCCAGTGCTGATCCGTCAGGTGAGAACACAGCTTCCACCACTGGCTATGTACACATACACACGTAACAATAACAGATTACTTTAGTGGGAAGAATCAATATCATGGTCATTAAAATTTCTAAACTCTTACATGTCACAAAGCTTTAAAGCATTTAAAACAACCAAAGACAAAGAAATCACTTTGATGTATTACAAATTGTAATAATAACTATGCAACAATAAATATAAAGCAAAAACTGGAACAGCGTATTTTCACGACAGTTACAGTGGGCCAAAACAGAAACAGAAAGAATCATAAGACCAATGCATTTTACAAATCACATCAAAGGTGTCAAAGCCAGACTGCAAATTCTACCTCTCACATGAATCGCGTTTTCTATGTTAAATTCATCACACACACACACACACACACACACACACATACTTCGCTTTGCTAATAGTATACTGTTTTTCACACATTTGATGTCTGTCAGACTTTCTACAGGGTCCAGATTTTGCAGAACTTTCTCTCAGATCAGTTCTTTTTTGGACACTTCATGCAACAAAGTCCCAATTAGCTTTCATATAATTGAAATATTCAGGTTAAGAGCAGCTTTTCATCGGTTTTGCATTTCAATACAAATGGAAAGCGGTCCCTTCCATGCAGATCATTATGAACACACCACCCATAGTCCGGGACCAGCAAGAACTCACATACTGACAAATCACAACAAGCAGTGAACCTGTGGAAGAATGAGGTATGTTGGAGACCCATTTATTCAGACAACACACATCGAGCTCTATAAAGACATCTTCAAGAAGGAGACCTCTGGATGAAGTATTCACACTACCCTCAAAAATCACCACAGCAGAAAGGGCATGGTAGTTCTTCAATTGGACTGAACAATCAGAATGGTACCACTTTCTCAACATCATATGAGGAATGATTAACCTGCGCATTATAACTGCTGTGATGGTTACAACACAATCTATGGAACCTGGTGGATAGAGATATATTCATAAGCAGCAATGGTGCTATATATTATCGTACCTTAATCTCACAGTATTACACTTATTAAATGCAGACAGCAGGGTCCAAAATTGCTCATTGGTAGAGTGCTGGACTCGTAATCTTGGTGATCCTGGGGTTGTGGGATTGAATCTCTGCCGGACCTTTTCAGCACAGGGTGATTTTTCCCTCGGAGCTAACATTCACTCTGACTCCATTTCCCAAACAATCCTTCAAATAAGACTTTAAACCGAGGTTCTGTGTGTGAACGCACACATAACATCTTGCACACACGTAAAATCCCATCACCAACTTTCTGAAGAGAAGGCCAGTTTGGCTGTTGGTATGGATGACACGTTACACATAGCATGCACCTTCCCCGAAGTTAAGAGTATAGCTGTCATAGTGGCCGGATATAAAAAAAATGGTCATACACCTAAAACTCAATTCCCTTTGTTGGGTAGATGGGGGATTTATCCTTGCCTGTCCATATATGAAGTGTCCGCAGGAGTGTCAGCCTACGCACGCAGAAAAAAAATAAGCAGACAGTGTTGTGTCTATATCGACTGAAATGAAATCATTATTACCACCTCTCATATACAAGGAACCAGAGTCGCGGCAAGAAAATTTACACACACACAAGCAAAATCAGTCTAAGCAATTGTGAATATGAATGATTTTGCCTAATAAGCAACACATCATGACTGATACAATGAGACACAACAACCAATAATGAAACATCTGACTTCTAAATTTTACCCGATTTCATTTTAGTTATGCCACAAATCAGCCTGTACCTCAGTATGCGGAACAAGTGTGATTTTCCCAGCTTCAATGTCAGGAAGGTTGAGTGGGCCAGGTCCATACTTTTGGGTCACCAAATCCACCGCAATCAGGTCAATCTATACATCAAAGGAAACAAAATCAACAGGTCACCGCAACTAAGTCAATCTACCAATCACAAGGAAACTTGTCAAGGAGTATTTCCATACAATGATAAAATTTGACGCAAGTCTTCATACACTGTATGAAGTACAAGTCTACCACCACACAGTAACCAGAATCTGGCGATAAAAAAAGCACCACATGACAGTGAAGAAAAAATAATGCTCCTGTTTTCCTTTTATTCTGTATGCTTACAATTTGAAAACAATTTTAATCTTCCTTTCATAGCAACATCCAGCCCTATTAAACTGATAAATGAATCTGCTTCTGGGCTAAAACTGTGGTATTCAGGACTGCTTGAAAATATTACATAACAAAGGCTGGCCCAGTGCCAGGGAAATCTAATGATTTGGGGTAATAATTAACAAAAAATTCTAGCTCAGAAATTACAAAAGATATAAAAATGAAATATATGATTTTTGAAGGAAATTGAATGAAGATTTTGAATCTGGGCTTCTTTTGTTTTTTATTTTGATCATAAAAAAATATTTAGGCATTTAGATTTGGATAGATTTTTTTGCACAATCAAAAACATATGTATTACCACTACAGCTTCACATCCAAAAAAGAACAAAAGCAAAAAAGTTGAAAATAAAGTTTGTATTGTCACACTACACCTGTAAATGAAAGTAAAAAACAGTCTAGAAGTCTATCCAGACGCTCAAACCTCATGCAGACAGGTCAGTTCATGACCACGCCCCCCCCCCCCCACCACGCCCCTTGCTGGACTTCAACCCAACCTCTTTCACTCCTCCTCTTCCCCTACCTTTCCTGCTGCCTGTGTCACACCGCGAGCAGGCCCCGCTCCCCTGTCACGCTGACTAACACGCCGCTGGCCACTCGCACGCAGTGCAGAGTACACACTAGGCTAGCTCGTTCGACGTTGGTAACCAGTCAGCTGAACACACTCTTGAGATCGCACAGCACGACTCAATAACTGACGAATATATGGCCGGCAATTCCATCACTATCATCATCTCACCTTCATGCTCGAGTCGAGTGAGTCGCTGAATAAAAGATTATTATCTTTATCAAAAATGATTAGCAGAGCCCGCTCAGCTGTGTAAGTACGTTGATTTGGTCGCTACGCTCGTCGAAGGTTGTGCTGCCATCCTTGCAAGCGAGACAAAGCGCTGGCTGGTCATCCAGTCAGTGATGAGGAAAAGTAACGAATGAAAATTCAAGAAAAATGCATGACGTCAGTGGACGGCCCATAGGCACTGGAAGTACGTTTTTACTACGGCGTAAGCTGACAGCTTAAAGGCACTCAACGGGTTAAACACTGACCAGACAGGAGTCTTCATTACCACATTTTTAACTAAGTCTTGTGCAGAGAGAGAGATGAAAATGTTCCAGAAAAAAAGCTCAGGGAGACACAGCCATTCCATCATGGGGATCTTTACTGGGAGGTTCCATGTCTTCATAATTCCACTGAAACTCACCTGCCCTCCTTGTGTGCACGCCAGCATCTTTGACGAGTCCTGCAGGTAAGCGTCATTTTCATCCACTTCATCTGGCCAGTATGGACACCAGATCACTCGATTGTACGGAGACAATTTCTTATCAGTCTGCTGAATGTGCAGCAGTGGTATAAGGCTTCAAAGGAGTTAAAGTTTTTTTTTCCTTTTCAAATGTCTTTTCTAAATGCTGAGGTGACAGCACACATTTACAAATTAGCAGGTGTCTTAGTACTGGGCACACATTAACAAATATAAACAAGTGTCTTAGAGTCTGTACAATATAATATTATACTTTTACAGCATTTTAGAACTGCGATCACAGTACAAAATAAAACTTTTTTTACAACAGGTTTAGAACTGTTACAATGATAATTATTTCCTAAAAATTAGGGGATCAGACTCGGTACGAAAAACTCACTTCCAAATTTTCAAGTGGTCACACAAATATTACAGGGTCACCATTAATAACTGTTGGAAAATGTAATGAAAACACACACACACACACACACACACACACACACACACACACACAAACATGTTCTCACTGGCTCACACACAAAAATGCACAGAGAAAGACAGAAATACATTAGAAAAGAGGTGATTAAAATAAAGTTATTAAAACATTCCAGACTGTGCTAAACATTATTTACTCATATTCATGTTACTATGTTTTTTTTAAGTGTTATCAACTAACATGAGCAAAATGTGAGCACCTTTACTATCAGGATTTTAACAGTAAAACTTGATTTGTGGGATGTCCTGTTCGATTATCATCACAGAATTTCCACTACATGCGCCATTTCCTTCAATGCTGAAATATCTTATTGTATGACCAAATTCCAATCGCCATGCAATGATCATCAGAGCCCGATGGAATCTATGACAAAACTGTAGGCTAGCCATTCTTGCTCTGTCAGCAGCATGTTTGTACGTCCTGAACGGAGCCATTTTTATTATCCCAAATGGTCATGTTGTATAGATCGTTCGACTTTTGTTCCATTCGCTGGTTTATCACCCACAAGCCACAGCTGAACTGTCGAATTTTGATTTTCCCTAAAAAATTCCTTTGCAAATGAGTTCAGGTCCTTGGCTAAATTTCCTGGCAGCCTATGGGTTAAATATTTTAAACAACAACCCCCCCCCCCCCCCCCCCCCCCCCCCCCCGAATCACATAACTGAATCACATATCTGGGTGATCTGCTTAGTAAATTACATTCTCTCTCTCTCTCTTTTTAAACCATGACATGTGCCAAACTCAAGTAACTATGCAAAAGAAAAGATTCCATTTAGGTGAAGGCTGAAAGGCAATGCCAAATGAGGAACTATATGTCAGACAGAGTGTAGCCTATGATGCCAAAATTTCCAGCAAAGTAACTGTAAAACAGAATTTAACCCTAAGATTTAAAAACAACAACAAAATCTGACCTGCTCAGAAACAATTCTATTGAGCAGCAAACATGCGCATGAAACATAATTCCAAACAATCTCCCAAAAGATAATCCAGGATACATGATGTCCTCTTGCTCGCCCAGGCTGCATGAGTACACCAGTAGGATGCCCATCTCATCCACGCCAGCCACGATAGCCTCATTGCTATGTGCAAAGGCAACGTCGACCACATTTCCTGTGAACCCTTTTATCAGCTTCCTGTCTTTCGCATCATCGTGGATGACACGTATGGCACTAGCGCTTTTAACTGTGACAGAAATACATTAAGTGTTCATTCAACAGTCTCCATCTCATTCTCAGTCTTGTCATCTCTGACACATATCACAACACCATGACGAAGAGAACAGGGTGGGTGGTAAAACAGAATTTACAGCATTTATTACAGATACTTTGTTACTATTTTAAAACATCATACACATAACTCAAACACTAAATGTTCTGATTCCTGAAATCTCATTGCTGATGAAAATAATGCTGAATAACAAAAAATAGTGCGTTCCAAAAAGCAGGCTGGAGAACAGCGGACTTAAGAAATCTCTGAAAAAGACCGGGGTCCAGGGGGTGCCTAGGCCCAGTGGGGTCCAAGGGCAATGCACCGATGGTGGGGGTGGGGGGGGGGGTGGGGGGGCAAATCATCCCCCCCCCCCCCCCCCCAACGGAATTTAAGCACTTTTCAAGACATTGTTGAGGTCCCTCATGAGAAGCAAATCACAATGCAGCAAGTAAAGAAATCAAAAGAAAATCAGTAACTACACACACACACACACGCACTCTTAAATAAATTTCTATTAAAAAAAAACAAATGGAGTTTGTCTCAAAAGCCATGCATATAACTTAGTACTAAAAAGAAATCCTTTATTGTGGTCAAGATTACTGAGCAACTTATTTATTGTTGTTTATAACCAAGCTAACTGTACATCACCTATCTAGGTCGTCACACTGTCAGAACAAAATTCATACACGTTTGTTTAAAACAAAAAACAAAACAAAACAAAAAAAACCAACAAAAAAGGAGGAAGGTTTGAAACATTAATCTGATCAAGATATCCAGTCTGCTCTGATTGCAGTCCAGTGCTCTTAAGGCCTCAAGCAACATACTTCTTGTAGAAAAGCATTGTCAAAACTACAACTGGTGTAGTTCAGTTTATTTCAACAAATCGAACAAGTAACAACGTGCCAGTCCTGGCTTGTTCACTTTCCCAAAACAAGTAAAAAACTGCTGATCTAAATTGCTTGCTTTTGTAGTCTTTTCCATCCACTCCCACCTCCTACAGTTGATAACTGCACCTTCTTCCTCAAATGTCTTGTCCCAGTTTACAAACGGTGATACACAAGACATCATATTTCCCCCCGCAAAAGATGAAGCCTATGCATGATACCACAACATGAAAAATGGCTGAGCAAAATCACCTTCACCTACATATTTGCCAGCCACCAAATTGTTCTGATTAATGTATGCAGGAGCGCCGTGATCTACCGTAACAGACACGGGCAGCATTGCCTTGAATGGAGAATCATGGAAACCTGGATTGGAAAAAAACTGGATGTGGTGCAAAACTCGAAGTGATTAAGCGTTTCATTGGGTTTTTTTTTAGTGGACTCCCCCTATCCCCCGATATTCATTTTTTCTGCCTTTGAAAGTCAGTGGTTTTCTCAGAAATCCTTGGATCTGTGGAGAGTTCTCCAGCTGAAAAAGGAGGGAAATTAATATAAATCCTAGTTCTCCTAGTTAACCAAAAATCATATCTACTGACCTTTCTCCATCAAGATCCTGAAAAATAAATGTTCAAATCTGAAGTTCAGTGCAAACTGTTCTCAAATGAATGAACGACACACTTGGAATCTCCACTCCGTAACAAAGCTTACACATTTTCCTATATAAAGTCATTCAGAAGTACATGACAACTCACTGGAAATGGTCCAGCAATACACCACATGCACAAATTACTCAAAATATTGGTCTACAGACTAACTTTTCAAGGAGAAGGCCACAAATTTCTTTAACTTGTGGACTGCTACCAGGTTGCCATAATAATAGCGCTGATCCCACATGTGCTGCACCACATTCTTGATCTTGACCTGTCAACAAAAATGGCTCAAACTGAAAACAATAACCACACAAGCAATGCAAATCCCATTGACTACATTTGTTCCATGCACACACAAAAAACTGATCCCTGACACCAAAACCAAACCATACATTCACTGAAATAAGACAATTTGTTCTTTCAACTCTGTGCCCCTAGGTATCAAATCAAAGTCAAAGCTTCAATGTCTTAAGCCAAATGCTCTACCAAATGACCTTTTCCAGCTAGGCTGGCAATGAGTAATTTGAATTTACCATAGTTTACATTATTAACAAGTGGCATTGAGCATCTTTGCTGTCTGTGCTAGGTAAGTTTTATCTGAAGATGCCTCAAATTTTCTCCAATTGCATTTATCAACCCAACAAAAATCAAGTAAAATTAGATCTGCCCAACCTCTGCTGAACTATTTTGAGGAGAGAAACCAGGTAAACATGCAGCGAGGAACAAAACAAACAAACAAAAAATAAACCCATGAAGTTCCACTGTATGTGTTCCGCAAGCTCCAGTTTTCAATGATCTAATATTACACTGATGATATGCACCAGCCAGAGACGGCTGAGGAAAAGAATATATCACTTTGGAAATTCACTTCATAGGGTTGGGACTGTCTGATCTGATGAATGGGATAAATGACCAACAGTATATCCCCTTTAATCTGATGCATCAGTTAAAACAACAGGGTTCACTGGAATCGCAAAATATTCATCATGATCATGATGTAGAAGATTCAGTTTTCCTAATCTTAGGCATCAAAAAATGCTGGGAATTTAACGCAGAACAGCCAACCAAGTGTGCAAATAGAAAAGTGATATGGACCACCTAGCCTGGTCAATCTTCTGGATACAGCATTATTCTTTTGATCCCAAGGTCATGGGTTCACTCCTTAATCGGAAAGTCGAGTTCAGAGATTTTCTCTTCAGAGTCAACAACTGCACAAACTTAAAATCATGCAAATTCTTCTTCTGACAATGTTTGAAGGCAAGGTCTTGTATGTGCATGCATGCATTTGAAAAAAAAAAAAAAAAAAATTAACAACCCCACACAAAAATCCTGCTTCACCCTTCGCAGAACAGGGCATCTCACACTGGGCAAAAAAAAGTTTAAAACAACAACAAACAAATAACAAACCGTGGACCCTGGTGTCATGGTTAACATATCAGCTCCTAAACACGAAATGTGGCTATTTTACCAGAGGTTTTAAAATGTCACATGCACAAAATCCGAAGTTGAACCAGAGTTCTACCTGAAGAACAAAGGAGATGTCGTAGACTACTTTATTGTTTTTATTAATGTAGCCTTACCAACCACAAAAGGCCTGTCAAAACAAATGGGGGTAAGAAGTCCAATGCTTCATATGGCACAAGGTAAGACAACATCGAAGAACTATATACATATTCATTTGCATGAATGTTATAGCATGGTAACTGATCGACTGATATCCTCTCAACAAGTGACAGAATTAGGCCATGATGAGGGTGCTAGACATTCCCTTTCATTCTCCAGCCTCTCCTTATCCTCCATCCTCATCTCCCCCCCCCCCCCCCCCCCCCCCCCCCCACACACACACACACACACACCCCATCCCCAATTTACAAGAAAAATCAAAGAGAAAAATCTCAAAAATACAACAAATACGCATTTAAAAGGCCACATGGATAAACACAGACACTGCAGAACTGAGACAACTAGCATCCACTCTGGAGAGTGTGTACATTTCTGATACCACAGCATCTACTCATCAGATTTCAACGAAAAAGGTGGCATGCTATGATTTCTTCAGGACAATAATGTTTAATGATTTGCTAGAACAAGGACATGTAAATGGGCAATAACAGCAGAAAGACAGTGAACAACAGTTTTAAAAAAGAAAAGGAAGGTGGGGGGGGGGGGGGTGCGCACAGGCAGAGTCAAAGAGAGTTATAACAGAGCGCAACAGTGCGAATCAAAGACAGCTGCCAAAAAGAGCATGTTTCTAGTAATAATTTTTAAAAATGCAGGGATGCAGTTTATACTTTAAAATCCCTGAATTTGCTGGGAAATCTGGCCTAAAAACACACATCATAAGTGTTGACTACAAGTGCACATACATACATATTACCCAACAGCAAACATACAGGCACTCACACACATCTGCATGCAAACAGACAGACACACACACACACACACACACACACACACACACACACACACACACACACACTTTAACACAAAAAGCACAGCAAAAAAACATATGAAAAACATGTTGTTTTTTTCCACCTGAGGACAGGTTTGTATGGGTTTCTTTTTACTTCTTTTTAATACTTGAGAGACAGAAAAATTACGCTGCAAAATAGAAAACAGTGTTACGTGAGAACTTCACAGGATACAGCAGGCTGTTCTATTTTGACAATCTAAATGTGTTGGTGTTTGTGTCTGCATATGCATACAAGCGATTGTACCCTTCTTTAAGTTCTTACAAAGTGATGAAAAGCTTTTTTTCCTGGAATATCTTAATTGCAATTCAAATTCCTGACACCTGAAACTGTAGGCTCCTGTGACTCTGCTGATTTGCTACATTGCTTCACTCTCACCTTGTTGCTGCCTGCACGCAGACTGTCCTCGTCCTCATAGGGTGCCACATAGATATCCACCTCCTGACCATACACCCCAAAAACTGTTCTCTTCTCCTCATTGCCTGTAAACACACTGCCAAAACACCAGACCAGAATCTTGTCATTTTAAACACTTTCAGCCACAGTCAATGTGTATATGTTTCTTCTTTACAGAGAAACCTTTTGATACCAAAGCCCAGAAATCCTCAAAAATTAGGACTAAATGTGAGGGATCCAGAACTGAGAGGCAGATCTAGTAGATGGCAAGTGAAAGAGAACACAGTGTGCCAGAAATAAAGCACATCTTCAAAGAGTACAAAAAAAAAAAGCACCTTCAAAACAGACTCTTCACTTGAAGGCTCCTTACTGAAAGGTTCCACTGTCTCTGAATCCAATGTAGACCACTTACAATATTCTGAAATGACTGAATCTAATTCTGTTTTCATACAACATATATCTGTAATGTAGGTAAGATGGAGGTCTGAGGAAGGGCATAAAAGCAGAGTAAAAATTATGGAACCACTGAACAAACACAGAACAATCAGACTGAGAGAGAAACAAATGGAGGCAGACTGAGTCATAGAAGATGAGACCATATTAAAGGTTAAAGGTGAAAAGTTTCACGAGTTCATGAATCACTGTCACAAAGGTCAAACAGACAATAGTCACAAGGAATTACACAATCCATTTTGGCATTCAGCTTACCCTTCAGATAAATACTTAATAAATCGGTGCAACCAGGTGTATCTTTAGCATATCAGATACTGCCCACAACTTTCTATACCCACACTGATTTATGAAGTTGTTGTCTTAAAAAAAATGTGTCTGTGCCCCCGTTATTAAAAAAAACTGTGAAAAATCATTACGCACAACTGTTCCTCTCTGACATATTGAATTTGCATTTGACAGAGGTGCAACAGTCATAGGGCCTCATAGAGGAAAAGCAAAAAAAAAAAACTTAGTTCTATGGCCATACAGCAGAAAAAAAAAATCCAAAGTTTTATCTTCACAATGGTGCAATCTCATGTAAATCTGAGCATCAAGTAGTGTATTGCCAACATTTCGGTCCAACTTCAATCTGGGCCATACATAAATTAAAATTAATTGTTTCATGCATGTTTTGTCATTATCTTCATTTTTACAGCATCTTGTGGGCAAATGAGGATCAGCATCAGCTCGCCTCCAACTGTTGTCATCAAGAACATTGGACCTTTGTAAATAATAAAAAAAAAATTTTTGATTGCCAGTCATTTGTGTACAATACAAACTATCTTTGAGGATGCTCAGAAGATTTGGAAAAAAAAAAAAAAAAAAAAAAAAAAAAAAAAAACAGAACAAAAATCTTCAACGTTTCAGTCAGTACACTGTCTTCAGGACTTGCCACATAAAACAAAAGACAAATACATGAAGGCAATGACATATGAAAACATATACGTAAACAAACGAAAACATGTTTAACAGTGCATGAGCGCGTGCGTGTCTATGACCGAAACACTGAACTTTTATTTTTTCTTTCTCAAATCTTCTGAGCATCCTCAAAGATAGTTGTATATGAGATCTTGCAACTTCTGTGTCATCATCTGCTAGTATACTAAATATGCGACCAAAACTGATAATTCAATTGCCACTTTCTTTTTTTATCTTCTGACTCTGACTTATGTTCTCCATGAAAAAGAAAAAAAAATTCCCTAGTTCCATTTTAGTTTTTGCTGAAATCTATGAGTTTACAGAAAAATTGGGCTATTGGGAGCCCTGCAGCAAGGACAGATTTTTTTTCTTAAACAAACAAAAATAATCCAGACAGATGTGAGAGAATGTAGAATGACATATTACAACTTTGCCTAGTCCAGTTTTCCAGAGGAAAGACAGTTAACAGAAAGGAAACTTTTCCATTCTGTTCAACAAACAAGGCTCAGTCTTGTTTGCAATTCTACCTCAGAAAATGTTCTCTGCAAGAAAGGATAATGAACTTGTTCTATTCCAAAAGTGGCACCCCTACAACATACATGTACAGCCAGCCATCTAATTTTATTCTGTTTGAATATCTCTTACTTAAAGAAAAAATACTACAGGGAGACACATCTAAGGTAAAAAAAACAAGACATAAACATAATGTATATGAAAAGAAGGAAAAAGACAACAATGAATTCTTACATTTTTTGTTTTGGCTGCGGATTATACATCGTTTGCATCAGCTGAGTATTTGTGCATCGCCAGACCCACCACTGTTAAGAGAAAAAAAGTGTTGTTAACAAAATTCACTGCAAAGCTCATTATAGAAAGTTCACCCCATAGGTCCATAGCTGCACTGAATCTGTTGCGATCATAGATAATGATTCTACATCACCATGTGCTGTAACACTAACAGCATCATAGCTTAATAAAATCTAATTCCCTTTCTTTCATCTACATTTGTTCTATAGGGAAAATAAATGTAAGAGTGACAGTCATTGGTTCTATAGGGAAAATAAATGTACGAGTAACAGCTTTGCAGAGATACACAAACACCGTCAGTAGTCACAAGCACTTTTCAGATTTGATTTATAAAGATGTTTGTCACCAGAGTGGTTCTAAAACATGTTAAACTGCTTTGAGAATTGACAGCCTCCTGTGAAAGCTATTTTCAAGAACTGAACTTGATATATCCATTCAACAAAATGATATTCTACACATGATAGCGCTCTAACTGAACAAACAGTGGTCAGGGTATAACAGCTACTGTGGCAGAAAGTGATGCATCACATCCCGCAGGCTGTGAGCTCATGGGTTCTAGTCCCACCTGAGACATTTACTTGAGGGATTTTTCGAGCTAGGCAGTTGTCTCTGATACCGCTGCTTAAATTTCTTGACCAACTCTGCAGATGTACAAATCTCTCAGACCTAGCTGATGCTGCATTTAATGTGAAAGGAAGTGCAGAGTAAAGCCCTAGTTTTTTTGACAAGCAGAACGAAATTCTGTGGCATTCTCCTCCATCATCAAAGAGAAAAAAAAAAAAGAAAAAAAGAAAAAAAGGCTAGGAGGTTCCCAATCCCCATGGCTCTTTATGCCCAGCTCTTGTAGTGGTCACAGTTGCGACTGCCTGTCCATGTACATGCCTGTGGTGATTCTGTGTCAAATTCCTCACGACTGATAAGTTCATGGAGACTGTCGTTGGACTGACATGATGGCACCCTCCACTAGGGGGATGGTCACTTGCACTGGCTCTGTGAATATACCATCAGTCACCAGTAGGGGGCTAAGAAAGTCAGTGTTTTGAGTATTATATCAGAACAGGCATCACTGAACAACACTGTGATATAACCTGGTAACAGTGCCATGTCTCCTCCTCTAATATTAGCTGCTCCTTGTGCACTGCCCATGCTAAAGCTAATGGATGATCTTGGGTATGGCTCTGTTTGGGAAACAGGAATGAGCAGCCTGAGATTAATGCCATCGTGAGGGCACTGTGGATGAAATAGTATAAAGCAGTCTGGGATATTTGGGTCAGGGAAAAAAGCATAAAAGAAAGAGAAAAAAGTTACTTTCCAGAGAAAGCTTGAACAGGATCCACTACAACTGTCTGATAATGGAAATGTACTTGAAAGGCTCCTTGCCACTTCTTAAAGAGTGCAAAATACATAGGCTGCACTTAAGTGGTAACAAGTATACCTCATCGCTGGGAAATTTTGAGGTAACTCGCAGCACACACGGAACGCTGTCACAAGCATTGTTGCAATGAGATATTAGTACACCAATTCAACCCAGAAAAGAAACAGCATTCAGTATTTTTGTCAATTCTTTCCAACTGAAAGGACATTCAAGAAATTCAGGTAACGGGGGAATATTTCAAAATTTTAACCAAAAATGCAGTCTACACTTCTTCACCTTTAACAACTCCCCTGTGTTCACCTAGCCATCTTCAATCCCATTCTGACTTATTATTCACCTAATCAAACACTGGTACTGTAGAAGCATGCAAGTTTTCTGTGAAGGGTCTAACATCTGGCTAAACTCAATAAACATGCCTGCTGCTTATAACTAGCTAACTGTAGGAGGCCCATTAGGGCAGTCATAAGTTGTCGAATGATTGGATCTGGATAGTTATATATGCACACAAGTGGTTGCTTACAAAAACTGCAAGTAATCTCAAATGCAACGATTCTTGTCAGCTATGGTATTCTAGGATGTCTCTCACTTCTTTCCTGATTCATGTTTGTGTATAGCATACACATTTCATTTGCTGTAAAATGAAGGGGCGGAGTTGAGTGGTGTGGGGGAATGAACAGAGACAACAGCAGCTTCTTTCAGAACGCAACTCACACACATGCACACAAATGGCACTGCAGAATTAAACACTGGTGAATCACAGCAAAAGCTGAGAGCACAGCATTCTGAGTTATACTCTTTGAAAAATAAAGCTGGTTATAAAAGAGGGCGAAACTTCGAAATGAAACCCAGGCTTCATGTTGTTATGAATAATCAAACTAAAAGCTGCAATAATGAACAAAGAATCATGTTTGTGAAAATTTACATACCAGTTCATAAAGTGTTAAAATGATGACTAACGTGTTACAGTAGTATGATTTCATTGAAAATGAAGTAACAATTCTGAAACAATGTGTTAACTATCATGATGGAAGAAAAACATGACAAATAAGAATAAAAAAAAATTCCTCATAATAATACTAAAAGCCTTCAAAAATCTTTTCAACATGAAGTTTACAAAATACTTACATTTCAGCAGAAGCCACACTTCTTTGTAAAGTAGCTGACGAACCTGGCAGACAAAACATGTGTTACTGTTACTGGAAAAATGTAAGTATGAAAATAAAATTAAGCAATATTAACACATAATACAACAACAGCAACAATAGTAATTCTGAGTAAATAAAAAACAAAACAAAATAGAAAACTATAACAAATTGGTAGCTTATTGAAAAAGAAAAAAAAAAGTATATAATTCTTCTGTATATATATGTAAGCATCAGTTCCAAAATAATGGCATCCTCTACTGAAAAAGAAATGTATGCACCCTCTAAGTCTAACTAAAACTAATAACATCAGAACTTAAAGCGTGTCTGGAGTTGTAATTTGTTGGATATTATCAACAATACAAATCTGTGGTTTGATATTTTTTTTTAGTATGATTTGGAGACCACAACTGGACTCTGGATAAAACATAATTTACTTTTTTGAGACTGTGAATGAAATGTTTCTCCTTCAAAAAGTATAAAAGCCAGCTTGGTACAGAGGTTTGCAGCAGGCTAACATTCTTTTTTGATATTACACAAATAATAGAAGGCTATGATGAGTATCAGCCTCTAAATACTTTCTTCCTCCCAACAGACAAAAGCCACCTTATAACTCTAATATTATTCACTCCTCTCTAGGGCACAAAAGGTTGTTCTACACCAATAGGAACAAAAAGATGAAGAAAATGTGATGAACAAGAGAGACTTTATTGGTTTGAGGCAGTTCTTGAGCAAAGCTGAATGGGTTAAATAGACAACATGATTGTAAATGATTGCTGGGAAACAATATGAAAACGATATGAAAATCAAATCTGTGAAGGAAGAGAACCTTTCTGGTACTTCAGTGCATTCCCTCCTGGAAAAAAAAAAAAGTTCTACACACAGTATTTCACAAGATCTGGGCAAAGTGCCAACTGTAAGTATATAACTAGTATGTTCATATAATAAATCAGGTTAAATGGATAATGCCACAAGTGGTCATAAGGGAGAAAAAAGCATGCTGACCATAAATGTTTTTATGCATGTCTCTTCCAGGACTAAATTGTAGCAATCTCCTCATACTTAACACTTTCACAGACTTATATGGAAAATGTTGAGTGTTCAGTATTTATTTCTCAAGTGTTTTCACAGCTGAAATTTGTAATGAATTGTCACATTTTTTTTATGATACAGAAAAAATATTTCTTTGAAAGAATGTACCATAGGAAATAACAGCAGCTAATTTGAATAAATTTTCTGGCTCTGAAGGAGTACAACCAAGACAACTAAGGGAAGCAAAACACTATTTGAAATTTCCCTTTAAGATTTTATTTGATAAACCAATTACAAGTGGCATGTTACTTCGCAAAGTAGCTGTGGTCAAGCAAAACTTTAAAAAAAAAAAAAAAAAAAACCTGGTGATTATAGACCAGCAAGCTTCACATTAGCTGTTTGCACAGTTTGCAAGAGCTTAATCAGGGATGAACAAAGTAAACACTTGATTTCAAAGTTCAGGTCTACATCTGACAGATCCTGTACAACACAACTACTAAGAACTCTGAATGATTATGCTGAATGATAAAACAACAATTGATGCACTATACTCTGAACATCAGAAACCATTCACACAACGCTTCACATGAAACATTGTTAACATAAATTAAAAGGATATGGCTTTCAAACTTCTTGACTGGGGTGACAGCACTACTTTTTTCTGTTGTTTTTTTCTTTTTTGTTGTTGACAGTTTTCAGTATGTCAGTATTGGTGAAGCAAAATCAGAGACCACACGTTACAAGTGAGGTTCCTAAAAGCAGAGTTTTGTTACCTACTGTTTTTACATACTTTATAAATAATGTGCCAGATGTAAACTGCTTTTTAAAAACTTTTGCAATTGATACCTGAGCTTTTTGAAGTGTTCTGAATTGATGAAGTCAAATGTAAGTTACAAACTGGTATTAACAAGTTGAGGAAGTGTACATTATTGATGGGTAAATAAAATTAATAATGATAAATGTAAAAACTACTGGTTGAGAACTATATCCATTTTATAAACATTACAGCACATTAAACTGAAAGTTCCAAAGACCCTCTGTTGAAATGTCTTTGGAGAATCACTACTATTACCATAAAAAATGTGAAAATGCTCTTAATAATAAAATAATGGCATACCATTACCACCACACTCATCCATCTGTTTAATAACACCATGGACCATAGCACACACAGACAGGACTTTCTCCACAAATCTTGCTGCTAATCTAGGATTTTTGCCAAATCTTTTTGACATACACAACATTCTTGCACTAACCTTGCATCACATTTGGTATCACTACTTTTCAAGTTTCAAAACTGAAAAGAATAAGCCACTCTAGTTTGCATGTGTTAATATCTGTATAATCGGTAACCATTTAAAAGCGATGACCAACTCTTTTTGAAAGATGGAATAGGATTTAACACGTGAACATGATTCTTTTTTTTCATCACTCAGCTACCTCAGTAGTAGAACAAGCATTGTTACTATTTTAGTCAAGATCTTTTCAGCAAAACTGAAAACAAGATCAACAAACATTACAGCTGTGCCCATACGCAACACAACTACCTTTGTCAATCTCTCTTCATCAAAATACCGAAGAAGAGGACATAAGTCAATCTTTTCAACAAAATTTGGGTCCGATTCTTGCTTGCAGTTGCATCTAGAGAGTTTTTAGTGCGCAACAATCTCTCAAACCCCTGATCATTTCTCTCTCCCAACCAATGTGAAGACTTGGATACGCAGGGGCTCCCAATCCAAAAAGTGTTTGATTATTGAATGAGTCTTTCCATCAGCAAAAAATTAGTTGCTGCATCTGTTTAAGAGTTTGCAACTTTCAAGTCTGAACAAAGCTGCAGTAAAATAATTGTGTTTGCGACCAGTAAAACTGTGTGTCTGGGGAATCTCGGTGTCAAAATATGTGTCAAACTGCAAATCTGCGCATGGAGTACCCCCAGTTGTTCATCACAAGGAACACTGTTATTATCATTATTGTTCTTAATATTGTTAGCATTATGTTTATTACCATTATCATTATTTTCATTTATGTCAGCATTATATTCATACTTTTCTTTTGGTACCACAATCACCATCATCATCATTATTATTGTATCACTGTAGTTACACTATTGCTACTGTTGATCAATGCCTATAGATGTCATCTTCTGAACAGCCATTCCTCATTCAGTTGCGCGCGCGCACACACACACACACAAAAATATTGATAGACATAAAGATCATGTATCTGGATGGATAGATGGATATATGCACACATGCAAATGCATGCATGCAGGTGAATACTCACCAAGGCCACATGATACACATGCACATGAGCACAAGCACACACCATGTACATTTGCGCACACACACATTAGCAAACACCCAAACAGGCCCATCCACTCACTCACCACAGAGAGAGAGAGAGAGAGAGAGAGAGGAGAGAGAGAGAGAGAGAGAGAGAGACACTCACCAGAGAGAGAGAGAGAGAGAGAGAGAGAGAGAGAGCGTCGCGCATGACGGCACTTGCGCACACGCACATGTATGCCAACATATAACTGTAACAGTGTAGACAATATTCAGTTGCGACCCAAGGTCTGAACAGCATGTTGGGCTAACATGCAGGTTATACATCTTCTAAGTCATTTCACAGACCCTTGTCTACGGGGAAGAGGGGGGAGTCGGAGCACTGTTAAAACTCAATCTGAACTCACCACTTTTGTTTAGAGCCTCCAGTTCTCGCAAGAGCTGACTTGTATCAGTACTATTCATGGACGAACCAGCTCCATTTTCGTTGCTCATGACTGCATTGATAAATATCAACGTGATTCACAAACAAAGGACCAGAGTTTTAAGCCTTGTACTTATCCAATTTCAGAAAACTTACAAGTGAAATTCAGATCATGCCGTCTGCAAGAAGCGAAACTCGTTCTGAGAGAAGTTCTAAATATGGCGGCAAACCCGGTCTCGTTTAGGTGAGAATGTCATAAATCAATAATATGAATTAAGAACAAATCAACGAAAAACGAATTTAATGAATACGTTCAAGTATAACGTTAATGGTACACTCAATTAATTGAAATAGAAAAAAATGAAGGTCAAAGTTCATTCTGCAAACCATTGCCAAGGCCACAGAGATAAGGGGCGGGGTGGGGTGGGGGTGTTAACGAAGAAAGAAAGACAGGTTTTTCTGCGTCAAGGAAGGGACCAGGTGATGAACTTTTAAGCCACTGTACATCTCCATCATACAGCTTGACGTTCATCTTATTCTTACATAAATGCTTTAGTTCGTATTCCTCGTATTCTCCCTTTAAGGTTTTTTTCTTATTTTTACCGAAACCAATCAAAACTAACCAAATCGCAGCAAAACCTGCGGAAGCCACGGTCCTCCTTTTTACTAAAAACTACTAAAATATATCGGAATTCACCAAAACTAATAAAATTCACCAAAATCTCTGAAACTCATCGAAACTTACTTTCCTGATGGAGAATCGTTATAGAGTTCTATGTGTCCAACAGAAAGAAGGATCTAGCTGCAAAGTGAGGTGACTGCAGGTGAAAATCTACACAAATTTCAAACATTAATATTTAGCCCACCACCAAAAAAATCATGGACAAACGAATCACAATTTAAAACACGATGCGTTTCGACCTCTTAGGTCTTCTTCAGCAGACAAGATACAAAACAATCAGGACAACGAAGTATGAAAACGAGGCTGTCAGAAGGGAGATAATGTGTGAGTCGAGGTAGTAATGATGATAACGATATTACTGCTGGGAATGCTAATAATGGTAATGATGATAAAAAAAAAAAAAAAAAAAATTGAAAATATGAATAAAGGCAGGATTACTACCACTTTTGGTGATAATACGGCAATAGCAGTTGTAGTATGGGAGAAAGGTGAGTGGATGAGGGATTTCTCAAACAGCATGGTTGCCATGGCGAAAGTCTTAGTAGCGATGGCGATGGTGATGTTAATGGTAGTGATGGTAACATCAATACTAACAATTGTATTAATGATCATAATGCTAAGAACTATAGTAAAGGTAATGGTAATAATGGTACTGATAATAAAAGTGTAATACATAAAGTATGATACAGAAATATTTATGTATTACTGACTGACTGACTGACTGAAACCAATTTACTGTCAGATTAACTCAAGGTTGTCAGTACAACCTTGAGTTAATCTGACAATAAATTAGTTTCAGTCAGTCAGTCAGTCAGTCAGTCAGTAATACAGAAATATTTCTGTATCATACTTTTAACATCAGTACCATCAGCACCTTATGGTGCTGATAATAAAGCATTTCTAAGGTCACCTTCTCTGAGATGCTGGCCTTTTCACTGAGATAGTGTAATGATCCTCAAGTTTGTATTTCAGACACGTTTCCATTTCAAAATCTATGGCTCGAGACTAAGAACAGGCATAAAGAATAGACAGTGGCTGACTTGTGAAGTTCAGTCTTCATAATGGGTAGCCCAGGCTTCGCATGTTCCTCAATGCATTAACTATTGGCTTGTCATTCATGGAAGAAGTATACGACCTGAATAAAATCTAGGACAGGAACGGATATAAGAGCCAAGGATCCATGCCACCATTAGTCAGGCGAGACATCAAGTTATGTACTTGATGAAATACAAGCATTTGAATGACTTCAAAACAATACAGAGCTACCTAGTAATACTGTTCATGTACACTTAACTCCTAAGGTTCTTGAACTATTTCAGGACAAGCCTATATAGGAAGAAAATGTTTAAAATATTTCATCCGTATTTTTTTTACAACCACACAGGCAAGCACGCACGCACGAACGCACGCATGCACGAACGCACGCGCACACGTACGCACACACGCACGTACACAAACACGCTCAAACGCACGCACGTGCGCATGCACACACACACACACACACACACACACACACACACACACACACACACACACACACACACACACACACACACACACACACACACACACACACACACACACACACACACACACACACACACACACACACACACGCACACACACACACACACACACATATGTATACACACATGTAGATAGATAGATAGATAGATAGATAGATAGATAGATAGATAGATAGATAGATAGGTAGATATTTACTTGAGTTATTTAACACTTGAGCTGACCACTGTGACTATTGAACTTTTTATCTCCTTTGTATCCTTAAATGGATCCTCAAGCGTAGGCACAGAGATTTACCCTTATTATTTAATACATGATTTTAGATTTTCACCAGCTTGTTTCTTTACCACACTTCCTTTTCGTTTTACTTTTCTACCCTTCACTGGGTGCTTTGGGATACTGTTGGATTCCCTTTTTGAACCCTTGATGGTGAGAATACCATGTAATTGTACTCTGTGATATATCTCTTTTTGATGCCCAGGGATTACAGAGACGACCGTCCGTATCTGTCTGATGAGACAGATCGAGCGAACGAAAGGCAATATGTATAGTTCTGTTTTCAGAATGGGTTAGGATGGTCTCCATGGACTGCTGTTGAAGGATTTCTTATTCATAACATTCTTTACTAATTTTTCATTCTCATTTTCTTTACACACACACACACACACACACACACTCTCTCTCTCTCTCTCTCTCTCTCTCTCTCTCTCTCTCTCTCTCTCTCTCTCTCTCTCTCTCTCTCTCTCTCTCTCGAATTTTTGCCAAGTCATCATTAGTAAAATGATGGAGCAATTGTTATTATGCACTTGTTTTTTCATACCACTATATTGTTGTTGAGAGAGAGAGAGAGAGAGAGAGAGAGAGAGAGAGAGAGAGAGAGAGAGAGAGAGA
>JADBJO010000107.1:943959-948959 GCA_016801955.1 Conus betulinus | reverse complement strand
TGGGACTTGTACGATGTGAGACACATAACCACTTTACAGCAGAGTCCATGAAAACCCTGTTCAGAGATGTCCTACCTGGTGTGATCTTTGAATTTCTGAAGGAGATTAACTTTTCATCTGATCTAAGTTTTTACGGAGGAAAGATTTTTAACGAAATTTCCGGTGTGTGTGTGTGTGTGTGTGTGTGTGTGTGTGTGTGTGTGTGTGTGTGTGTGTGTGTGCGTGTTTTCCTTTTTAGGAAGGTATTTTTTAAAGAGTTGTGTGAATGTTTTTTTTAAACATTTTTCATGACTTGTGAGTTATTTTCAACGCAGTGGCAGCCCTGATATGGCCCTTTGCGGTCGGCTAGGCCATAAGCAACATTACCATTACCAAGCAAAGCACAGTTGAGCTGCTTTCCCTATTTGTGACCTTGCTGGAACGAACCAGCCCAGTCCCCCAGCTATCAATAGACAGCTGTTGGTCGCTGGGGACGAGGAAGACACATGTGCAGATGGGTGACGGGGGAGATGAATACTATACCCTCCTGATGCTTGCCCCGGAAATGTTGAAATCTGAAACACCTCGCTCCCCACCAACAGTTATTGGAACTTCGGAATAGGACTGATTACGTACGATTAAAAAACGTTGTTTGAAATGATCATAAAACACTTTGTTCACGGTAATTACGAGACATCTTTTTATCATCATGACACTTCCAAGTAGGACTGATTATACACAATTAGAAAACATTATCCGAACTGATTACAAAACACTTCATTCACAATGAATTTTGAGACGTCTAATGTCATCATCCAGATTTCCTACGTAGTAATCAGAAGAAAGCGCGTTGGTTTGCGCGCAGTTTCCTTGGTGGGTGTGCAGCCCACGTGGCGATAAGCATTATCTCTTTGATCGACTTCACTTTCAAATGCAGTGCGTGTGTGTGTGTGTGTGTGTGTGTGTGTGTATGTGTGTGTGTGTGTGTGTGTGTGTCTGTGTCTCTGTGTGTAACACCTGCGTTCTCCATCGGTAATTTTAGGACATATCCAGAACATCAGCTCAGTCACAAAACCGTTTCACGAAAGGGGCCGAGAGAGGGAGAGAGATGAAGGGGGATGAGGTGGTAGAGGGAAAGGGGAGGGGGGTGGGGGTGAAGCCACAAGGCCTGGGAGATGGGAGTAAGCCCTTTGAACAGCTGATTGTTCCGCGTTGTTTGCCCTGACAGGTGAACGGTATAAAAGGTCTTTGCACACACACAAATACACACACACACGCACATACCACCACAAGCGCAAGCAAAAATCATTTTGATGAGAGAGAGAGAGAGAGAGAGAGAGAGAGAGAGAGAGAGAGAGACTGACAATGACAATGACATTATTCAAAGGCTATGGTCCCTCATAAAGGGGGCAAGTGAATACGAGATATACAGAATTTATAAAGCTAGACTAAACCGTTAGTTATTTGTATATGTACAGTCAAAAGTTTCTTTAAATCTAACAGATGTACATATTCACAATAACCAGCTGCTTTGCTTCATCCCACACAGAACAGAAACTGCAGTAACTAGCAGCGCCCGGACTAAAACTTGTATGGCAGTTCGACAACATCTGCATGAAAACACGAGACTAGGCCCCTGCCCGCGCTGGTATATTCCACCCTCCTGTGTTCAGGCGAGACATGGACCCTCACAGTTCGTCTGGAAAGAAGAATCCAAGGCACAGAAATAAGGTGTTACTAGATACTAAGCATCAGACACATTGATCACATTACCGGTGAAAAGTGACCAGATACTAACCATCAGACACATTGATCACAATACCGGTGAAAAGTGACCAGATACTGACATCAGACACATTGATCACATTACCGGTGAAAAAGTGATTAGATACTAAGCATCAGACACATTGATCACATTACCGGTGAAAAGTGACTAGATACTAAGCATCAGACACATTGATTACATTACCGGTGAAAAGTGACTAGATACTAAGCATCAGACACATTGATCACATTACCGTGAAAAGTGACTAGATACTAAGCATCAGACACATTGATCACATTACCGGTGAAAAGTGACTAGATACTAACCATCAGACACATTGATCACATTACTGGTGAAAAGTGACTAGATACTATTACTAAACATCAGACACATTGATCACTTACCGGTGAAAAGTGACTAGATATTAAGCATCAGACACATTGATCACATTACCGGTGAAAAGTGACTAGAGACTAAGCATCAGATACATTGATCACATTACCGGTGAAAGGTGCGCCAAACCATCAGGCAGCACATCGGACCGTGTGAAGATCTTCTGATATCAGTCAGGAAAAGAAAACTAGCTGGTATGGCCTGGTAGCAAATCCAATTACCTTGCTTCATCAATCCACCTGGGAACTGCTGTGGGAAGGAGACTTAGGAGAAAGACAGGACCAAAACCGGTGGTCTGACAGCAATGTTCAGCAGACGTGGAAGACATTTGCTGAGACCCAAGCCTTTGTACACAACCAACAGAACCGGGGGAATCTTGTGAAACGTTCTTCAGTGTAGGTGGTGCTTCTGGGTGGCTGGTTCGGCCGTTGGGTCCCACTGGCACCTTTGGCTCTGTGTGTGTGTGTGTGTGTGTGTGTGTGTGTGTGTGTGTGTGTGTCTGCCTTTTGGCCGACTCTTAGGAAAGGCCCAGCGATGGTGAGGAGAGAAACACGCCCTGTTGAGAGAGAGAGAGAGAGAGAGAGAGAGAGAGAGAGAGAGAGAGAGAGAGAGAGAGAGAGAGAGGAGAGAGAGAGAGAGAGAGAGAGAGAGAGAGAGAGAGAGAGAGAGAGAGAGAGAGAGAGAGAGAGAGAGACACACGAGAGAGAGAGAGAGAGACAGAGAGAGAGAGAGAGAGAGAGAGAGAGAGAGAGAGAGAGACTGCGAGAGCCGGGATCCTCTTCAGACGGCACATAAGACTGTGTATCAAAAGCTTGACTGTGTCTGGAGTTGTCTTATTTTCACCTGTCAAAGAAACGGTAGGCCTAACAATGTGGCTACCGGACGCGCACAGCATTTCGCTGAGTGGCAGCGGTTTTCACCTGTGGATTCTGCCGTCGCACAGGTTGGTATACCCATGGGGACGCTTCCATGGAGGTTCTGTTGTGTTGCATCCGGTGGTCAACACAATAGCATAGGCCAGGGAGCAGTTACGTCCCTTGACTTCATAATGGAACGATTTGCGCGTGCCTGCACCCTACGCGAACATAGCGCAGACTTCTAAAGGTTGTGCAAGATTAGTCCCGCCTGATTGGTTCGGCAGTTATGACAGTACTTCTCTTGAACCCACCGGCATCTTCAGGTGCACGTTTTTCTCTTCTTCCTTGAACACAATCAGCCGCACCAGAAGAATCTTGTGAAGTGTTCTTCAGTGTGGCGCCCCAAAGAACAACCTACGGAGTTAGGGGAGAAGAAGACAGCTAATGTTGATAACACTGTGTACTTGGTCCCCTACAAAACAACGGTTGTCTCTGGGTCGCGGCTCAAGACAGAGCGACCACCCCACAGTCCACTTGTCTACCCTACACCCCACTGGAGTGAAGAGTGTTGCTATGTTCCTTCAGTAATCGTCCACAATCTGCCGGCACTGAATATTGACACAAACTCCCAGAGAGATGGACATAATGAAGGAATCAGACTGAGGCCACCGTAACAGCAGAGCATAAACGAGTCAGAAATGTAGTGCAAACTTTTGTTCTTTTCTGTGTCTTGGTTATTGACAATAGTAATGATTTTGTTTTGAGACTTTTGCGACAAGGATGAATCTCTCAGCTTTCTGTGGTGCATGATTTGATTCATTATAAAGTTGTATGTGTGTGTGTGTGTGTGTGTGTGTGTGTGTGTGTGTGTGTGTGTGTGTGTGTTACTACAATCGAGCATGTGGTTTTAGTCTCGATATATCCTTCACAGTCGACCCGGTTGTAAGCAGCAATAACAACAACAACAACAAAGCCCTCAAGCTTACAATTACTCTGACACGTGTATGTGTCAACTGCGCCCGGGAGATACAGACAACCTGCAGGATTTGTCAGGAAATTGAGTAGACCTATCAAAGACGCTAGCTCTCCTCTACACGGTCCCAGTGTTTTTGTTTTGAATCCACAGCACATTGACGTTCAGACATTAGCTGTCTTAGGCCAGACAACCCCAACGTGTCACCGTGGAGCATGGGCCGGGATATAACCTCATGTTCGCTCAGTAGTAAGTCCGTTAGAGTAACCGCTGGGCCAGGGCCAGTGCTGATAGCGGACATCCTGAAGCACAGACGACGCTGGTCTTTAGCCTTTGCCACAGGCTGGATTGTTATTTGGTTAATCTTTGCTGGTCTTCGCCAGCCTGTTATTTAGCATAGGAAAACTCGTGTCATGTATGTCAAATATACCCTGTGTTAGTACAGCGTTATATCATCTGCTGTGTGTCAATGCAGCGTTGCTTAAGGTTGATGCAGACCGAGGAGTTTTGGGTATGATCAGCCTCCTTCAGTTCCCGGGACAATGATAGAGGATGTTATTTTTTAAAGAGGATGTTATTTAAGTGACAAGATCAATATGTTGCATTTTTGGGGCAACAGTAGAGAATGCACAATGTTGCATTATTGGTCACGTCTTGTCAGTAGGGACTCTGTTATGTTTTCTCCAAGCAGGTGAAGGAAAATGTAATCAAGAAGAAGGTGAAAACAAAAAAAAAGAAGAAGGTGAAACCAAAAAAAAAAGGAAGTGCGGTGTCGAGACGCTTAGCCCAACGCTCACGCATTCTTTACGTGCCGGCAGTGAGTGCGATAAAGACATAAACACGTGTGCAATGAAAGAAAAGACAGTGGGGAAAGATGGAGAGGGGGTTGAAAAGAACGAGTTGTATGTAGTTCAAAGCAAGACTGCCTACTGCCAGGTTGGCATTTCAGGCTGGGCTCGTTCCGTATGTTCCAAGACAGTTCACATTGACATCATTCACTGCATATTGATGTTTACTTTATCTGATGCTTCCA
>JADBJO010000107.1:926459-931459 GCA_016801955.1 Conus betulinus | reverse complement strand
GACAGTGTATGTCTCAGGGAAGTGTGAGGGCGCGGGAGGGGGGGGGGCGAGGGGGGGAGATGGAAGGAATGAGGGAGGGGGGGGGGGGTGTTGTTGCGTGGAATAGGAGGATAGGTGGTGGTGGGGAGGTTGGGGAGAAAGGGACAGACATCACTAGATTTCATGCCGTCGGTGTGTTCATTCCTGTGTTCCTTTCAGGTTCTGGGATCTTCATCTCCCCGAAAGGAGTCATGGAGTCGTGTGGTTCAGTGGGCCTGACACTGCTAGTGTGGCTGGCCTGTGGAGTGCTGTCCACCATGGGTAAGCAACTTCCTCTCCTCCCCCCTCCCCTCCCCCTCCCCCTCCCCCTCCCCCCCCTCCAACATGGCATTGACGGGGGGGGGGGGGGGGGGAGAAGTTTCGGGGGGGGGGGGGGGGGTCAGTGGGCCTGACACTGGTAGTGTGGCTGGCTTGTTGAGTGCTGTCCATCATGGGTAAGCAACACTCCCCCCCCCTCCTTCTAACAAGGCAGTGACGGGGGACGGGGGGGGGGGGGGGGGGGGGGGGGGGGGGGAGGGAAGGGGGAGAGGGGGGAGGTGGGGGATTCAGTGGGCTTGATACTGGTGGTATAGCTGGACTGTAGAGCGCTGTCTACCATGGGTAAGCAACCCCCCCCCCCCCCTTCCAATAAGGCATTGAAGGGGGGAGGGGGGGGGCGGGACGAGAGGGTGGGGAGGTGGGTGGTTCAGTGGGCTTTGATACTGCTACTGGTATGGCTGGCCTGCGGAATCTTGTCCACCAAGGGTAATAAAGCCCCACCCCCCCCACCCCTCCCCTCCACAACACAAAGGAAATTATGGAGAGGGCGGATCAGTGGATATAGTACTGCTAGTGTAACTGTCCTCAGAGGTCCTGCCCACCATAGATAATAATGATAAAAAAGTTCCCCACCCCCCCCCCCCATTCACCTCCCCCTTCACCCAACAAGAGAGTGATGGATAGGGAGGTTCAGTGGAAATGATACTGCTGGTGCAACTGACCTGTGAAGTCCTGTCATCATAGGTCATAGATTCGAAAAAGCCACCTGCTCCTTTCCTCCTTCCTCCTTTCACACCCAACAAGACAGTGACGAAGGTGGGTGGTGCAGTGGGCATGACACTACTGACAGGTGGATTTCTGTCCGCCATGGGTAAGGAAGCTCCCCCCCCCCCCCCCCCCCACTCCCCCTTCCACCTCCGTACCTCCACAATGGAATGACCGAGGTGGGAGGGTGAGGAGGTCAGTTGGTGTTACACTGTAGGTGAGACTGAAGTCCTGGCCACTATGGGTCAAGGAAAACCCTCCCCCCCTTCCCTATTTCTTCAAGGAGGTCAGCCGGCAGGACACTGCAGTGGGGTTGAAGTGTGAAGTCCTAGCCACCATGGGTCATGGAAAACCCTTCCCCCCTTCCCTATCTTTTCAAGGGAATGATGGAGGTCAGTTGGCAGGACACTGAAGTGTGGAGTCCTGTCCTCATGGGTCCAAGGAAAGCCAGGCCAAAAAGCCATCACCCCCCACTTGGACGTTCCCATGACGTTAGATGGTCGGATAAGAGGCGGGCGGGTTGAGGTGGCGGTGGGTGGGAATGGGAAAGGACTGTGACCGACGTTTGAGTGGTCAAAGATTTTACGCCTTCCTGTTCTCAGTCATGCAGAACCGTGTGGAGGTGGTGTAAACCTGTGCTGTCTAACAGTTGTAGCAGGTGACACTGGCAGGGACATTTGCCGTTTCAGGTGGACAACCCCCAAAAAATAGTCCACACAGGAACAGACCTCCAGGCTGACACATACTGTACTACAACAACAGCAGCTTCCACTACTACTACACAATAACCACTACTACCCACCGCTGCTGCTGCTGCTGCTGCTGCTGCTGCTGCTATTACTACAAACCGAGGTCTATTTGGATGCACTCACTTGGCTCACGTAAAAGGTCCCAAGGTACTGAAGGGGTTGTCCCTGGCAAAATTCTGTAGCAAAAGTCGCTCCCACAGATCAGTATTCACGCTAGCTGTTGTTTTCAAGCAGTCTCTTGACCTTTAACATAGAACGTTGCAGGTCATCAGACCAAACTCCCATTTTGTGTGCGTAAGGAGTCTGGACTTCCGTGTCCATTCACTGCACAAAGTTTGTTGTATGTGTTTTGTAAAATAAGGAGTAGATGTTGTTTTTGTTTGTTTGTTGATTGGTTGGTTGGTTTTTCAATAAACCGGAATAATCTGAATGTGGTTTTGTAAAACTCGTTCTTGTTCAAACTTTTTTTTTTATGAAAGGCGTTCTTTTCTTGATAGCTCGTATACGGCGAGTATGTCACAGTATGTGCGCCCGTGTGTGTGTGTGTGTGTGTGTGTGTGTGTGTGTGTGTGTGTGTGTGTGTGTGTGTGTGTGTGTGTGTGTGTGTGTGAGAGAGAGAGAGAGAGAGAGAGAGATGAGGCACACAGACAGAACAACCAAAGAGTGCTTCACAATTACTGCAGGTGTGGTATGAAAGACTGAAAGACTAGAAATGAATAAAGCAGCCATAACTTTATTTGTATATATGTTTCTCAAAACAATGCAGGCTAGAACCATGATATGTATTATGTGCCGGGCTATCGGTGTTGGTTACAAAAAACAAAACAAAAAAAAAGTGGCAGATCTTCCGAGCAAACGTTAATTTGCGACGATGATGCGTCTAGCACGATCTGAAAGAGTCACGTGATTCCTAATGTTAAACTTTAATGGGTCGACTGACAGCTGAAGCATGTTTCAAAAGGGTATTTCGTGCCATCATGACACTCAAACTGCGCGTCAACGGGAGCCGTGTAAAGGTGAACAGAACTATGCGCAGGCAGAAAACTTGTGGCGCTGTACCATGGCGACGTGTTGTGTGTCCGGGGAAACCAGCCTGAGTTTCACGTAGAGAGATTTGTTGTAACTATGAAGTTATGCAGTATGATACACTTCTATAACTGCTGCTGCTGCTGGTGGTGGTGATGCTGCTGCTGTTGCTGCTGCTGCTGCTGCTGTTGCTGCTGCTGCTGCTGTTCCTCCTCCTCTCTCTCCTCCTCCTCCTTCTCTTCATCCTCTTTCACTTCCTCCTCCTCCTCCTCTCTTCCTCCTCCTCCTCCTTCTCTTCATCCCCTTTCCTCCTCCTCCTCCTCTTTCTATTCCTCCTCTTTGTCCTCCTTCTCTTTCTCCTCCTCCTCTTCATCCTCTTTCTTCTTCTCTCGTCCTCCTCCTCTTCTTCTTCTTCATCCTCTTTCTCCTCCTCCTCCTTCTCTTCATCCTCTTTCTCTTCCTCCTCCTCCTCCTTCTCTTCATCCCCTTTCTTTCTCTCCTCCTCCTCCTCCTTCTCTTCATCCTCTTTCTTTTCCTCCTCCTCCTCCTCCTCTCTTCATCCCCTTTCTCTTCCTCCTCCTCCTCCTTCTCTTCATCCTCTTTCTTTTCCTCCTCCTCCTCCTTCTCTTCATCCCTTTCTCTTCCTCCTCCTCCTCCTCTCTTCATCCTCTTCTCTTCCTCCTCCCTCCTCCTCCTTCTCTTCATCCTCTTTCTCTTCCTCCTCCTCCTCCTTTCTCTTCATCCTCTTTCTCTTCCTCCTCCTCCTCCTTCTCTTCATCCTCTTTCTTTTCCTCCTCCTCCTTCTCTTCATCCCCTTTCTCCTCCTCCTCTTTCTCCCCTCCTTCTCCTCCTCTTTTTTCCTCCTCCTCTTCATTCTCTTTCTCTCTCCTCGTCTTCATCTTCATTCTCTTTCTCCTCCTCCTCCTCTTCATCCTCTTTCTCTCCTCCTCCTCCTCCTTTTCCTTCAAATTCTCTGCCTCTTCCTCCTTTATTTCCTCCTAGCATTGTCTTCTCTGAGTGCTGCTTTCTTCAGTTGGTGCGTGCCATTTCTGCAAACCAGTCACCGCCATGTTCGTCATCTTAAGATGAGCACCTCTGCATTGTGTGCTCTCTTGGCTGTTTTGTTTATCTTCAGGCTGTGATGCTGGTGATGATTGGTAACTTCGTGGCTTACGGTGGTTGTGTGATGGCCCCTCATTTCAACATTCGTGTGTGTGTGTGTATGTGTGTGTGTGTGTGTGTGTGTGTGTGTGTGTGTGTGTGTGTGTGTGTGTGTGTGTGTGTGTGTGTACGTGAGAGAGAGAGAGAGAGAGAGAGAGAGAGAGAGAGAGAGAGAGAGTCCAAGCTGTTCAGCGTTCTCCTTATTGATCGCAAGTTCCTCAAACTGGACTGAATCTATTTTTCCATTGTTCAAAACACTATTAATGCAAACACCAGTATTCAAAGGTTCTTTTCTTTAACAGTACAAGTAACAAGGTTTTGGGGGTTCTAGTGTTACCAAACATCACAAGAAAATGATTACAAAAGACCCTCTCTCTCTCTCTTTATTGATGGTTAAAGAATGTGTGTGTGTGTGTGTGTGTGTGTGTGTGTGTGTGTGTGTGTGTGTGTGTGTGTGTGTGTGTGTGTGTGCGTGCGTGCGTGCGTGCGTGCGCTCGCGTGTGTGTGTATGTGTGTGTCTGTGTGTGCGCGCGCGCGCGCGCGCACGTAGGAGCCCTGGTGTACGCCGAACTGGGAACTGCCGTACCGCGGTCAGGGGGGAGAGCACGCTTACCTTCTCTACACCTTCGCCGGAAGTGACCTCAAGGGCAGAGGCCCTGCGCGGGGTTGGGGTCGTGTTCCCGCCTTCCTCTTCGACTGGATGGGTTTGCTAATCATCCGGCCCACCATGTTCGCCCTCATCTCCCTGGCGCTGGGCACCTACATTGCCAAGCCGCTGTACCCCAGCTGTGACCCCCCGGGCCTGGCCGTCAAACTCATCACCTTCTGTGCCATGTGTGAGTGCACAGGCAGCGACTGACGGCTGCTTTTGTTTTTTTCTTGGGGATGCTTTTAGACGTACCTGCCTTTTGATCTTTTTTTCTTCTTCTTTTTTTTCTTTTAACTTTTGTTTGTTTGTTTGTTTGTCACCTCTTTCCTTCACAAAGTGAGGATAGGGTCTCT
>JADBJO010000107.1:918959-921459 GCA_016801955.1 Conus betulinus | reverse complement strand
TGACACATCATTGGCACTTTATACGTACATTTTGTGTACACCATTATTTTGGCTCGATCAACTCACTGTTTGGATATGACATTTGATGTTAAATGAAATAAATGAAATAATAATGGATAGGACAAGAAACAGAAGTATAAGTTAGTAACTGTGCATGTCAATGATGCAGACTACAAGTTGACTGCTTTTGCTGCCAAGACTCCCGGCATGTAAGTTAGTAGACTCTGTAGCCGACAGATTGCGTTGATCACATAGACTCCGAAATGAAGTTAGAGACTCCCAATGTAGCCGTTTGCGTTGATCACATAGAAATCCGAAATAAGGGTTGTTATGACACGCCCAATACAACCCAGCCGTTTGTTTTGGTCACAGAACTTGTTAGGCGGCGGCGATAGTAGGAAATGCAAGTATTGGGTTGTTCTGACGCTCAAGCGATGGCGCGTGACAAACCAGTTTCGAGTTTGATTACACATGACTGTCACAACAACGCTGTCTTCACAAACACATGATAGATGCTTGCGCCCTACACCTTCACACACAACACGCGCGCGCGTGCACAATGAATGAGACAGAGAGAGAGAGAGAGAGAGAAAGGGCAAGAGAGAGACAGAGAGAGAGAGAGAGGGACGGAGGGAGGGAGAGCTCACGCACACACACACACACACACACACACACACACACACACACACACACACACACACACATCACACACACACACACACACACACACACACACACGAGCGCTTATGCAAGTATGCACACACGCGCGCGCACACACACGCGTACGCGCGCACATGCACACGCACGCACTTACAAAGAAAGACACGCTTGCATGCACACTTACACACGTACATGCGCGCCCGTTTGCACGCACGCGCGCGCACACACACATACACGCGCGCGCGCGCAAACACACACACACACGCACGCACGCGCGCACGCACACACCACAACAAAACACAACAGAGAGAGAGAGAGAGAGAGAAGAAGAAGAAGAAGAAGAAGAAGGGGTAGAAAAAAAAAAAAAAAAGTCATAAACTGACAAGGTTGCGCCATTTTCCTCCAGATGTATTTTCACTCCACACCCAAAGCATAAGGCACTGTATGTCACTCTGTTTTTACTGCGTCTCAAAGTAGGGCGAAGGAAGGATGATGCGTCATAGTGTGTGTGTGTGTGTGTGTGTGTGTGTGTGTGTGTGTGTGTGTGTGTGTGTGTGCTAGAATGCCCTCTTGCGTGTGCGCGCGGCACGTGCATAGACATGAGCGCACGCGCGCCTCTGTGTGTGTGTGTGTGTGTGTGTGTGTGTGTGTGTGTGTGTGTGTGTGCATGGATGCATGTGTATACCGCAAGTTTCGTGTGTGTGTGTGTGTGCACGAGCGCGCGCACGTGTGCGTGTGTCTGTGTGTTATATTCGTGTGAGCCTGTGCCCATTTGTATATGTACATAGATGTGTGTGCATATTGTGCGTGTGTGTGTGCGCGCGCGCGTACTTGTGTGTGTGTGTGTGTGTGTGTGTGTGTGTGTGTGTGTGTGTGTGTGTGTGTGTGACAGGGATATATAGATAAAGACAGAGTGGATGTGCATAGATTGGTTGTTGAAGTGAGCAGTCAGTCCCTATACGAATACATGCTGGTAAGCTCAACACATAATTTTCCTTAATTTGATCTCAGTACAGCATTTCCAAACATTGTACTCTATAATAACCTCGCAAAAAAAAAAAAAAAAAAAGGGGGGGAGGGGGGGGGGGGGGGGTTAAAATGACCGGAAAAGCGAAACTTTTTTTTAACACGTCACCTTGAAAGATACTCAGAATGATTTGTGAAAGATTAGGAAGGGATAACGTTCGCTCTAAAAACAAAATTATACAGAGGTGGGGTTAGTGGAGCTTGTGAATGGATAGGCGGCTGAGAGAGGGGGGGGGGGGGGGAACAGTTTATATGGCATAGACGACTGACTCTTGCAGTCCGCAAGCAAATAAACAAATAGAAATATTAATACAAAAATAGATGAATAAATCAATAAACAAATGAATGAAAAAAAATCAATCAATCAATTAATAAACCAATAAAAAGAATTGAATAAATAGATAGATGAATAAATAAATAAGAAAATAAATTAAAATGAAACAGATCATAGAACAAAAAACTGACGTTTGTTTTGCCTGTGTTCTGCAGGAACAGCCTCAACTTTGTTATAGAAGAATTGAAAAATCCTTCAAGGTAAGAGTCCATGTGTGTGTGTGTGGGTGTGTGTGTGTGTGTGTGTGTGTGTGTGTGTGTGTGTGTGTGTGTGTGTGTGTGTGTGTGTGTGTGTGTGTGTGTGTGTGTGTGTGTGTGTGTGTGTGTGTGTGTGTGTGTGTGTGTGTGTGTGTGTGTGTGTGTGTGTGTGTGTGTTGGTGCATTGGTGCTTGCGTGCGTATGTATATGTGTCTATGCATATACAGACAACCAAGCGGTTTGGGAGTCCAGTTTTCTTTCTTTTTTTCCCCTCACGTTTTAA
>JADBJO010000107.1:911459-913959 GCA_016801955.1 Conus betulinus | reverse complement strand
CAACACTGAGTAGCTGAAACGCGATTGAGTGGCTCCAGTCTCCCCAGTTGAGACCATGCCAATTTCAACTCTGGGTACGAGCCGGTCGGAGAAGAGAAATCCCACAAATAGATGGCTCTGATGGGTATCGAACCAACGACCGCTCAGCAGGGAATCTGCGGATCTAACCACAGTGCCACGGCAGCTGGTGATCAAGCAAAAGAATTAATGGAAAGAAAACGACAAAGTAACATTTAGTCCAAACTAAGCATTCAGTAAACCACCTACCTGCTATTTCACCAAGGGCAACACGAACGCTTTTTTTTTTTTTTTTGCGTGGAATTTTGGGTAAAGTTTCAACATGAAACAAAGGTGTGTGTGTGTGTGTATGTGAGTGTCTGTGTGTGTGTCTGTGTATACAGCTGTCTGTGGCGACGTGTTTGGTGATTCCCAGTGACCTTGGCATCCTTATCGACATCTTCGTCTTCTCCTCCTGGCTCTTCTACGGCTGCACCACCGCCTCTCTCTTAATCCTGCGGTGGAAGGAACCCGATCTGCATCGACCTTACAAGGTGAGAGCCACACAGAGGACAGGGGATAGTGCTGGTGGTGCTAACACACACATTTTTCCACGTTGAATTGCATTCCTCGCTGAAGACTAACCGCCTCCCATTCCGCTGTCAGTTGCAGGCTGGCACAGGCTGAGGAGGGAAGCGGAAGATGGGTGGGAATAGGGGCGGAGTAGATGGAGGGGGGATGAGGGAGATGGAGGAGGACCTGAGGATTAGAGCTGTCTTTAACGAAACGTAGGGGAGGAGGAGAAGGCGAGGGATTAGGCACTTGACGGAAGAGCGGGGGATAGGGATGAATGCGTGTGTTGGTGGGAGGGGTGAGGGGGAAAGGGGAGGACGAGAGGGGAGGGGGGGGGGGATAAGAGAGTGCGGGGGAGTGGAGGAATGAGTGGCGGGGGAGGATGAGCTACTTGTCTCAAGTACGATGCCAAACAATATTTGCTGTGAGTGTGGAACAGCGTAAAGGCCAGCTTTTGTTTTGTTGTTGTTGTTGTTGAGGTTTGGATCCCAAGTTCCATGATCGCAGGCCAGTCATTGCTGTGTCAGGGTTAGCTATGTCACTGTCTAGGCATTAAGTTACGACAAGCAGCAATCATGACTGCAGTTTGAGACCGGAACGGTATTCCATCACATCATTTTCATCATCCTCATTCTCATCGATCAACATTTGTACTCTTATAGTACAGTCACAGGAACCGTTTGTTTTATCAGCAGAACAGAGAAAACTAAAACGATATGATTAAAAAGAATTAACAAGTCAGACCTGTGGTCTTCTTCTTCTTCCTTAAAAGCTGGTGCTCTCAAAAATGAGTAGGTCACCAGCGCGCAGTGTGGTGTGTGTGTGTGTGTGTGAGAGAGAGAGAGAGAGTGTGTGTGTGTGTGTGTGTGTGAGAGAGAGAGAGAGAGAGTGTGTGTGTGTGTATGTGTGTGAGATCGATGTATGTATGTGTGCGTGACTGATATATGCGAGTGTAAGTGTGCGTTTGTGCGCGCACATGCGCGCAAGCACATGCATGTATTGTGTTTAGCATCTGATCGGCCCAATAAGTAAGACGTCAGACTCTTGTGTTTTCATGGTCCATGGTTCAATTCCCCTTGCTTAAGGAGTCGAGTATTTATAGACTGGCGCAATTTTGAGAATGTTTATTATGTCTGAAAGTTATTTCTCCTCATGTTTTTTTTTTCATATGACCATCTAGGTACAAGCCAGGTGGTTCCAAGCACATAGATTAAAATCAAAGGAATGCGATTATCTTGTGCTCTTGACGTTGGCGCAAAGATAGGGCCACGGGTGAGTGTGAAGGCCTGAAATGTGTGTCAACAAAGGGGAAAGTCTTTGAAGATTGTTTGTGATTTCATCGGTGAAGATCCTCCAAAAGAAGAAAAATAATTGGGGAGGTGTTGTTCTTTTTGATCAAGTATCAGGTCAACGTTAAATGCTGGCTCGATTTCATGGTAGGCCTTAACACGCTTACATAGATTACATAGTTTTTTAGTGCATAATCTTAACTGTGGCGTATGACCTGTGGTACAGGTTCCGCTTGTTGTGCCGATAGTCATGCTGCTGGCCTGCCTGTACCTGCTGCTGTCTCCGATCATCCAGAACCCAGCCGGCAGTGGCTCCTTCACTCTTCTGATCCTGGTGCTGGGCCTGCTCGCTTACCTCCCTTTCATCCACATGAACTTCAAACCTCCAGGAACGGGTATGAGTGAATTTGAATGCTCGTGGCAACAGTAAGTGGCGATGATGATGGTGATGATAATGGTAATGATGGTAATATCAATTATATAGACTTATGGTAATAATCATGATAATAATACCAATCACAACTGTAACATTAATGGTAATGATAGTAATAATGATAAAGATAATGGTACAAAAATATAATAGAAATGATATCAGTGATAGTAATGATGATAGTAGTACTAATGATAATAAGGGGATAATA
>JADBJO010000107.1:861459-906459 GCA_016801955.1 Conus betulinus | reverse complement strand
TGGAGAAGAACAAACAGGCTGAATTCCAAAATGTTAAGATAAGCATGCAGCATGGTTGCCAGTCACAACAGATTCCACATTGTATGACCCTAGATAATCAAGTTTCCTAACTACTAAGACTGAAGGAGTTTCATGCCTGTTTTGGCTTAATTATTCATCTTTTTTTTTTCCGATTGATTGTCTGACCCATATTCACTCTGTCAAATCTGTCCCTACAAATCACCAAAATCCCCCAAACTGCACGAATCCAGGCAGATTTTCAGTGAAGGACACTTCATTCATTCATTCAGTTGCAGAACAAGGTGCTTGACTTAGAAGAGAAGAAAACACTGCGATAGGACTAGTATTCAATACAAGATCTCCCTGTTCTACTGCAAATGTTAAGAGCCTGATGTAGAACCATCACAAATGACTAGTGAAGTGTATGTCACAATTGTCCTGATGATGTGGTGTTGGTAATGTGGCAGAAAGCAATAAAATGCCATGAAATTTAAAAAAAAAAAGAAAAAAAATATATATATGTATATAGATAGATAGATATTCTTTTTCAAAGCTTTTTTTCATTTTAACATTAAATTCAAAGACCCTGGGTAACATAAATGGCAGTAATATACATTGTAAGTAAACATTTTTTCTCATCCTATGTGCTTGGCAAAAATATTCTGAGTGTAAATCATAGAATGTTAAATTCTGTGAATCAGTGTAGGTGTGGAGTGGACGTAATAGATGATACTGTGGTTTTGAATGGTGTAATGAGTATTGTGCATTGTTAAAAAAGACAGCAGTCCTACTTTGGGCTTTGAAAGTTTATGGCAAGGAAACAGCTATTGACAAGCCCATAAATTCCATTTTTCTTTGTAAAGAGATGCCTCAGCAATGTTTTCATATGAGGTACATTGAATTTATTGAAAACAAAAAATAGTTATTTTTTCTTTTCAATTTTTGTTTAGTATGTGTTTCTGTCCTTTAATCATTTTATGATCTACTTCAAATAAAAAAGTGAGGAAAAAAGATGTGTCAGCTTCACAGTAACAAATGCTTACATTGAAAAGCGACACAAAAACAAATAGATGAAACTGGGCATTTAATTCTTCTTTTCATAAACCATTCCTGAAAGAAAATTAATGATGTGCCTGGTAATGAATGCTTCGTTTTGGGCATTATTGTCCCCACACAGAATATAGGTTCACAGCCAGTTCATTCATTGTTCGTCTCCCATGCTCCGCAAATCTGTCAGCGTTACTTATGAATGACGCGACCATTTCCTGGAGCAGCAGACACATAGCAATCCAGCTAGCTGAAGTGCCCATCTTTATTGAGAACAAGTGTACATATGCATGAATGGATGTGGGATTTCTCGTGTGCTTTGTGCACACATGCTCAAATTGTCTGAATTTTATGAGACTGCTTCTCATCATTTATGCAGCTTTTATACAGATTTCCTCACTGAATTTACACATATTGTTTTATTCTAATGAAATTTAAAACTTTTAATGAAATAAAACTTGTTTACTCTTGCCTTTTAATGATTAAAATTTTGGCAGAATATGTCTTTTAAGTTTGCGTCTACTGCAAAGACGGGGGATGTTGTGATGATAATGTCAGAGAAAATAATGCCTGACAACGAATGATGATGCACTGACATATCAACCTAATCAAGTACCAGAAGAAATATTGAAATATTGCAACATCCAGTATAATAACTGGCCAACACACTCACTCATACTCTGAACACTACAACTACAATGCAACGTTCATCTGCAAAACTAGTCTCCGTCAGTTTTTTCCTGGGCATTACAACTTACCTTAGAGTTATGTACCAATAATTTCTATTGCATAATCTACTATATAACATATTATAGCATATTACATACACTTAGAGATTAAAAGAAAAACTTGGGTAATTGAGTCCTGAGGAGTGAACTGCAAGCTTACATGGTTTCTCTTTGATTTTACAATCCACCAAACTGCAAACTCTTGATTAACAGGATTCCTTTTAATGTGACAGCCACAACTGTGTTTTCTTCTTTCTCTTTCTCTCTGTGTGTATGTGCGCAAGTGTGTGTGTGTGTGTGTGCGCGCGCGCGTTCAGGTGTGCTTGAACATGTGTGTGATCAAGAATCAGAGAGGCAGAAAGCAGACTGACAGGAAGAGCTAAAAAAAAAAAAAATCATTCTGTGTTGTCTCTAAACACACAATTCAACATGTATTGGTCAACCTTGAAAAGCACAGTAAACCATACTCGCACTATCCCAGGTGTTTATTCTAAACCAAATCAAGGTCAAGCCACTGAAAATTTTAGATACTTATTGAGAAATGAAGCAAAAACAACAACAAAAATCAAATTATAGAACACCAGACCATCAGTCAGCCTGCTATCAAATATGATGACCAGTTCCTTCCTGTCAATTGTACCTTGTTTCCTTCCTCCATGCACATCGGAGACATTCATGCTTATTTTTCTCCAATCTTGGAGAATTAAACTAGTGTTGGTTTAGTTGTTCATATACAAATGCAGTTTCAGCATAGATTATACCATAACCAGGCTGCTAAAGCCAATGTTAACAATGTTTAAAAATATGAAAACAACATAGCACTAACATGGACTCCTCTGATCAATTATTTCTTAACAGAGTAGAAATCTTTTGAAGGCACTCCCCCAACCTGAACCACAATTAAAAGGAAAATAAAGAAACAAGTTGTAAAGATCAAGATGAAACCAATAAAAATGCATGAGGCAAAAAAAATTGTACTACCTGAAGCCTAAGCTACACACAAAGTACTGAGAGAAAAAAAAAAATCCCCATATCTGCCTTGAGCTCTGAACTCGGGTTAACAGAAACATTTCTCCCTCAGTTATCAAATGACTGAACTCTTGCTCTCTCTTGATCTGACATCAAGGTCCTACATATTTTTCAACAACTAGAAAAACAACAACAAAAAGAAACTATGACATTCTCAACAATTAGACCACAAAATAAAAGAAATGACAGGACAGACAATTAAAAGTGACAGATTCAACAAAAAGAAGGCATGTAATTCTCTACAATTAAACACAAAATTAACGAACTGACATGACATATTATTATAATACAGAAACGACAGGAACGACGTCCTCTTCTACCTATTTGTTTTGTTCTTGCTGTCGAAACAGCGATACATAAAAAGATAAAAGCCACATTATATAAGGATTCACATACACACGTACAAAAAGTGCACTGGTACTGTTGTCAAGAGCAGAATCTATACTAACCAACAATTACAGACCCTATCTGCTTTTCAAAGAGGTTATTTTGATGTGGACGGTCTGTTGTAACAATTATCAGCAACTATCCACTCCATCTGAGGTATTTGTATTTGTAATCCAGGGGTGAAAGCAAAAAACCTTGTGATACATTTTCTTGAATACTTACTTTTGTTTTATTTTCATTGAGGTCTATGTAAGCAAAACATAAGAAACAGCTATTTGGCCTTCTGCAGGCTAACATACGCAAGAGCAAACTGCAAAGTCAGAAAAACTGGGAACCTACTATTTATGCAGTGGACAAGGTTTGCAAGGTCTTTCAAAGTTTGGAAAAATTAGGTTAAACTGAGGTATCCTTTAACAGCCTCAAAAGAAGAAAATGATTGGTGTGTGTAAAAGTGTGTACATTTCATACTCTGCCTCAAAAAGAAACAAGATGCAAAGCATATAAACGTACTCCCAGTTTATCTTGAATACGCCGAGATTTTCCATAAAGAGGAAAAAACGTTTTGGGCCGTTATAGCCGTTAGTAACAGTTAAAACGGTAAACATTGTCCATCATCTGTCACCCATAATGAACATACCTACAAATTTTAAGACATATCAGCCACGTACTTTTTGAGATATTCCATAAAAAAGAAAAACCGTTATGGGCTGTTAGAGCCATTAGTAATAGCTATAACGGTAAAATAAAACATTGGGCATCATCCGTGACCCATAATGAACATACTTTCCAATTTTCAGAAAAATTGGCCAAGTACTTTCTAAGATATTTCATAAAGAAAGAAAAATGTTCTGGGCTGTTAGTAATGGCTATAATGGTAAATAACATATCAGGCATCATCCATGACCCATAATGAACATGCCTCCAGATTTTCAGAAAGATCAGCCAAGTACTTTCTGAGATTTCTCTAAAGAAGGAAAACCGTTATGAGCCGTTATGGCCATTAGTAACAGCAAAAAGGTAAAGTAACACATCGGGCATCATCCATGACCATTACTGAACATGCCTTCAATTACAAATTTTCTGAAAGATCGGCCAAGTACTTTCTGAGATTTTTCATAAAGAAGGAAAACCGTTATGGCCATTAGCAAAGGATATAATGGTAAAATAAAAACATTGGGCATCATCCGTGACCCATAATGAACACACCTACAAATTTTCAGAAAGATCGGCCAAGTACTTTCTGAGATATTCCATTAAAAAAAAAACATTATGGGCCATTACAGCCATTAGTTACAGCCATTACAGTAAAATAAAACATCGGCCATCATCTATGACCCATAATGAACACACTGATGAGCGCACCTACAAATTTTCAGAAAGATTGGCCTAGTACTTTCTTAGATATTCTATGAAGAAGAAAAACCGTTATAGGCCGTTATGGCGCTTAGTAATGACTGTAACGGTACTCTAAAACACATTAGGCATCATCCGTGACCCATAATGAATATGCCTACAATTTTTCAGAAAGATTGGCCAAGTACTTTCTGAGACATTCCATAATGAATTAAAACCATAATGGGCCGTTATGGTCATTAGTAACAGCTGTAACAGTAAAAAATAACATTGTGCATAATCCGTGACCCATAATGAATGTAGCTTCAAATTTTCAGAAAGATCGGCCAAGTACTTTCTAAGATATTCCATAAAGAAAAAAAAAAACATTATGGCTGTTAGTAACAGCAAAATAACACATCAGGCATCTTCTGTGACCCATAATTAACATGCCTACAAATTTTCAGAAAGATCAACCAAGCACTTTCTGAGATTTTCCATTAAGAAGAAAACTGTTATGGGCAATTATAGCTGTTAATAACGGCTATAATGGTAACAATAAAACATCGGGCATGATCCGTGATGCATAATGAACATACCTACAAATTTTCAGAAAAATAGACCAAGTACTTTCTGAGATATTCCATAAAAATTTTAAAAAACTGTTATGGGATGTTATAGCTGTTAGTAACGGCGGCTATAACGGTAAAATAAAACATCGGGCATCATCTGTGACCCATAATGAACATACCTTCAAATTTTCATAAAGATAAGCAAAGTACTTTCTAAGATATTCCATAAAGAAAAAAAATGTTATGGGCCGTTATAGCTGTAAGTAGCGGCTGTAACGGTAAAATAACACATCAGGCATCATCCGTCCGTGACCCATAATGAACATACCTACAGATTTTCATACAGATCGGCCTAGTACTTTTTGAGATATTCCACAAAGAAGGAAAACGTTATGGCCGTTAGTAACGACTATAATAACACATTGGGTAAAATAACACGTAGGGCATCATCCGTGACCAATACTGAACATGCCTTCAATTACAAATTTTCTGAAAGATTGGCCAAGTGCTTTCTGAGATTTTCCATAAAGAAGGAAAACTGTTATGGGCTGTTTTGCCATTAGTAATGGATATAACAGTAAAATAAAACAACGGGCATCATCCGTGACCCATAATGAGCACACCTACAAATTTTCAGAAAGATCAGCCAAGTACTTTCTGAGATATTCCATAAAAAAGAAAAAACCGTTATGGCCATTAGTAACGGTTAAATAAAACATAGGGCATAATCCATGACCCATAATGAACATACCTTCAAATTTTCAGAGAGATCGGCCAAGTACTTTGAGATATTCCATAAAAAATGAAAACCATTATTGGCCATGGCGTTATGGCCGTAAGTAACGGCCATAATGGTAAAATTACACATCAGGCATCATCTGTGACCCATAATGAACATGCCTATAAGAACTGAGAGTACAAAAAAAAAAAAAAAAAAAAGAGAGAGACAGAAAGAAAGGAAAGAAAAGAAAGCAAGGGAAAAAAAAAAAGGGGGGAAAATGAATCTTTGGTTGTATCAACTAAATTAATTACATCTTGGAACAAAAGATATTAATGCAAATATATTTCATTTAACTTTTAGTTTTCATACTTAGAAATTTCATCAGGCTGGAACTCAAATTTGTGACAGCTTGTGGAAATTCTTACAACAGACCTTGCAGGCAATTGTCTGCTTTCTCTTACAACAATCTATACATTTCACTACTGATTCTGCTAGGGATTTTTATTATTTTTCATTCAGAATTCCATTTTTAGGAGCATTTTTTACTTAACATTTGAAAGGAAGACTAAATGGAAAAAGGGGTGCATGGGTGTGACAGTTAAGATACAGTAGTCATTCAAACACCTTTTATGATGCTACTTATTGTTGAACTTTCTCCCTCTTTCTATTCTGGTTAGGAGCCTGATCGCAAACTGCCACAGACCTGTGAGTGATACCCTGAGTGTTCCTCTCCAATGTTGTCTTGGCAGTCTGCTATGTTTATCTTACAGCTATTGTGTATGCTACAAAAAAAAAGCAAAGGAACTCATTTTACTCGATAAATATTTGCAATAAAACCACATCAGAATTGAAATATGCACTGAATAAATTACTGGCCACCCAACACACGATTGCAACAGCATTATTTTCAACATAGAACATTATATGCACATTTATCATAGCAACAAATTTGCGTTGATTTTCTGGAACTTCTATTCCCCACTGGTTGAGAGTTGTCCTCATATGGTACTGACAGCCATTCTCCAAAGTGAAATAATTTGACATTATATCTGTGGGAACACGTCTAATGGCAGTTCTTTATTACCACAACATACTAAACACTGAATCTGACCTGTAGTCTCTAGTCATGATCAACCTCATACTCACAGAAATAAATATAAAGATACTTTTATCACTAACAAAAACTGATGCGATTCATACATAACTGAATTTATATAGAATTTCCACATAATCTGCTAAAAATGAAACTCTCAAACCACAAAGACAAAGAATAAAGCAAGCATGAAGTTTTTTTTCTTCTGACTTTCTAAAACTGTATTACAATTTAGAGGTGAATCTTTTTTCTCACAATATTTCATACTGCGTGCGTAGTCATTTAATATTCAAAGAAGAAACAAAAAATCTTGAAACAAAAAAAGTGAAAACAGCATACATACTGAAAATTGCAGCTATCAAAAAAATGTACCATTCACTCTATTACTCAAGTATTAAGATCTTCATAAAAGAAATCCTTAATCACAAAAACAAAAGAAAAAACATTCATGTAGATTTTTTTTATATGATCCTTAACCACAAAAACAAAAGAATAAAACATTCATGTGTAGATTTTTTTTTTTTTTTTTTTTTTTAAACAATAAAAGATGTGTTTCAACAAAGTGTATATAATTTGTGACATTGCAAACAGGCCATTTCTAGTCTCAAAATGATGTTCATGCTGTGTGCGTAGTCATTACCAGGATGAAAACTGAAAATAGCTGACAGTGATACACTGAAATACTGCAGCTATCAAAAATGTACCAGTCACTTTATCCTTCAATTATTCAAATCTTAAGAAAAGAATTTCAGATGATTTGTGTTCAGAACTAGTTCAATTGTCATTATCATTGCTCTTTTATTTTATTTATTTATTTTTTTTCCCCAAATTATTCTTAATTGGATAAATTGGAGACTGTTCAAGGCAATATGTGAACAAGCAGAAGCTCCATTAAAGTTCTGAATTGAAAAAAGAGATGTCCTTTAAAAAAAAAAAAAAAAAAAAAAAAGAAAGCACACAAACAATAGAAAAAAAAATAGCAGCATCACACTAGAATATGCAAACTCACAGATGTTAGAAATGTGAGGGAACACAGACATGGAAGGTGGCTAAAATTTAAAGAACTATGACTGCCTAACCAACCATGTGAACCACTTCATTTCAAATGCTACAGTGTAATAAGAACTTTGAAAGTTACGGTATGAAGAAATTCATTCTGTTAAAAGAAAAAAAAAAATGTTAGTTTTGTTTTCATTTTATATTCATACATTTCATGTTAATTCTTAAAAAATTACACAAAATAAAGTGTAATGCAATAGTAATAAAAACTTCAACTAGCCAGACTACAATTGCAACAAAAGAAAAGCCTGGCATATCTCTAACTGTAGCAAAATAGTGAAGACAGAAGTATGGGAAAACAGACGGGGGGGGGGGGGGGGGGGGGGGGGGGGTGAAACAGCCATTAAAGAACAGAAAATTTTTAATTGAAAATGGCCTTATGGAAAACAGTGACAGGATAAAGGGAATTACTAACACAGAATTTCTAGACGGCTTGAATATAATCTGAGCTGGAAGTGCCTCTGGAATTCCCACAGGGGCACACTGGAGAGGGCAGGGAGGAAGCAACAGACTACACAAACATCACGGTATGGGTATCGATGACTAAGACTGCAAAAAGGTCTTTTTAAGATGCAATCCAACTGGAAACTGGAAACTGGGAAATTAGAAAAAGTGGAGCATTCTTTCATGTTTCACTTCCCACATAGTTCTCTCAATACATGAACACTGAGTATGACACAAAGCCTGTCAACACCAGCATTCTGACAGATAATTCTGGAGGTGATTACCATCTATGTCATCAGTATTTTCAGTGTCTGCATTGCACAGTATTTTCTCGACAGCCAGTCCCCACTTTCCAGACTGTCAATGTGTGTTTGGGGATTCAATTATCTAAGCAATAATTGGCAAAAGACAAATAACACATTTCTTTTTAAGTGCCCTGAGGATGTTTTTTTTTTTTTTCAAACTAAAGAAAAACAAACAAACAAACAAACAACAACAACAAAAAAGACAATGTCCCAGAATGGACAGCTTTTATTCATATTACTTATTTGACGTCTTGTGCTTGACCATATCGATCTCTTTGCAAGCTATTGTGAGTACTATTTTAATCTCTTTGCAAGCTATAACAAGTTCACTAAATCCCTTTGAAAAAACATTGTTCGCTACACCAACAGTAACAAAGTACAAAGACACCCAATGAATCATTTACCACTTTGACCCAGAACAAACTTGCACCCCTTTCTACTTTGTGGTCAAATGTTTACAAAGACACTCCACTCAGGTATTTGTTCTGTTAAAAAAACTTTGATGCTCAGTTGTTCCTTTTCTACATTTTCTGGCTTACACTTACTTTCTTGGTAGCAGAACTATGGGCCCGATTTACAGTGCACATACCAACACACACATACAATGTACACACACACGCACACAAAATACAGAGTAAAAAGTGTTCGTGTACAACATTGGGGAGAATCTAAAAACTGGAGACTGGTGTGCAAAATTAAGTTCAAAACTAAGCAGAAGTCAGTTTAAAATTTGCCCTAAATGCAGTGCAATTTGATTTATTTTCTGAAAAATCTGGTTCATCTATAATAAGTTACATTCCAGAGTTTAACATATTTTCGAGATTACTACTTATCTCATCTATGGGGAAAAATCCACATTCTTGCTTGTATACACAATTTAAACCGAGTACATAACACTGGAACAAATCATAAAAAGAGACAATAGGAGGAGGAGGAAGAGGAGTGGGCAGGTGAAAGGGAGGTAGGAGAGGAGGAGTGAGGAGAAGATTGAGAAATAATACAACAAAACCTCCACTTCCGTCTATGATTTTGCCGAATGTCAGATCCATCACCTCAACAGCAACCACTGTAATTTTGATGAGTTGCAGGCAAACTGTGCATTTTTAAGTGAATTCAGGAACTCATGTTTACTTTGTTTTACCGAGACTTTTCTTAGAGGCAAAATCACCGACGAATGCATGGCAATTAATGGCTTTGGTACATCATACAGAATGGACAGAGACTGTGCAATAACAGGAAAAGTAATCAGGTGGTGGCGTGTGCCTGTATGTGAATGAAAGATGGTGTGACAGTGTAAATGTGTGCGTGAAGCAGCAAATGTGTACGCCAGAAGTTAAACTGCTGTCAGTGTCCTAGAGACCCCACTATTTGCCGCGCGAGTTTGGCCACATATTTGTGACAGTTATGTATGCTTCGGTCTATGACCAGTCATCTGCAAGTGCAACATGGGCTGGGCGCACAATAGCTGGTGTTGTCCGTGATCTGCAAATGATATCTGCTGATGCCCCCGTTTTTGTGGTGGGTGACTTTAACCATTGTGACTTGAAAAAAGTTCTTCCTTCTTTAAAGCAGTATGTAACCTGTCCCACGCAGATTGATAACACAATTGACTTGTGCAATGGAAACATCCCCGGTGCATTTAAATCTTTTTGTATGCCACCTGTTGGTTTGTCTGATCATAATACAAAACTAAAATACAAACTGAGCCTGTTGTGAGGAAGAGTGTGAAAGCATGGACGGCTGAGAGCGTGGATGAGCTGAGAGGATGTTTTGAGTGCACTGATTGGAATGTGCTGACGGACTCACGTCAAAATGTTCATGAAACGGCAAATGTGTTTACTGATTGTACCCTTTTTTCCCGATTATCCCAACAAAAACAATTACACCGTTTCCAAACAACAAACCATGGATCATGGGGTCAATTAAGACACTTCTTAATGAGAAAAAGATAGCATTTCCGGCTGGTGACAAAAAAGAAAGGAAACGAGTACACACAAAGCTTAGATGTGGAAAATGGAGGGCCCAAAAGGAATTCAAAGCTAAAGCAAAAAAGCAGTTTCAGTTAGGAAGAATGAAGGATGCATGGGATGGGTTAAAGGTTCTATCAGGTGAAGCCAAAAAGAAAGCAAGATCTTGCCAGATGAATATTAATGACCAAACTGATTTTTCAAACAAACTCAATCATTTCTATTGTCGTTTTGAAAGAAATGATCAGGGTGGGACTGTAGACAATGCGGTAAAAGAGCTAAACAAAAGGATCAAAGATAAGGGAGACGAACAAGACTGAGATCCACGGGGATGTTGTGAAGTCACTGTTTTTGAAACTGAATATCAGGAAATCAATGGGTCCAGATAATATCAGTGGAAGATTGCTGAAATTGTGTGCTTCTGAACTTTGTAATGTTTTCTGTAAGATTTTCAACTGGTCTCATAAGGCATGCTCTGTACCCAGTATCTGGAAAAATTCCACTGTCTGCCCTGTCCTGAAGAAAAAAACCCTACAACATTGAATGACTATCGCCCTGTAGCTCAGACCTCCATAGTTATGAAGTGCTTTGAAAAACTTGTTCTCTGTCACTTGTTAACTTTTGTTGGTCAGTACCTTGACCCCTTTCAGTTTGCTTATAAACCCCATAGAGGTACAGTTGATGCTATTCCAACTCTCCTTCACAATGCTTTCTTCCACTTAAACAAACCAGGTTCTTTTTATTGATTTTTCCTCTACTTTTAATACTATACAGCCACATCTCTTACCTATGAAACTGCTCGACTTAGGTGTTGACCCAAAGCTTACTTTATGGATTGTCCATTTTCTGTGCAACAGAACTCAGTCTGTTCATTTTCAGTCTGCACGACTTCTACTGGTGCATCCGAGGCACAGTTCTGTCTCCCGTTTTGTTTACTTTATACTTTATATACTAATGACTGCAGAGGCACAGAGAAAACTCTACTCGTTAAATATTCTGATGATTCTGCTATTCTAGATATGTCAAACTTTGATTCAGTTTACTTTGACAAAAAATCAAAAAGTTCTGCAGCTGGTGTAAAGACAACTTCCTTGACCTTGATGTGCAAAAAAAAAAAAAAAAAAAATAATTGATTTTCTGAAGAATCCGAAACCTGTGCCAGACCTTATAATTAATGGTGAAGCTGTTGAATGAGTGAATGAGTATAAATATCTGGGGAATGATCGTTGATGATAAATTACTTTTTGATAACAATGTTACTAAAATCCAAAAAACTGCCAGTCAAGAATATTCTGTTTGCAAAAGCTGCGAAATACTGGTGTTAACCCAGTAATCTTACAAACTTATTACAGATGTTGTGCTGAGTCTTTTGCTCACTGCTTCTTTTATGTGCTGGTATGGAAGTTTGGGTGTGAAGAGCAAGCGAGTATTGAATGATGTGGTGAATGTGTGTAGCAAAGTGATTGGAAGGAAGCAAGTTGAAATGCAAGAATTGTATGACAGACGAGCGGAGAGGAAAGCAAGAAAGACTGCCAGTGATGATGGCCATATTTTAGCAAAACATTACGAAATTTTAACATCTGGACGTCGTTTTAGGACCCTTTGAGTCAAATCTAGGGCACAAAAAACTTTTATACCCAGGTCGATCCATCTGTTAAATTCATGACATCTTTTATACCACTTTTGATGCGTAGTGGTGTGAAGAGTGAGAGAGGGAGAGAGAGAGAGAGAGGGTGTGGGGGGGGTAGAGGGTGTGTGTGTGTGTGCTTGTGTGAATATATGTGTATTTGCATATAATATGTGCTTGTGTGTGTGTATAATCTGCTTGTGAGTGTAAGCCTATGAGTGTGCTTGTGTATGTGCATGTGTATGAGGTTTTTTCAAATGATTATGGTGAGTGAGTGAGTGAGTGTGTGTGTGTGTGTGTGTGGACCAAAATCCAGGACTAAACCCACCCCCATCTCACCTCCCACTCACCCCTCAACCTTCATATTATATATGTGCGCTTCACACTCACACACACACACACACACACACACACACACACATTATACACACACACACACACACTCAAAAATGATAAACACACTAATGCAAGTGAACACAACAGAATGAACAACTCACTTACCAATCACACACCATCATTTACAGTCACAGTTCCTTTACCATTAAATGTAATTTAAAATTTACACAATTCTACTCACACCTGAAAATGTATCTTGATCCCAGTTTTACTTTTTGATTTCTTCCACTTCTTATTTTATTTTTCAAGGGTTTCTAAAGGGGATATTTTAATTTTTAAGGGGCAAATTTAGCCGTACAATTGAAAAAAAAAAAGAGTGAATAATAAACTTACACATGTAATCCAGCCATGATGATAAGGTGATTACACTTCTGTAGTCTTTTCCACGCTCAATATCATGTATATACAAAAAAATAAAAAAAATGAAGTCTTTATACAGAAATTGAGAAATCAGAAAAAGAAAACTTTCAATCTGCTTTCCGGACCAGTATCTGACATGAATGTCCAGCTGCTTCTGTTTCAAGTCCTTGCTCAATGATTCATCAAAAAGCATGACATATTCATTGCAGCCGAGCAGCCTCCTCCTCTCTGCACATTTCAGGAGGGAGCTCAGCAAACTTTACTTTTAAAATACAGCCACTGTATGTGCTGTCGTGTGGAAGTGTGTGTGAATGGTTGGCGGGCCTGGACTAGCTAGTGCTTGTTCTGGGCAGGATAGGGAGCAGGGTAACCCCTTTTTAAAAGCGAAATGTGGGTAGCCTTCCTGTAGCTCCACACTTAACTGGGTTTTTTTTGTTGTTGTTGTTTGTTTTAAATGGAGTGACTGATGGCGGAGAATGAAGCAAAATTTAGAAAGAGAGGGGGGGTAGTTACCGCCAAGGACATTGACAAACAAAGCACAGGACAAGACACAATGCAATTCGACCTCTTGGATCTTCTTCAGGGGAAAAAAAAAAAAACATTTAAACATTTAGGACAGTACAAAGAACGAAGACTTATCTGTCCATGTGGTAGGAAGAATGGCCGCCAGACGGAAACGACAGAGGGGATTATGGGAGAGGAAAAAAAAAAAAAAAAAAAAGGGGGGGGGGGGGGGGGGGGGGGGGGGGGGGGGGGGGGAGTGAAATGATGGGGTTGTGGTTTAGTGGGTTTAGTGGTGTGATATATATTGTGATGGTTGTGGTTAAGGTGGATTGATAATAATGCTAAGGGGGGGGGGGGGGGGGGGGGGGGGGGGGGGGGGGGGGGGGGGGGGGGGGGGGGGGGGGGGGGGGGGGGGGGGGGGGGGGGGTATATATATATATATATATATAGATATATAGAGATATAGATAGATAGATGATAGTAATGATAATATGATAGTGGTAGTAATTATAATAACTAGATGAATAAAATGAAAGTAACTGTAATAACAAAACAATTAAGTGAATAGATAAATGATTTTTTGTTTTGTTTTTTTTGTTGTGTGTGTGTGTGTGTGTGTGTGTGTGTGTGTGTGTGTGTGTGTGTGTAGGCTAGCTGGTAGGTAAGTTAGGGGGAGGGGTGTGGTGTATGAATGTGTCTCTTTTTGAACAAGAAAGTAGGGTTTTTTTTTTTTTTTTTTTTAACAAACGCGCACTTAAATGAGTCACTTAAAGTCTATGGAGACGACGTGACGATTGATTTGAAGATTCAGTCTGTGATTTCACTCTTTTTTTTCAGTTCTGACAGAAAAAAGAGCAAATGCCAAAAGTTGCAAGATATCTACTTTTGGTTTCCCCACACCGATAGTTCGTCGCAATCGAGGAATATGGAAACATTGCTGCAAACAGTTTCGCGTTGTCTTCAGCAGATCGGAAACTGTGATGATTGTTGATGGCATGATCGTCCACAACACTTCAGATTTCAACACATCTGTCCCACTTGCTGTTATTGTGGACTGGCTGACGATTCTTACTGAGGAAAGGGTCTGACCCGATTTGATGAATTTGATGATTGCCGAACGAAGTCCGTAAGACTACCGACGGCCTACTCGCTTTATCCAATTCCACGTATTTTTTCCTCTTTCCGTGATTTGCAACCGCCGATTCGCCCATTGTCCGAACATCAACGATCTTTTTTTTTGCACACTTTACAGAAAAACGCATGTTTGTTGTCTCTGCATTCAGTGATCCAGCTTCGATATTCTTCCTTCTGTAGCCACAACGGATCAAATGCGTAATTTCCCTTTGGCATGATGACAGACGCAACAGTATCGGACTTCGCCGAAGATGATCGATAGAGCATGGCGCCCTTTGTCGGAAGTCGAACTGCGCATGCGCAAACAATAACCGACTATTGAATTGCTTCCCTTTGCTTGAAAAGCAGACGACACGCAACACGATTCGAGAGGCGAAAATCGATGTCCGAAGTTTCGTTCGCGTTTGTTCTCCGATTCGTCTTCAAATGTTACGGTCAGTTTTGGTCCGAAAACGATTTTTAAGGGGATTTCAAGGGATGGTAGGGATATCTGCAGGTCTTTGACACAAATTTGGCTCGAAATCTATTGCCGTCCGATGCTTTTTCGATCCAGTTCTGGTACTGGCTATTGGTCAACCACGCTTGGCTGAATACACACACTTTCCCATTTTTTAAATTCTTGCCGTGCAGGCGCAAACGATTGAGAAAAAAATAAAAACGGAAGTTGGGGCTGGAAAATTGCGCACATGCGCACTCGACACAAGGGAGACTACTCGGACGGCAAAATAAATAATTCTGCAGTTCGGATGCGCGAGTGTTGACGGGGTGGCAAATCGACATCGACCTTTTCCGAAATTTGATGTAAATAATTTTGTTTCAGTTCATGACTTGAACGTTCATGACGGAGCTCTGGAAATTTCATGACTTTTCCAAACCCTGCTGGGTAATATTATGCACCTATCTTAATTTCTCATCTTTTGAGATACTAAAGTATTCATATATCATATCATATCAAATATGACTGGTTCCAGCAGCAGCTCTGCTAATGCTGTCTATTCTTTCTACACAACGATGCCAATTGCTCTAGAGTTATGCAAAATACTGGCGAGTCGCTAGGATTTTCATGGTTTGGCCCCTTGGCCATCCGGTTATTAACACAAAGCCAGATGAGCAGAGGTGCATGACAATAAAAAAAAGAGGACAGAAACAAATAACATTAAACAGGTGACAGAGCAGAAAAAAAAACAGAAAAAAAGAATCAATTGCAGGATCTGACTAATTAAAATACTTTTCCTTTATGACTTCAATCACCACCAAAGCAACTGCGTGATCTCTGAAACATGCGTACATAAAGACACACACTGACGATTTATTTTTCATCCTCAAAATTTGCCAAGATTAAAACATGAATATTAAGGGACCCAAACATCCCAAATATTAGAACTAAAGAAGACAAACCACTAACTTCACACGTCATTCCATAGAGACAGAAAGACTTAACTTGACACAACTGAAAATGTATATCATTTTCTAAAGGGCAACCAGTTCTGGCTTTATGAAAAAGGTCAAATGTGTATCATCCCAACCTACTGTCTTCTCCCATACTGAAAAAAAAAATCTAAAGAAAACAAGAAAGACTAGGGCATCTGAAAAGCTGTGAGGCTTACTGCGCCCTAAAAGTCAAGTTCAAGTTCCTCCCAGTGTCTACAGACATAATTTCCAGACATTTTCTGATAACTGTTCCAAATGGCTAGGCCTTACAGGTACTAATATGACAATTCAAATACAGTATATAAGCTGAAGAGAAAAAAAGGGGGGCATCCACGAATAATACCCTTGAACAGCACACAAAACTCCCATCAAAGGCTAGATATGGCACTATCAGGAACCAAGCCAGTAACACACTATCACCGAGATACAAGTTTTGACTTCCTGGAATTTTAAAGAGATCCAGGCATGCATCAATACATGAGATGATGTTGCCACAGAAACTACTACTCAGCGTCGCACCTCCAACAAATGGAGCCTACAATGACCACACTTTAAACATGCCATTTACCATCCTTGAGGCAATATCAAACCAGCACAATGCAGACTTCTACTCAAACTGAGGAAAGCCTGTAACAGTTCTCCCACATCACAATGGAGATCTCTGCCAACACACAGCAACCCAAATGTTGGGTGTAAAGTGCACCACCACTCCTGTGATGACCAAACAAGTTGCTGCTGTACTTGGTAACAACAACATCATCATCAATCTTGCGCGAAAGTAGTGAGTCTGGAAACGAGACAACTTTTTTAACCCAAGTGACAGAGACTGTCTCAAATCGTAACAGTGCTTGATACAAGCCAAATTTGAATATTCCTGTATAAAGTTAAGGTCCTGTACATAACAACTTTAAAAGTGCTTCAGTAGGGATTCAACATAATAGGTTACTCTGGACTACATAACCACCATAGTGTCCTGATATCATCACTGTTAGCTGAATACAATTTACGATCATCTGGCAAAGACTTAGCATTAAGTTGAGGAAGCAATGATTTCATTGAGCTGTTGTTTTCATTGCAATATATATGAATTAACAATTCCGCAAAACAGATCCTCTGATCTAAATCTTCCACAGGGTGAAACTCTGTCTATTCATTTCTTTTTTAACCATGAACTGAAGACCTTCTGCTTGAATTAAGTCACTTCTGTTGACCAAGTACAGCACTTGGCTGTATCACACATCACCTTTTTGCATCTTGAAACTGAGGCTTCCATACTGGGGCTTTGGATCTGGGCAATGGAGGGGGTTGCCAAGAATGATGTCAGCTGCTTTCTCTGCTACCATAATGGTGGGCCCATTCAGGTTCCCACTGACAATGCTGGGCATGATGGAAGCATCCACCACACGAATTCCCTCCAATCCAATCACACGTGCCTGGGGGTCAACGACAGCCATAGGGTCATCAGGAGATCCCATTTTGCAGGTGCAGGACGGGTGGTATGCGCTGTCTGCCATATTTCTGTTGAATTCATCGATTTCCTTGTCGGACGAGACAGACGGACCGGGAGCAATTTCACGACCACGATAGGGGTCAAAAGCTTTCTGAGCAAATAGTTCTCGTGAGAGTTTGATGCTGTCTCTCATTTCCACGACGTCCTGCTCTGTGGACAAGTAGTTGGCCACTATTCTGGGATGCTGGCTAGGGTCACGAGATCTCAGCTTTAGGTACCCATGGCTAGTTGGCCGCATAGGGCCAACATGGACCTGGTAGGCATGGCATGGCCCCATTACACGCCCATGGTCGTGACAGTTGACGGCAAGAAATGATACTGGACGTCTGGATGAGTCACACCTGGCTGACTTCGGACAAAACCTCCACTTTCCAGATGAGCAGTGGCACCATCTCCACTGTGACTGAGAAACCACTCCAAGCCAATGCGGATCATATTGAGGGGGAACTTCCACTGTGCCGAGTACAGTGTTATGGGCTGGGTGCACGCCTGCTGAACATACACCTCTAGATGATCCTGAAGGTTTTCTCCCACACCTGGTAGATCTGCCACCACAGGAACACCCAGGCCACGGAGGTCCCGGGCATTACCCACTCCTGACAACATGAGCAGCTGAGGGGAGTTGATAGCGCCACCACTTAAAATGATTTCTCTGTCAGCAAGGACCTGCTGAGTCTGACCCCCTTGGACATATTCCAAGCCAACAGCTCTCTTCCCATCAAACAGAATGCGTGTGGACAGAGCTTTACTGATGACACTCAAGTTGGAGCGGTACAGGATGGGCCGTAAGTAAGCCATGGAGGAATTCCATCGCTTGCCTTCATGAATGGTCATGTCCATCCAGCCAAAGCCTTCTTGCTGGTAGCCATTCATGTCCTCTGTGAAGGGATAGCCAGCTTGCATGCCAGCCTCATGAAGGCATAGTGCAAGGGATGCTTGGTCTTGCCCCGAGACACATGCAGAGGTCCACTGCTGCCTCTGTACTGGTCCCCGCCCAGCTCATGGGTTTGGGATTTCTGAAAGTAAGGGAGACAATCAGCGTAAGACCAGCCCGTGGCACCCTCTTTCTCCCACCGGTCGTAGTCGTAAGCATGCCCGCGGATGTAAACCATGGCGTTGAGGGAGGAGCTTCCCCCCCATACCCTGCCTCGAGGCCAGTACATGACACGATTGTTCATGCCAGGCTCTGGATCAGTGCTGTAGTACCAATTGTACTGATCATCACACAGGTTGTACATTAGGGCAGCAGGCATGTGGATCGTCCAGGTCTTATCTTCAGGACCAGCTTCTATCAGCAGCACCTGCAATCATACCGAATCATTCTTTGCTCTATCACAACTGCACACACAGCAAGCAAAATCACAGGACAGGCTAATTATTCATGTTTCTAATTAAGCTTTCCTCATCCACTTTTACAGTATTAGTGGTTCAATACAGAATTCAAATCAACCTGCACAGAACATTGTTAAAATTTAGATTTAGGGCCTAAAATTTACAAAAATAGGGCCATCAGGGCACACGAAAAAATGCTGAAAAGTGCTCACCACTGCCTCCCACAGATGCCATTTTCTCCAATAAAGACCTCCATTCAAGTACCTAATCACTTTCTGGTATGAATCTTGTCAATTCCATATCCGTATGAAAACAAAGAAATCTTTTACAATGGCTAGAGTAAACACAGTGTTCTTGCAGCACACACAAGGCAGAAGTCTTAGGAATACAAGTCACAAGATGAAGAAAAAAAAAAGTAGGCCTATGCTTTCTTTCCACCTGACTAACAGCTGCCTTGTCCTTGATTGACTAGACTACACACACTGCCTCTGGTTGAAGGAGAGAACAGTCCAGTGAGAACAGTCCAGTACTCAAGTCATCCTCCTATTTGTCCCCTTGGAAATACTTTTGATTTATTCCAAGGAGGCTACCTTTTACAGTTGGGGCTGCTGTCCTCATTCCTTTGTCAATTGGTCAGCTTCTTCATTTCCATATATAGTGCAGTATGAAGGTGTTCACTGGATGGGAGTATTTTCAGTAACCGAGAAATGGTAATCATTTTAGATCAGTAGTACCATAGGATGATGACTATTGTTATATAAGTGGAAAAAATGTAGTGGTGATGGTGCAAGTTGGGGGATAAAGGAAAATATCAATGACCTGTGGGGGATGCTCATTGGCATGGGTGAGATCAATAGTACTGTAGGATCATGGTCATTGGTAAGTGGAATAATAAGGTGGCATTAGTATAATATTGCAGGTTGAGAAAGAGGGGGGAGGGGGGTAGGGGTAGATGACTGATGGGTGATGATGATGATCATGTATGATTTGAGTAAACAGTACTGTAGGATGATGATAATTGTTGTATAAGTGGGATAATGTTGTGGCATTGGTGTAAAATGCTTGCGGGGGAATGGGGGAGGTGTTCAAAGATGGGTGGATGATGATCATGGTCAAGGTGTAGGTATGATCCACAGTGGTGTAGGATGATGGTCATTTTTGTAAAAGGAGTAGGATAGTGTATTGGCAAGTACGATATAATGCCAGTGGGGGAATAAAGGAAATGATCAATGACTGATGGATGTTGATCACTGAGATGAGATCTACAGTACTACAGGGTGGTGGTGACCATTGTCATAAGTGAAATACTGTGGTGGCATTGATGTATTAATGCCGGTGGGGGGGGGGGAGAAAAAAAAAAGAATAAATTTGATGATGATCATTGCCATAAGTGAAATAGCATGATAGCTTTGGCATGATAATGCCAGCATTGGCATTGAGTTAAAAAAAAAAAAAAAAAAACACTGGGGGGGGGGGGGGGGGGGGGGGGGGGGGCATGATCAATGACTGATTGATGGTGATGGTTGTCACAGGCGAAATCATCACCGTCTCATGCACACACGCATGCATGATACATGCACGCACACACATGTACACCCACACCACACACACACACATACATGCGTACACAGGCACATCCACACACATACATATAAAAAAAAAAAAAAAAAAAAAAAAAAAATTAGCATACACAGGACATCTTATGAGTGGTGGTAATAATGATAGTGGTCATATATGGGAATCTGTGTTAAAAAAAAAAAAAAAAAAAAAAAAAAAAAAAAACACACACACACACCTGACAAACACATGCACATACATCTAAGCATACCTATATATATGTAGAGGGGAGAGGGGAGACACAAGCCCCCTTAGAATACTTGTGCACAGAGGGGTGGGGTGGGGGAACATAATGTGGACAAAGGAAAGGAAGTGGTCAGTGGGGGGGGGGGGGGGGGGGGGGGGGGGGGGGGGGTGCACTGCAAGTTAATGTGGTATGAGTGGGTGTGTGAATTTATGGAATATATATAGTGGGTTGCAGCTGAGGTGATGGACTAGTGTAATCATGTAGTTGTGTTAGGATGCTGGTGATTCAAATATGGGGGTTAGGGAAAGAACAGGGGTGTCAGAGGGGCAGTAGGGCCAAACGAAGTTGCAGTAGAAGCACTAGAACTCGTTGAAGGACCAGCAACAAAGTGCTTTTTTGAACAAAAACTTGTTGATGTACTAGTACTACTTCAAGCTTGCCCACTGTCACGATCTTTAAAAAAAAAATATTTTAAGGACACTGCCGCTGTAGCACTCGCCTTCTCCAAGTCTGAATGTTTCTTCCCTTTTTGGCGAGTTTGAAGGCCTTTTTCCCTTCTTACAAAACACTACAATAGAACCGATATTTGTCTAAGTTATCTTGGCGAAGCCAGAGTTTATATTCAGAATTATCAAGCCACAGATCTTGGAATAAGCACTTCCCCATGTTTCTGAGTGAAACTGACGAAATCTTAAAGAAACTCTCAATGAAATGTCAAATTTCGTTGAAAAACGAACTGTGGCCTTGCTTCGTTCAACACATGGAAAATCCAAGATGGCGGACAGCACAAATACTTTGTCGTGGAGTTACTTCCCTTGAACGACTTTACACCATGATCGATCAGTACTGATTCGGCATTTACCTATTATGAAAATCGGTTTTGTTTTTTTTTTTTTTGATCATTCTTCTTTGATTTGTTGTTGTTGTTGTTGTTTTTTCACATTTTTTTTTAGAATTTTTTTTTTAGGCTGTTCTGGTTTTAGGGCCTTTTAGGGCCTCCAGCCTCTTCATTTTGATTTTTAAGGCCTTTTAGGGGCCCCTATTTTTTGCCTAAAAAAGTTAGGGCCTTTTAGGGCCCTGTGTTTTTTTTCTTGTGGGGTCACACAGCAACCTGTATATATGTTATACAGACAGCTCACTGTGACATGCAGCATCAGTACTGCCACACAACAAAGGCTGTTAACTGAGAGAGGGGAGGGCTGAGCACAAGGGGGAGGGAGGAGGGGGAAATGTCACCAACAAGTCACCAAAAATATGACAGAGAAAAAAAGAGATGCACAGTGACATGACTCTCATCCCATGAGCAAGCCATTACCTTGGTGTCAGGGTCTTGGGACAGGCGATGGGCCAACACACACCCCGCAGACCCAGCCCCCACAATGACATAGTCAAAAGTAGCCAGGTCAGGCTGGACCTTGAGGCGAGGCATCTCACTGAAATGGCGCTGCCGGCCAGCACTGGCTGTGGAGTAAGATCTCTTTGGAGGGTCTGTCAAGGCCTGTGTGGAGTAATTCCGCATTCCTGAGGCAGCCACCCCGCCTCCGGGTCTGACCTTACTGGAATCAGACCCACTTGATTCCCCTTCTGAATCTGAAGAACCCAGGACGTAATCAGCAAAGATCAAGTTGTAGACCTGTTAGGAGAAAAAAAAAAATCAATTTTCATTGTGAATCATGTGAAAGAAAACAACTTTTAAATGGGATTAAGGCAAGTAAAACAAAACTTTGAAAAAACAAAAAAAAAAAAGGCCAACTCATTTGTTGACTGATAGCATATCTTTAATACCCTCTCCCACCCCTCCATCTGCTCTTGTACAATCAGACTGTACTTTTCCGTTCCCATCAAAGACTGGTCACTACTACAGGGTAAGGATGATGACAAGTGGGAAAGGAAGGAGGGGAAGGAAGAGAGGAATGAGAGAGAGGAGTAATGGGAGAAGAAGAGGGGGAGGCTATCACACGTTGATCAGTCAGTCAAACAATTATGAACCAACACTTCGAACACCACTAAGCAAGGAAAATTAGCCATGTACTTGCTAAACATCTAACAAGCTGATCATGTTTCTGTTTAAGTCAAAGGTCAAGGTAACTTTTTTCATTCAACTTCATTTACAGATATGAAAGAATATCTTGTAATTATTGGACAAAATCCTTTTCCTTCCCCACATCCACTAATCAGAAACTCATAAACGACAGAATTGTGCTACAAGCAGGAAGAAAAATGAGGATCAACTTAGGAGCCAGCGCAATTCCTTGACAAAAACCGCAACTTGCGCTTACATTAAGACTAGATGTCATCTTTCGTTTAATCAATAGTTCACTCCCGTCTCTTCATAAGGACTGAATCAACTGCACTCCTCCCCTCCCCCCCCAACCCTCTGCTCTCTCCGTTCTCCCTTAAGCACAACCCCAGATCAATCAAAGGCTGAGAAAATTACTCACATGACTGGCTGAAGGCACAATATGGTCAGCCTGCACCAGCTCTTTGTAAGAGCCAACCCCAGTGAGGACGCCCACAGTCAGCCCAACACCTGCCTCTAGACCCATGCTGATGTCTGCCATCGTGTCTCCCACCACCACCACCATCTTCTCTGGTACCACGCCCAACTCATCACAAATCAAGCCTACAATGGCTGCTGATTTGCCATGCTGGATACTGGGGTCGTCGTCGCCACACACCACCATGTCAAAATAATGAAGCACGCCCAGGCGCATCAGGTCGTTCACTGCCACTTCCCGGCCAGCGGTGGTGTTGATGGCAACCTTGATTCCTGAGGCTCTCAGTTTCTTGACCACCTATGACACAAACAGAGACAGGTTAAGTGAAACACTCCTCACTGTGGCTGGACAGATGGAAGGTGGTGATGCAATCTGTTTATAAATCCATCTCCTGCCTTCCAAAACATTAGGAAAATAGTTCATTTCCACCCACAAAGAAGTTTCCAGTTATAAAATGCATGATAATCTAAGTCAGCAAAGAAACCATCATGAATGAGATGTTCTTAGTTTCATTGTGAGGTGACTGCACTTGGAAATTAAAACAAACTATAAAAAAAAAAAACTATGCCACTAAGCGAAAGAAACAAATTAGAAGACAATGTTCTTATAATTATATGCAATGGCATTCTATTTGATATAAGACATATGTAGATGTACATTTTTAAAAAGTACATTAAATACTGGAAAATTATACATAGAAGTCATAGGCTTATTTCATACAAATAAACTTGAACAAAACAAAGGCCCATCAAATTAGTGAAGTATTCATTCTAACACACGCTGCCTGCACCCATCGTCAACATAGCTCAGGCCTCCAAGGGTGGTACAGGACTGCTCTAAAGGCAGGTGAAGACAGTGCTTCTGTGGGTCCTCCCCAGCACCTTTGGGTTTTCTTTTTCTTCTAACACACTAAAACTGGATTGCATATGGGGAAGGGTCCCAAATCCTGAAACTGAATGGCAGTCATTACACCAATTCTGAAATTTGGACTGTGACCTTCCGATCTATCCCATCAATTGTGAAACTGAACTGTGACCACCCAATCAATCCTTGAATTTATCACTGGGTACTCTGGGATCCTTAAACTTTTCTTACTACCTCTTGGTGGTCAGAGTAACGCTAAAACAGCAAAACCTGGGACTGGCTGTCATGCTGTCTACTATCTCCAAACAGTCTTGCAAACAGTCAACAGTTAAGATATGACAATCAGAAGAGAGATTTGCGACCTCCTTATCTGACTGGCCATCTTCAAGTCTTCCACCCATTCTCTCTCTCTCTCTCCCATGCTGTCAACATGGCTTGTATGTAGCAGCAACAAAAAGAGAACATGATTTTCTACAAGCGACTTTTCTGAGGGCTGTCATAATGTAATGAACACAAATTTCATGTGTTTCTCTTACGAGCGGATCCCATTCAACATGAGCCTCCATCATATCAGCGTGTGTGATATCATCACCTCACACTTTTTTTCATCCATTTTTCATATGGTATTTGCATACAAAGTGCCTTCAATTATAACCTGAGCAAACTGGAATTTACCAGTTTCTCCGTTTGTTTGCATGATCATTTGAATATTTTGAGTTTCTTTGTTTCCTGTGTTGGCATATTTGTCTAAAAACTATTTCTTACTGGTTTAGTTCAATTCTGGTATCCTATGAAGCTGAAATATATGCAGGGCATGATTCACAATGGAACAATTATGTTTTTCTTTTTTTTTTTTTTTAGTGTGTGTGTCGGACTTGTTTGACAAACTTTAATGGAACTTCTACATTTGAGCTCAGATTAAAAACAACAACAACAACAACAAAAAAAAACTGTGTGTTATACATGGCCTTTCATGACAGAGACACACAGAAAAGCACAAAAAAAGATTTTTTTTTTTTGACTGAAACCTAAACCTGTGGCAGGCTCTTAAAAAAAAAAAACACATTTCTCACAGTGGACATTTGACTGATTCCTTGGGGTTGAGAATGGTGACACTGCTAAGCACTCAGTCAAGTACGGGTTAACAGCTGAAATGCCCCTTTCAAGAAAACAATGAAAACTTCAACAGTTTCCAATGGAATGCAATATTCTTGAATGCTCTGGATGTGATTTTCTGGATGTGCATCTTCAAATCTGAGTATTTCCACTGAGAATATCAACAGGTGGAAATCACACAGCCAAAACGCTGAGCGCCCGCCAGCGCCCGTAAAACACGTGGCAACAATGGGCGCCGCCATGTTTCTCGTAGAAAAGGAAGTCTCGCGAGAACGTGACTTCCTTCTTCTGTAGTAGCCATTTACTTCCGTTTGCAAAAAAAAAACGCGAGTCGATACGTGCCGTGGTTCTCGAGTTTCGAATTTTTAGTTTTTTGAGGCTGAAAATGCCGTTTTTCACCGTGGCTAACCTTGAGTTCTGCCGTTCTATAATGAGATTTAGTGATGGAGATACTGTGTTTTGTAGGATTTACGGCATAAGACTTAGTGAAAGTGCTGGGTAATGAAGCTTAGAGTGACCTAGATTTTGACTGGGATGAAGTTCCAGGTATGATGAACAATAATTCGGAAGAAAAAGTTCTGAAGAAGATTTTTTTTTTTTTCCCGAGTAAATGGCTCATGTGACATCTTCAAAACTTACGATATAGCAACATATATATTCGTAGGAATTTTTAAAATCATTTTCATTTCTTTTATTCCTTTCCTCTCTTTTAAATTAATTTTTTAATTGGGTAACCATGTTCAAATTACGTCATGAAGTTTTTATCCACCAGAAGCGGTTCAGCCTCAAGCAAGGTTTCCTCACACTCGTTCCAGACTCTGTTGACCGTCACTATGGCCTCCTCATAGAAGGTGCCTGCCTCGCGCAGGATCTTCACCAGTTCAGAGCGCAGCCGGGCGTGCGTTGAGCATGACAGGAGTCCCACTTTGACCTTGTTCGTGTCCTGACAGGCCCCAAAGGCCGAATAAATCTTGTCTGCCAGATCCTGCCCTGTGGTCTTCTCCATCCTGTGGGGCAGTGTACAGCCAGTTCATCATTACACATCTCATGAAAAGGTGGCCTCCATGCACTAAAAATATACTGTTCACGGCCTTCTGTGGCTGCATCACAGTTTCTGCATAATTTCATACATATAACATGCAAAACAATGGTTTCTTTATAATGCTTGTATGGTCTAGCTAAAAAAAAAAAAAAAAAAAAATCATACGTCTTTTTATACTGTTCACTGTTTTCAGTGGCTGCATCACAGTTTCCGCATTATCTAATGCATATAATATGCAAAAGAATGGTTTGTTTATGATGCTTGTATGGTCTAGCTAAAACAAAACAAAAAAAAAATCACACGTCTTTTTCATGCTTTTGTGTAACAACAGTTTTTTGCATAATGCATAATATATAACAAGCAGAAGAATGCTTTCTGTCATATTCTATAAGGTATAACTAAGTATTACAACAACAAAAAAGTCTGTTTCTATTCCTGCTTTGATCTTATTTTCTTTTAAAAGATCCATGTTTCATTTCTTGTCTGTTCACTTACATTCCACTGTTCCAGAAACATTTTATCTGGCGACTCCTTGGCATTGGAGTTCCATTTATGATCAATGTCCCTTGAAGTTTTAAAACAAGTGAAGCAATTCTGTGTAAATGCATGTTAATCTGGACACTCAAATACAAACTTTATAGCTTGTTGGCTTTACTTATTTAAAAAAAAAACCAAAAAAACAACTGAAATGCCACAAGATGTACTGTGAAAAAAGATACAGCAACCAGCATTTAGACACATAGATAAACCGTTTCTGCTAATTCCGCTGTGTTTCTAAACATCTTCGATGGCAAGTCCCAAGTGTTGGAGTAAGTCTGCACCCTGCTGCAATGATACCATTGACTCCTCACACATACACACACACCTCCCTTCCAGTTCATCTAAGAGTCCACCAGATGGGCCATGCTACGAGTTGTAATCAGGGCATCAATGGCAGAAAAGGACTATAGAATGTGGACAAGAAACGCATTAATTTTTCAAAAACTTATCTGTCCAAACCCATGGTGTGGATCATTGCCATTATCATCAGCACCCCCCCCCCCCCCCCCCCCCCCCCAAAAAAAAAAAAAAAAAAAAACCTGGGAAAGCAAGGAGCTAACTTTGCCTCCATTCCTAGTAAGGGGGGAGGGGGGGGGGGGATCCTGATGATATAGCAATGTTCAATGCCAAGTGGGCATAAGGCTTTGTTCAGACTGGTAAGAATTGCGTACGTAAACTACTTTTAGCAGTAATGTTCCTATTTAGACATGGGGGAGAATTTAATTTTGATGGGAATAGGTCTTGGCAATGTCCTATCCTGAGCCTGGAGATGGTGACTTGCTGAGTTTGACCAAACTTTCTATACTGAGGCTGGATATTCATATTCACGTCCATGCATGTCCACAGATTCATATTTTAAATTCATTTACTTTTTTCAATTTTGCAGCCCTATATTCAAGGATGTAATTTGACAAATCTTCTACAAGTTCTTAATAAACAATCTCACCATCAAGTATGTACTGTAATGCCACTTCAGTGTGACTTGAGTAAAGGGATTATTTCGTTAAGATATAGCTGCTAGGCTCTGGTATCACCACACTGCATCCACAATCAGGGCTGACCGAGTCCTTGTCACACTAGGCCAGTCACTTGCTCACAGCCCGTTCTTACCCCACTCTGGAACTTACCCTGGGGTAAGTCTGGGCTAGCCTGCTTTTACTCCCGGGGGTCATTCTAGGACTAGTTAGAACTTACCCCCCCTTAGCTGGAACTTACCCCCCCCCCCCCCCTTCCGATCTCCCAAAAGGGTCAATCTAGGACTATTTGGAATCTTCCTCCACCCCATCCCCACCCTTCAAACAACAGAGGGTTATTCAGGGTTTTCCTCTGCCTTTTCCCAACATGCACACCCGCCTTTAAAAGAAATATTGGGTTAACCTGCATATCTACACCCCCTCTCCCATTACAGTCAGTTGGGTTTAGACAAAGTGTAGTTCTAGACTCTTCTCAATGATGGACCTCCTTTTCCCCCACCCCACTCCCCTCACACACACCCTGGTTCACTATCAGATATGTCTTAACACTTCTCACAATTACATGCGTGGGTCAATATTCGGGTGTGCGAGTATGCCCATGCATGCGTGGGAGAGAAAGATGGCTACATGCCAATGTGACTAAGTACCATGTGACCAAGCATAGTTGTGACAAAATGTCGTTGTGACCATGTATCATTGTGACCAAGTATCATAGTTGCCTCATCCCGTTTTGCCTCCTTTAACTATTTTACAGCTAATTAGAGTCTCTTGAGTATCCGTGTACCTTAGCTTATACAATGCAGATGACTAGTGGTCAGTGCCACTGACCACTGGTCATTATGAGTGTGCATGTGTTCCCAATCATACTAATGCACGTATAGCCTAAGACTTTTCACAGCCAAGCCCTCTGTCAATATCTGACCTGTCAGTCAGCCGAGCCAGCCAATCAGCGTATTTGGTATCCAGACAGAGGACAGTGCCATGAAGGTCAAACACCACCAGTTCCACGTTCTCCACCTTCACCTTCACCCTGTCCATCTCTTCATCCTCCTCTTCTTTGCCCTCTTCTTTCTTAAGAAGGATGCGCTCCTCTGTGCTGTAGGCGTAGCAGTCCCGCCAGTCCTCATAGGGCAGGATCAGAGGCAACAGGTCGCTCACCTTGCTGAGCAGGCAACAGGGCAGAAGAGCAAGAATGAGTGTGTAACCAACAGGTTGGCTTAATGATCTAATACTGTCTAACTGAAGAGCGGCAACACGCTTTTTCACAAAAATGCATGATTTATCCACTCACAGACTGATTAAATGATGACAATCTAACTCACTCACTCATGGATGTTCCATCGGCTCACAAACAGACCACATGGTGACTGTCAGACTCATCCATTCACCAACCAACAAATTAACAAGAAGGGTGGATGATTTTAGGTAGACAAATAGGCTGACTTGCTTTTGACAGTACTAACTAATACCTTCAAGGATAACAGCTACTGATTCACACATAAAATGCCACAATCTGAACACTACTTATGACTCAGATCAGTGGCCTCTTTCTATTTACTGACAATGATACAGCAATAAAACAAGTTTTTTTTCCTACTTTCATCTTGAAAGACAATACAAAACACGAACCTTAATCGATAAATCATCAATTCGACTTCCAGACGGTCTTTGACATTTCTCCAATTAAACAGACCTGTCAATGATAACACAATCTTCATCATCATCATCACTATTATCACCATGCTGTTGTGCAACTGACAAGGACACAGAGGAGATTTACCTGATGATGTGGTCTGCTTCAGGCAGCAGTTCCTCAGTGTCACCCACACCAGACAGGACACCCACAGTCCAGCCCAGTTTGGCAGCATGCCCCATCCCCACGTCAGCCTGGTGTCCCCCACCATCACGGTGTCGGCAGGTTCCACACCCAGATTTTCACAGATCTTCAAGGCATTATGTGGTGAGGGCTTAGGCTGGGTGCCTGGGTCATCGCCACACACCACCATGTCCACATACCTGCAAAACACAAGTCACTGAAGCAAACTTTTTTCCCAAAATGATAATTTCTGACATGAGTAAGCATCTAAAGCAGCTCTGCATGTTAGTGATTCTTCTTGTGTGGGTTTCATTAATCCCTTCCCTATCTAACAAAAATTCTGTTATGACTTGATTTTTCTGACAGTGTTCAACATCTAACGTGAGACATAAATATAATATATTAAAAACACAGTCAGTTAATTACAGTTGCTTGATCCTTTCCATTCTCCCTGCCAGTTTCCTCTGTACCGGTCTTTATTACAATTCTGAAGTTTAACACCAAATATTCTGGGATAGGCAAAGGGGTTAATCATAACTGCAGCCATTGGCAACCAATCCTTTCATATATCACATGGTTTGTGTTAAATAAAAGACAATGAATCACCCATATGTGTACAATGATGACTGCAGCTTCTGTTGCACCTCCCTCCCAGCCCCCATGTGGGGCTGCTGTCAAATGGTTACAGCTTTCTGCCGCAAACTGATGGTCGTGTGTTCAAATCTCTCTTGGGGTCAGATTTTGATAACTTAAAAACTGACCTCAGCAGTAAATGAGACTGACTTGACCTGGGAAGGTTGAAATGGCAGGAGAGAGCTCCACCTTCCAGTATGCCCTGCTCAAGACACAATGAATCTCGAGCAGTCCCCTGCCCGTATGGCCATTTGGTGATGGGAACTTTAATCAACTTTTCTGAAGTTATTTTCAACTTGTCAAGAATTCTGTTGGACATTTTACTACGGACACAGAAAACAAAAATACTCATGACCAACACCAGATAGACATACTACAAATTATATTAATAATCATCTGTTAATATCTTTTGTAACATGCATACATCAGATTCTATCATGTCCTTCAAAACATATTCTTTGGTAAACATGACGCTTGCACAAAGACACAACAGTACATAATTCAGTTATCAAACTGATAAATTTCTGGCGTTTTTTATGACCATATACACACTGGAGGCCACTAGTTGTGAACAATTTCACTCACAAACACACTTGATGACCGTCTACTGAAACAAACAATGGAGGAACGATGATTATTAAAAAGGTTCACTCATGAAGTAAGTTTAAGAAAAAAAGCTCACTTCAATTACAACAAACAATAACAACAACAACAAAAATATCCTACTTCATGAGTTTCAGATTGCGCAAGGTGTTGAGCGTTCCACGGCGGTTGTCTGATGTACATACTGCCACCTTCACGTCGTTCTCCTTCAGGATTTCAAACAAGGTCTGCAGATTTCCAACAGACTTCACCATGTCTGGATTGCCTGTGTCACCTTCGAACCAGCTCTCACGAATGATCTGGGCTGCTTGTTCTTTTTCCACACCCTCTACCTCCAAGAGTTTGACCAGTTCATCCTGGATGATGGGCGTGGTCGCCTCAGCAAGCAGACCAGGGAAGATGCGTTTGGACTTTGCACAGTAGCCCAGGGTTTCTGACACTTTGTCGCTGATGTTCAGGCGGTGGCTGACACAATACTGCAAGGGCAAAAACTGGGAAATAAGTCACTAAAAAATAGCACATCCCATAACAGTGCTGGTGCTTATGTGTATTGTGTTACCACGTACCTTGGTGAATGGTTGTTAAAATGTGTGTTCATATGTATTTGTATATAGCTTGATCTCTCTGTGTGTGTGTGTGTGTGTGTGTGTGTGTGTGTGTGTGTGTGTGTGTGTATGCATGTGACATAGGCCTAGGCCTAAGCATACTCTTGTATGCTTTAGGACAGTCACTGTAACAGACAAGGATTTTTTCAGTAACCACACATCCAGCCACGTAAACTTCTACACTAAAACTAGACAAATTATCACATTGGGGAATTAAAAAAAAAAAAAACACACACACACTGGCATAAGCATGCATGCGGACACACACATACACACATTCTAAGATTTTTTCAAACTAAGATTTGTTCTGACACAAACTCTTAGCAATGACTATTTCACACATGATTTCCCATTGTTATTCTTGGAGGAGCATTTTGCTACAACAGTCCAGCCTTTCATTTTGGTTTTGTTATCTGACAACTATAGTTAACATACAATCAATACAATACAATCCGCCATAAACTGTGACTGTTATATGACAGAGATTGTTAGCAGCAATCCGTCCTGCCATAATTTTTGGTTATCTGACAAGGACTACCAACAGATACCAGCTCTGTTCCATTCTTTCTTACTTCTCTAAAAGGATTGTCATCAACCATCAGTTCTGCTTGTTATAGTTTTTTTTTATTCCATCTGACAAGGACTACCAGACGTAATCATTTTTCTTCCAGTTATCCTCATTTGTTGTATCAGCCAATTCTGTAGTTTGTTTCTCTTTACTACCATGGTCTTTTAGGTCCATCATTTGTATTACAAGATTCAATATCAGTTGCCTAAATACCTCTGAAGGAAATAATATCAGCTGCTTAAATGCCTCTGAAGGCATACCATGGTAACATATTGGCTGTTGTTTTTTGTTTTCTGTCGTCTATGAACTCACCTACAATCATCTACCTACTAAACAAGCAATTTCACTCACTTCGAAATCAGCAGCTTTTGTGCCCATGGCGACCACATGGTGTGGAAACAGATGAGGGTGCCATCCTTGTCAAAGATGACCAGGGACGCTTTCTTCTTGCCCTGCTTGAGCCCTGTGCTGCGCAGCGTCTCATAGGTCCGTGAGGGGTCACTGCTGGTGGCAGTGTGCAGTATGCTGACACAGACACCCGCTGGTATCCCGCGCATCCTGAACAACACAAGACCCTAGCTCCCAGGGAAACAAAGAAAAACAAAAATGGACACTTGAGGATCTAAAACAACAACGCTTGACCTCCCTCCATGTCTGTCTACCATTTACATGTCTCATCACAGCATCAATGCCTCTGTGTTGCTGATGTTGTTGTTGTTGTTTCCCTTTATCAGACTGTAGGGGCAGTGCACATCTACAGGGTCTGAGCTTGACTAACTGAAGCGTTTGAAAAAACTTGGGGGGAAAAAAAAGCATATATGGATCTTTGCAAGTTGTACTGGACACTGTACAGCAACAGGGTTTTGACGATACCAGTCAGTAATTGAGCATCTGCCAGGCATGTGCTTGTGTAAATTAATCAAACATCGAAGCAAAAACTGCCTTTCCATTTACTGTTCGAAGTACATCTGTGCTTATGTGATTAAAACAAAGCTCAAAAGTCATCTTTTTTTATTTCCTTTCATGTAATCTTTCATTACTTACCTCTGGCTTTTATCAGGGTGCACAATTGGGCCAGTTGCTTAACATCATTTAATAAAGACAAGTCACTTGATGCTGTACAGCATCAGAGAAGGTTATATATATATATATATATATATATATATATATATATATATATATATATATATATATATATATATATATTGATATCTTAAACTACACAGCACTAGATTTCAAACTTTTACTCCTGATGCCTTTTCAAGAGGATGCATTCTCACACAATTTAACAAAAAAAATCCTAGGTTGCTTTGGCTTTGAGTCTATTAGTGAGTGATCTGTTGGTGGCTGTGTGTTACCAAGGGAGACACTCGAAGCTTCTTATTTCCGTCAGATTAACTCTGCCCATGGCACTACTGGACCATGGTGCCAGCGCTCTATTAATGATTAATGTCACATTATGTGAGAGTTTGGCTTTATTCAGCACTGCTCTCTCTCAGGTCTAGGGCTTCCTGAGAGAACAAGAACAAAAACCTGACAGGGGTACTTGTGTGAATCTTTCCATTGCAGAATAGCCAACAGGACATATGATGCACTAATAAACATGACATGTGATGCTCTAATGTGTACAAACTGATACTGCAATTAAACGACGACGGCCTTCAACAGAACTTGCATATGGCCCCAGACATCAAGACTTGACCGATGCATAATGATGTGACACACAAAAGCATGTATATAACAGACAGCAGTGTGTATAACTGAACACACAATCATGCACATCCTCACAGGTCAGATCTCCTGTCACATCACTGACTTCTTCAAAATACGGTATTCTTACATCATCCCCCCCCCCCAAAAAAAAAAAGTCACTAAGTCCTTGTTGTCATCTCATACACACACAACATCAAAGGTCTAGTTCGTTTGGGTTCTCAAGTCCATGCTCAGTGCTCAGGCCCTCACATCAACTCAGCCCCCATTACTGTACAAGAGCTTGTAGGATTACTTCAACTGAATCAGTTGATACAGTGATAGACGCAAAAAAAAAAAAAAAGAAATACTTGTGCATTTTTGGCCGGAAATTCAAACTGTCTCCCATTGTCCATTGTCTTTGGGATAATTCCTTAAAGACCACACGCATGCACGCACGCACGCACACACACACACACACACACATACACACACACACACACACACACACAGAGCCAGCGAGAAAGAGACAGGGGTTTTACGGCTGCAAAACTAAACCAATTCAGTAGATACACGTATCTATACATATTACCAATGTATGAATTTTTCACACACAGACACACACACACACACACACACACACACACACACACAGACAAGGTCTTTCAGTAAAGGCCTAAAAACCATTTTCCAACTGTTCACTCTTCAAACTCAAACCTAATTCCATGCATAACAATTTAAGTTCTAAAAATATACAAAAAAAAGAGTTCAATGCAAAGCAAACTTGACCAAAAAAAAAAAAAATGGTGGATGAAGGTTGCAAAGGTGTATTTACAAGCCCTGAATTGGGCATTATTTCCCTTGGTCTGACTGGTCAGCTTGCTTTGAGCAGTTTTTGTTGCATCAACATGCACATTATGAATTAGCATGTTTTGAACTTTTTTTTCCATCTTAGTTCTGTTTTTAGACCTTTCAAAAGTTTTACTTTCCTTTAAAAAATTATCCACTATATTCTCTATTTTATGGCTTTTTAAAGGCAAGAGTGAACCCTGGAATAAATGTCAGATCATGAATAAAAAAAAAAAGAGAAAAAAAATTTTTTCCAAGGAACTGATTTCCTTTTTTTTTTTTTTTTTAAGTGTATACGTATCCTAACTAGATCACGGTTGGCGAACTCAGTTACTTTTACAACCTGTATATCTTTGGGTGGTTTCTTTATGACTCTATCTTCTTCTTTCCTGCATGTAGGTATTACTCAATTTCTTTTTCCAGCTGAAACCTGATGCATGTAGGTATTACTTCAATTTCTTTTTCCCCCCCTGAAACCTGATGTAGAAATCCATCACCTTCTAAACCCCCCCCCCCCCCCCCCCCCCCCACTTCCCCCCATGAACCCCCCCCCCACCCCCCCACACACCCCCCCCACACCCCCCCCCCCCCCCCCCCCCCCTTCTGGCAATGTCAAATTGTCAAGACTACTTGTTACATAATGTTCAAGTGTTAATGATAACACACATTTTGGTTTTTTTTTTCCATTGGTCTCTTTTATTCTGAACACTAAATTTGCAGAACAAAAGCACTGATACATCAAGGTCATTATGTGTAATGGTTTGATGTTTCACCAAAGCGCTACATACTCAGTGCAGGAAACAAATGTCACTACGAATAATTGCAGTTTGCTGAATTTGTCATCACACGTGAGGCTCAAGGCTTGAACATTCCTCAGGCAGTAAGACATCCAGTCAGGCACTGTGTGCCAATCTTTTTATTTTCTCTTCACTGCAACTTTGTCTGAGACATTGCTGAAAATTAAATTCATCTGCTCTGCCATGGCAACATTTTGCTTTGTTTAAACCAAAATAGCTGCAGTCTTATTTATTCAATACTAGCCTAATCACAAACACACTGTTTGCTCTTCCAAAGACCGTTTTCAAACACAGTAAAGCACGGCCACTCACCTTCCCTCCATAAGTATTCCTCTGTGTGTGTGTGTGTGTGTGTGTGTGTGTGTGTGTGTGTGTGTGTGTGTGTGTGTGTGCATGCACGCCCACATGCACTCGTGTGTGTTGTGTGTGTGTGTGTGTGTGTGTGTGTGTGTGTGTGTGTGTGTGTGTGTGTGTGTGCGCGCGCGCGCGTGCACACGCACGGATGTATATGACCCCAATCTTTACATCTAGGCGGCTGAAAAACCTCCACCACTCTCTCTCTAACCCCCTCACTCCCATCAATATTTGCAAACACACACACACACACACATCAAAAAAATAAATCAGAGTGTTAATTGACGCCAACAACAAAGGAATTAACTTGAACAAAGGAGAAGAAAAAGGGAAGGGAAAATCAGCGGCAGGGAGCTTTACATGGAATCAACACTGACCTGAGAAACTGAACTACACTGACATGTTGATGTTCAACCAAACCTCACTGAATGTACTCCATTTCATGACCCCTTGCTCAGTGGTACGGGTCAAGAGAGAGGAAATAATGGATTATAATTATGCTGTACTAACCAACTAAGTGTCATGAGTCAAGAGCTCTAAAAGTTCTAAAAATGGAAGAGCGGTGGTGGGAGAAGGGAGAATTTCAAATCTGACATGCAAGCTTAATTTAAAAGAGATTATTTCCCCCTCCATACCCCCACCTATCTCACTCTACCCTACAAAGTCCCATTAGCTACCCTCATCTGCCACCCTTCCCTGTACCTGTACCATTCAAATCCTACAGAGAAAAAGACAATACTGTCTGATTTTCACGGTACACATACTGCCATGATGCTCATGGTAACAGGGCATGACAACAGGTGCTGGCAATTCAGGACCAGCGCAGAGAATGATGTTAAATGGAGCCTGACAAGTGCTGTGACAGACTGACATAAATGTCCCCAGCTATCATTCCTGTCATCACTATCAGTGGTACGGTCTGTGTGGTCATCTACACATTAAAGAACTGAATCACTGGTTACAAATGAAACACAACATACAGTAATAAGTGTAATTTTCTGAGCATTTTTTTAAACAAAATTTTCTCTTTTTACATTTATCTGAGGGCATACATAGAATTTTCAACAAGAAAGTACATGAACGGTGAAGTCACTGTAAACAATAATGAGCATTTATCTTGAACAGGATTCAAAAGTTAAGAAATGACAATAAGTAGATCTCTCTCTCTCTCTCTCACACACACACACACACACACACACACACACACACACAGCTGCAGCAGCATCATCTGATTTTTATGGGTGCAAGTGAGAACTGTAATACCTGTACACTGTTACACTGTCAAAATGTTAAACTTGAGTGTTACATCCATACCCAATAGTAATAACAATATTCACCTAAAACACTAACACAAAACACAAGCTGAAAATATTGAACAGAATTTTAAAATATTTTCAGGCTACATGGGACTAGAACAGCCACTAACAGGATATTTTAGTATAATTTACTGATTCACCAGTGAAATACAGATGGCATCAAGAGATAGCCATAATGCAAAAGTGTGCCAGTTGCAATACACTTTGATTTTCATATATATATATATATATATATTCTTTTTTTTTTTCTTTTAAAACATGGTTTGAAATGTTGACATTCACATACTCAGAATCCTATTTTCATCATCTGCTAAATTCTTCAAAGCAAAACAATTGTATCAATTCAAGTATGTTATGACAACATTGTACTTTTCCCAAATATTATTACACATATGATATTTCATTGATCATGATTCACACTAATTTCTTGCTGTTTAAAGCAAACCATTTTTCTTTTTTTTCAAAAAATATAAAATATCACAAGTTTCTAACAAAATTTTTTTTCAATTGTCCTATTTACTAATGTACACACGTTACACTGCATATGTTGAAGTTTGAACTTTGCAACTGTTTTTGCAAGGGGAAAAAAACTATAACATCCCAATCCCTTGGTAATTAAAATACTACTGTTGACAAGATGGGAACACAGCTTCAACCAACAACTGCTTGTCGTGAGGCTGCATGGTTGTGTATCCCCTCCTGTTATCTGTTTCCTGGGTTCAGCCTCTGTGTTGCAAGCTCTTTCTCATTAGTTTGTAGACCTTGGGTGCCAGGGTCACTGATCCCATGATTTTGCATTCTGTAACATCTGTTTGCATGATCTCATAGGCACAATTTTGTGGTTGATGTCAGCCAAGTCGTCATCTGTTACCTGGCTCTGTGAGCAAAAGACAGAGGCGGGGGGGGGGGGGGGGGGGGGGGGGAGAGGGGGAGACAGAGGGAGAGATGGGGGGGGAGGGGGAAGGGGGGGGGGGGAGAGAGGGGGGGGGAAGAAAGCATGGGATGAGTGGGGGTAGGGGAAGGGAGATATACAGACAGACAGGCACACACAGACCAAAACGTTGCTGCACCGTAGGGATATGTAATGAATGAAGAATTCTGCTCACCACAGGTCAGTCTAGAAGCACCTATAGACAGGGCCGGTGCAGAAGGGCAGAGGCTGTGCGCAGGACTCCTCTGATGTGCTGCATGGTGCCTGGACTGCGATGTTTCTGTTCTCTGTTCCAGGGGGCTCTAGACGGCGGCTCGTCGTATCATCAATGTTCTCAATGTGTTGGCCGCATTCAAGTATCTCTGAAGTTGGAATAAAAGATTCACAATGTCAAAAAGCATAGTTCACATCATCAAATACCCACCAGACTAGACAGTTAAAAAAAAAAAAATCTGCATCACGATCCAATCCTTTACATTGAAGATAAAAGCATGTTTATCTGGACCATGTATAATTACTAAAACAAAGAAAATACATATTCAAAGAAAAGCAAACACAAGAAAGGAAGGTAACGAGAGTAAAGATGTCAACCGTTCTTTTTTTCTCTGGTTTTATACTTAATTTCATTTTATGATCTTTCAAAGACACAAACGTGAAGTTACCCTTATGATTAACTCCAAAGCTACTCACATCTAAATCTTTCTATAGTATTCTGATTCAGTTCACACAGACATGTCAAAGGAACGAAAGAAAAAAAAAGACACGAAAATCAAATATAGTTACTCTGATAGTAAAGACAGTAACTCATAAAGACTCAGGAAATTAAAGACGGTCTGTAAACGTATGTTCCATTACATACTGTCAGTTCACCAACAACAAAACAATAAGATTCTTGTCCAGTCTTTTGAGCATTTCCACAATTTCATTTTCAAAATCAATGGCATGCATACATGTAGATGTATGTGGCCTGCATACATGTGTGTGTGTGTGTGTGTGTGTGTGTGTGTGTGTGTGTGTGTGTGTGTGTGTGTGTGTGTGTGTGTGTGTGTGTGTCTGTGTGAGTGTGTGTGTGTGTGCATGCATGTATATGCATGTGCATACAAGCATGTATGTAATAATCCAGAACATGTATCAATATATTTAACAAATGGTTGACATGGAGACTGAGGTTCTCATCAAAACATCTCAAAATAAAAAGATCAGAGAAATACAGCAACTGGAATTTGCAAATTGAGCGAATAAGAGAAAAGTCATTCATTACTCGAGGCTGGGACATATGTGTGTGTGTGTGTGTGTGTGTGTGTGTGTGTGTGTGTGTGTGTGTGTGTGTGTGTGTGTGTGTGTGTGAGAGAGAGAGAGAGAGAGAGAGAGAGAGAGAGAGAGAGACAGAGACAGAGGGAGAATGTGAATGTGTGTACATGTGAGAGAGAAAGAGAGAGAGAGAGAGAGAGGGAGTGTGTGTGTGTGTGTGTGTGTGTGTGTGTGTGTGTGTGTGTGTGTGTGTGTGTGTGTGTGTGTGTGTGTGTGTGTGTGCATGTGCACACATTTGTGCTGGTATGCATGTTCCATTTGTATTTTACAGACACTTAAATTAGTTTTAAAAGTTCATTTCACATAGAATATCAGCCATACTTCTCTTTTTCTCTCTCTCAAATCTGATATACATGTGTGTGTGTGTGTGTGTGTGTGTGTGTGTGTGTGTGTGTGTGTGTGTGTGTGTGTGTGTGTGTGTGTGTGTGTGTGTGTGTGTGTGTGTCTGTGTCTGTGTGTCTGTGTGTGTCTACAGTTATCACAAATGTTTACATGGTATCCAATATACATTAAGAGCAATACAGAGGCAGCCATAAATTTCACCGGTGATGATAAGTATTGATGACAGAGTATCCCAAATGACACCACAATAAGTATTTTCTTTCCTTCCAAATCATGAAAAGTTGCAGTCCGTACATCCAAGGTACATGTAGTAAAAACACACTTCAATAAAACACAACTGATGACATAAATACAGTGAGATGCACAAACCAGGAAAAATAATCTTTACAAAAAAGCCTGACTTCATGAACGAATCAACACTTTTTGCTGATGTTTCTGTTTCTGATGATCACGGATCAGTACAAGAAACACCCTGACCGTTTCTACAGAACACCAGTTCATGAAGCACACATGATAGCTCTGCACATCTGGAAAAGAACTACATTCACAGGAAGTGTCTGCAGCACTACATAAATAATCGTTACTGTGGAGAGGAATTCTCTCTGAACATACAGGCCGCATGTCATATCCAATGAACTGGATGGTGGTAACCTGATCAATTTTGTGGGCTGAAAAAGTGAAATAAAAGAGCACCTGTTCTACAACTTGAAACAAATCTGAGACCTATAGACAGGGAGGCTGATTTCGGTTCCGCTTCTTTTTTTCTAAAGATCTGTTAGATGTTGTTTTATGCTTGAATCCTTTACCGTCATGACAACACTTGATCTAAAATATCATCAGACACTCTAAACCCCACACATGAACTGAGTATGCTGGCAAAGAGGTCTGACATTTATCGGGTACCCAAACTCTTGTTTACAACGTAGTTGGTGCTCTCTTACATCCACTCATCTGTCAATCTATTGACTGATCTACACCTACATTTATTGATGGCACCAGCACTGTATTCCACCTACATAAAAATACCAGACTATTCGTTTTTGGTTCTAGCTGTTACATACAACAAAACTGCACACAGCTCGTTCTTTTGTTCCACATCAGCCCCCGCTATGCACACGGGTTTGTTGACATTCTACACCAAGTACGAGACAGCACAGCACAGACGCTTTGTCATGTCATGTTGAAAAGTGTTTGTACTTGTACTTTGGGTGCCCATGTCTTACGTGGGCTGGGATAAACTTTGTATCATGGAGTGTTATGCAGAACTGGATCACTCACCCAAAAGGTAGAGGTTCCTTTTTTAACGAGGGGGAGGGATGGGGATGGGTGATGATGGTTTGGGGAGAGTGGGGTGGAAAAGGGGGATGTCTAGACAGCTGTTATAACTGAAGTGCACTCTAAGCTATTTTATAGTTTACTTTTTGTACCACAAACAACAGTGCATTTTCTTTTCTACTGTCAGGTTTTTCCCTCTGCAAATATTGCAAAGACACTTAGTGGTGTAAGGCCCATTGGAGGTAAAGGGCTCATTCAAGAATAACTGTAACTCCTCTCCCTCCAATAAAATCTGTTGCACATGTGCATCTGTTTGCTGACAGAACTTTACTGTATAACTTGAAAAAAAAACAACAACAACCAACACACACACACACACACACACACACACACACACACACACACACACACACACACACCACACGCACACAGATATAACTCAAAAAAAAAAAAAGAGAGAAATAAAAGGTCAAGGCTTTAAACATGTATACCACAGTTACACTAGTGGCACAAATGGATATATTAAGTCTAACTCATTCTTTATATTGCAATCAACTAAGCCTCTGTGACACATCGACTGTTTCGTTTTTCATTTCTAATAAACTATCCTCAGCTCAGTTGATTAAACATTAATTGTGCTGGAGTAAGTTGTGGAAGTAATAAAAGGCCATAGCTGTGGGCATGAGACAAGGAAAGAATATTTTACATAGGACAGAAGGGACTGGTCAAATTGATTTGCAATGACAAGAAACACAAACTTTTGACTAGAGACTAGAGTACTCTTGTTGGTCTCAATTGTTTTATAAAGAAAAGGTACTGAATCAAACTGACCTGACAATATAACATATTGTGTACACATCAAATTATCCATCAGTTTATTCATAAATCATTAAATGTATGTCCATAAATTTACTTCATCATTTGATGATTTATTTATCCATCTATTTTAAAAAATATATGAAAGAAACCTTTATGCGTGGTATTTTTGTTTTCAAATAAGTGCACTGATGAACTAATAAGTTCTTAGAAATTGCCTAAACATTTCATTGTGTATACAACACACACACACACACACACACACACACACACACACACACACACACACACACACACACACACACTCACTGCAATTTGAGAACAAGAGTGAGAAACTGAAAACAAACCAAAACAAATAAATGAAAAAATAAAATACATTGATTTGTTATTTAATTAATTAATAATTGCACACTGCAATTTAAGAACAAGAGTGAGAAATTGAAAACAAACTAAAACAAATAAATGAATAAATAAAATACATTAATTCGTTATTTAGTTTATTACTATTCATCTTCATCATTATCATCATCATCATAATGTGTAATGTACTGAGCTGTATAATTTTTCTTTCTTTCAATTAATTCACCTCTCTCTCTCAGAATAACACTCACTTTACTGTTCTCCCTGTGTTTTCTGATCTAATCAATACCACCTGCACAATGCTGTCACCCTGAAAGCAATCTCTTCTTTTCATCTTCTTCTGAAAGCAAAGACTTTAACTAGTTTAGTCAAAACAGAACAGACAACTTGAAATTTTTCACAACCAATCTGGCAGACTCGGCAAAGGCAAATGGTTGAATAAAAACTGGTAGCCTTATCACAGTAACTGGTAAGTCTAGTGCTATGAATGCAACAGACTGCTATAGCATGGCTACCTCCCAGTACAAACAAAAATCAAACTGATAAGCAGTAGTATCAGTGGCTGATGTTTATCTCAGCGTTTAGTCATCTGAACCAACAAACTACAATAATTATTGATTTATGTGAACCTGGAATGATCAGGACCTGCACTGGGTTTTTTTTTTTTTTTTTTTTTTTTTAAGAAGTTCCCCCAAATCTCTGAACATTTCTGATAATATGATTTGTGCATCCAGTGTCTCTCGTGTGACTCTTGTCTCTGTATGAATGCATCAAGACCAAAACTTCCCCTTCCTGCTGATACTTCAACATCTCAATCTTTTTCAAGGTCTTCAAGTATAGCATTCTGCCTGAACAGCATTTAGTGTTAGAATGTATTGTGTGACTGTCTCTTGTATTTTCTGACTGGGGTTATGACTCTCTGAGAACAAATATACAACTCATGGGTATGACACTTGTAGACAAACAAGCCAAGGACTAGAACTACTTGTACTGATACATAATGTAATTCATGTTTCTTTGTATGTTTTGCACTTGTTTGCAAGTCCACCTTTCTGTTAAAAGCCCTTCAGCCCTATCCTGCCGTTTCATTGCTTTACTTTACTTAAACAGAAGTGACGAAAATTAAACAAAACAATTAAAAGCTTTGTTGACAGTATCTGAATACCCGTGAAATGAATGCCATTGTGCACAAGTTTGAATACTGTTACATCTGAATTGCAGAGAGTCAAAATACTTTCATCTCAGCACTCTGACCCTTCAGCTGAGCCATCCGATGCCATGTCTATGTTATCAACAGAAAAATGAAGAGGCTGATCACTGTCACTGTGTCAGAACCACAACATCCAATCCAATAGATCAGGTTCTATTAAGTAGAACATGTGTTCCTGCCAATAAAGGTCTGCGCTGTTAGTAAAAATCTGTGACTGATGCAGGTTGCTCACACCCCCTGCTATGGCTTTAAGCAACTTGGAGTAATGTACCTGTTTTGCTATGGAACCTACAGTTCCTCTCAATCATGCACAGTTTACTTCTCCCTATCTCTCTTCATATTTCTTTTGTTTTGCTGGTCAAGGGAAAGGTGGAACACAACAGCTTTTGATGCTGGCAAAACAATGGTGAAACTCATCACCCCACTTCAAATTTCCAGTTCATATGAACTGACACCGGGGTGCCTGTATAATTTCTTCTTCTATTCGTTTGTGTGGTTTGCAAACTGCAAGTTACAAATAAAACAAAACAAACAAAAAAAAAAAAAGGAAAAAAAAAAAAAAAAAAAAAAGAACACACCAGCTTAAAACCCGAACTACAGGATGCAAGGCTGTATGCTATTCCCTGTACTGGTCCCTCCATAATATGGTGCCTCCATGATACTCTGCGGCAGCATTGATTCCTCTGTAGTACTGCTGCCTTCATGGTACTCTAGAGCAGTATTGATCCCTCCAACAACCTGAGGACTGACAGACTGACCAGGAGGCCAGCTTTCCTCACTGACATCAAACTGACCCACTAATCAATGATACATGCGTCTAAATACGAATAACAATTCAGTTTGTTAATATATGCATGTGTGTGTGTGTGTATGCATGCATGCTTGTGTATTTGAGAAAGAGAGAGTGTGTGTGTGGGCGTGTGAGTGAGAGAGTGAGTCGTGTGCATGTGTGAGTGAGTGAGTGAGTGAGTGAGTGAGTGTGTGTGTGTGTGTGTGTGTGTGTGTGTGTGTGTGTGTGTGTGTGTGTGTGTGTGTGTGTGTGTGTGTGTGTGCGCGCGCGCTTGCGTGCATGCATGTGTGTGTATGTGTTAAGAGTGTATGACTGTATGCATATGATATGCAAATACAATGTATAAATTGTGTGTGTTTAAATGTGAGTGTTTGTCTATGACAGACACAGAAAAAAAAAAAAACAGTGAGGGCTTCTGACTGACCTGGTATAGATGCCTCTGGCATACACACTAATCACAGAAAAAGACAAACGGATGTAATCTAGGAACAGAAAAACTGATGAATTTACAGACTTTTCTAAATAAAAACTTTTTAAAAAATGGCATGCATCTTCAGTTAGGAACAAAACCATTTAGGTCATAGATCAGTGACCTAGTTCTAGAGACTGTGGTACATGATGTATTGCCAAACATCAATAAATCAGAAACTTGAGAATAAAGAGAAATAAGTTGGGCCTTGGGAAGGGAGAGATGAAGTGAGATATGTACACTGATAGAAAGATCTATAGAGATCTATACGAGAGAGAGAGGGGGGGGGGGGGGGGGGGGGGGGAGAGAGAGAGAGAGAGAGAGAGAGAGAGCATGAGTTACTACACCTATGGAGTATTCAGAGGAAAAAAATGTAAGTTTTTTAAACTCTTTCAATACTGTTGATTTGGTGCCAAAAACAACATTATTTTGATGACAATTAACTCAGTA
>JADBJO010000107.1:848959-858959 GCA_016801955.1 Conus betulinus | reverse complement strand
CAAACATGACACCAGAAACACTCTGTTCATGAGCGAGGGAGATGAAAAATCTAACGGATGTTAAAGTGGAGCACTGCTGACTCGTTCATCTATCTGCACTAAAAAAAAAACAACAAAAAAAAAAACAACTAATATTCATGGTTAATCACTAGAATAGGGAGTCTGCTCAAGATCAAAAAGTTCGCTTCTCACCTAAATTGGTTACCAAAGATCATATGTCCTTACTTGCAAACAGATGTGCACAGCCATTTTGCCACCAACTTGTTAAAAAAAAAAAAGAAATGTCTCCCTTATACTTAAGTTATAGCATGAACCACAATCAAATTTGGCATTCAAATATATCCTTATTTATGATTTTTTTTTTTTCTTTTTAGTCGTAGGTTAATATGGTTGGGAGCAAGCATTTTCACAATACTTGAAGGTTAAAATAATGGTAAGGGACTCAAATAACCCCACTTGCATACATGAATCTATCATAAGTAAACGGCATTTATGGAAGCCCACACAAAGCACAAGAGTAAAGCAGGACAATGGCATGATTAGGCAGCTAAGTTTACAGTGGGAGGTTGTAAATTGAAAAAAAAAAACAAAAAACGAACATCTTTGAAAAATCTAAAATGAAAAGAATTTACTGAACAAAATTTGTTGGCGACTTTGAAAATTGTGAAAAAATGGGAGCATCATTGTCTGCTTCTGAACATATAATCACTGGATTTTTAAAAACCATTTTTTGCTACACCCATTCAGTATCTACTACATAATTCAGTGACTGAATGACTTCAGTTCCACTCTTGGGTAAGGCTAAGGTATCTGCCTTTGATTCATTTATCTGTCATTTATCTATAACTTATAAGCTGATCTGTTCAGTATGCTAATGAGTCACTATGCTAAATCTGAAGATCTGACGAGAACTGTGGATCTCTGCAGAACCAACAATAAAGATTGCAGACTGCACAGACAGAGACACCTGTCCCAATTATCTGCTTTCAAGGTCAAAACTCCAAAGTCAGGGACACACCATCGACCATGACTTTAGTTTCAGGAGCATGACAAGAAAGTATAATGCACATGTGCTATTTCTTGTGGCAAGGAAAAAAACCTGGCAGTGAATAAAACGCGTGACCTCACCTTTATTTACACAATATCCAAAAACTTACTGTAGATCGACTGTTTGTTGACTTAGACTGAAGACATTACACTTAACAGTAAGCACTCTTTTTGCCTTTGTCGACTAAGACAGAAGACATTACAGAAGGCATTCTTTTTGCCTTCAGTTTTTGGCTACATACTTGAGTTCTCATGTCCTAGTGTTTGTCAGTACCCACCTGTCTTAGACACAGTCTTCTATTCCATCATGCTTGATGAAGAAATCATATGCACAAAATATGTGATACTTGGTCATTTCTTCTGGTTTGATGAACAGCCACTTGTCTGACCATTTAACTCCTGTTTCCTTTTTGGGGGAATCAAGATTTCTGCTGGGTGCTCTGACAAAGCTCTCTTCCGCCTCATTTGGTGAAAAATTATTTAGAACTATTTTGCGCTTGTCCTTCGAGGACTCCAGGTATCAACAGCTCACCACTGACTCAATTTCTGATGGGATGTTTTTGCACAGGGATTTCTCTGTGTTAAATTCTGGGCAGTTTCATTTTTCACTTCTTAACAATTTTCAATTCTCAGGGAGGACAGTGCAAAATGGTACATTGGGGACACTTGGCAAATTTTCTGACTTTCCAGAACAAATATGGGCCGGCCTTGATGTTGGGCATCTCTTGACGACAAATCCACAGAGACAGATAGACAGTTTAACAGACAGACCATGCATTAGATAAAAAAAATTTTCTTGAATCTAATTTACTTATGAATGACTAATTCATTTATTCAACATATTTTATTTATCTCATAATCAGTTTTTATTTCAATATTCACTATTAAATTGAATCATTGATTACATCATTTGTTTCTTTTCCTTTTTCTTTTCAATCTATATCATCTATGACAGCAATATAGAGGCCCACCTAGCCTAACGACTGTTTCCTCATGACACAATTCACTAGTGATATGTGATAGTTCCTTGTATCCTGCTTCATAGACCATACTTCAATGTATTCATTTATATGTATTATTGTAACTTAATACAAGAATCAATAAACTGACATTTTTAGTTTAACTGGCTTAAAAATATATATATAAAAAAAAAAGAAGATTATTCTGCACAGAGAGAACTTGAATCTCATGATGAATGTGTATTCTCACACACACACACACACACACACACACACACACACACACACACACACACACACACACACAAAAAAGGGGGGGGTTAGTGTCTGGCAAAGTTTTTTCACTTGGATATAAATGAAATGTGATCTCATAGTAACTTGAAAAAAAAGCAAGCAACACACACACACACACACACACACACACACACACACACACACACACACACACACACACACACACACACACACACACACACACACACACACACACACACACACACACACACACACACACAAAAAAGGGGGTTTAGTGTCTGGCAAAGTTTTTTCACTTGGATAATAAATGAAATGTGATCTCATAGTAACTTGAAAAAATAAAGCAACACACACACACACACACACACACACACACACACACACACACACACACACACACACACACACACACAAAAGGGGGGTTTAGTGTCTGGCAAAGTTTTTTCACTTGGATAATAAATGAAATGTGATCTCATAGTAACTTGAAAAAATAAAGCAACACACACACACACACACACACACACACACACACACACACACACACATGCACACAGGTTGCATATATTGTTTGTCTTGTCAGTCAACTTCCCGTCTTGCTGATCTCCAATGCTAATAACCGGAATGGGCAAAATTGCATACCATCTTCTCTGTTCCATCACAGGAAAAGTCACAGCAAAAATCACTTATAGACCTGTACAGTCACTGAATCCCAAACATGGTAATAATCAGATCTCAAATGCTGAATGTACGAGGCTTGAACATATTTCATCTTTGAAAAGTTAAAGCGAAAAACATGACACAATAAAACAATGAAATTTAGTTATTTCAGTCATAAGTCTTCCAATAAGTTCCAGTGCTGGAGATGGACACAAATAAAATGGGAGTTCTGGAAGAAGTACAATGAATTTTGCCCTTATAAAATTCATTATTTTCTTTTTGTATACAAGGATAGGAAGTAGGAAAAGTGTATCCGAAACATCACACTTGCTAACTAGTTTATGAATAATAATGCTTATGATTTTCATTCCAGTCACTTGATCTGGAGACAGATATTTCTTTATGCATTTAAGATTGAAAAGAACACTAAAATCTTATCTGAAGACCTAGAGAAAGTCTCAGTTTTGAGCTTTTAGTGGAATGTTAAGAAATTACAGTTAGAAAGGCATATTATACTAAGGTCCAATGTGAGCCCAGGTTGACGGCAGGCATGGTAAGAAAACGCGCCATTCTTTTGGATCTTTCACTGCTATAGAGAACACTTTCTTTAAACCAGTCTATTTTACGGCACTGATCATTTCATAAACAAACTATTCATTTTCTATTTGAGATTTGATTCTGTATTCTCTTAATATTAACTTGTGAAAATGTGAACTTACAGTCAACCTAAAACTGAAACTAGTGAAAGAACGTCAAGTGAAATGATTTTTTGTTCTCAAGTATTTGTTCCCCTCACATAGTCACACTCACAGTCACACTTTTTGTTAAGACCATGGCAAAAATTGCCATTCAGCCATTGTGACAAGAAGGTCTAGCATACATGGACACCTATCAAAACAAAAAATACTGAACTGACTGTACAGAATCCAGACTGGCCACAACCTACACTAAAATAAACAATGCAGTTTTCTGTGTTGTTCATTTGATTTCGAAAAAAAATAATTCAACATTTCAACAGGATTATGCCCTTGATTCAACAACCCATAGAATGTAGAATACTCCATGACTTCAATCAAATTTATTGGACTACATCTACTGATTGTCACTTCCTTCTGACAACACAAACACACACACACACAAAAAAAAATAAATAAATTAAATCTTCAGTCTGGGCAGATTTTAGGCAAACAGATTTTGTTCCTGCTGCCGCTATCTCATATACATGCCAGTCTTCAATGAGGAAAGCTTTTTTCTCTCCACTAATTGTGTTTCCTTTTGACAAAACCCCGTGGATACACCTATTTTCAGTGGGAAAAGATTTTTCTGAAATTAATCAGACAGCATCATCTGGCAATTTCCTTTGACAAAACATGACAGTGCCATATTGTGACAGAACTGAGGCTTCTACAAACCGAAATAATGATGACTGAAAGAGGAACTAACCGGCAACTCATAGGCTAAAGGGCATGTGATGCTGCCCCAATGACTGACCGGTGCCCTAGAAAGTTCTCTGATCATCGTAAAAATCCTGCGTTGAAATAGACGTGACTACGTCAAAGAGGCTAGTTTCAACAAATATTGTCGTTCTTGGGCCTGAAGTCTTGAGTGATGCAATTTTGTGTGAATTAGAGCGCAACGGGCTCAAGCTTGGCATTGATCGTCCAAAGTTCAACTGACAATGAAACCGACTCCACCGCTGTTCACACACACACCGCACACAAGACAGCAGCGATCTGCCTGCAATGAACGGCATTTTCCGATGCATCTTCGCGGTTGCGAACGAAATACGAAGACAGAGCAGCTCGAAGACAACGTTATATTTCTGCGTATTGCTTATAAGTATCAAAGCATGCACTTACCATCTATAACACGAATGTGAGCAAAATATTCGTTTGCCAACCTGCAACGAGCAGCATGGGAAGAAGAATACGTTTCCACTTGGTCCTTCGTAACAGCCGGCCATGCTGCAGCTACCCCTTTCTAGGTCACTCCACGAACAACCAATGATTTTCCATGTTATAAAAACCGCACAGCTGATGGAAACTTCCATGCTGTGTCTTTAATAAAGGGTCTTTTTCGTACACGTATGGATCTCCATTTTCCAGATTTCTTGCTCTCGTTTGGGGCGATTAATTTTGTCTTATTTTTCCACTCCTGATTACATAGTCTCATTAATTTTAATTCTATTTCAAGATTCTAATGTTTTTACACTCATTTTTACGACTTCAAAACTGTAAGATAAGTATGAATATTTACAAGCATTTTATAGTTCCCCACTTCACCAGCATTTGTAAAGAGGCGTGTACGGATATCACGATGAAATGCAATAAATGCATAGAGGTCTAATAGTAAAGTGATAATAATGACCTCTACGATAAAGTAAGAACTGTGTGGCTCAATGGTGTATGCCGTTTATAATCTGGAAGATCATATACCAGGAGTAGCTTCTGTCAGTGAATTTTACATAGATATCACATTTTTTCTTCATAAGCCTAAGACACTTATGACACACAGTTTTCTCTCTCTCTCTCTCTCTCTCTCTCTCTCTCTCTCCGGATCTGACCTCACACAGAGTATTGTCACACCTCACCTTTTCCCCATTATTCCTCTGCGTGCGCGCACACAAACGCACACACACACACACACACACACACACACACACACACACACACACACACACACACATGTACATACGCACGCATGATATACAGACCAGCCTACACACACACACACACACACACACACACACACACACACACACACACACACACACACACACACACACACACACACACACTATTTAGATCCAAACCAATGGAACTACCTCCCCCCCCCCTCTCTCTCTCTCTCTCTCTCTGTCTCTGTGTGTGTGTGTGTGTGTGTGTGTGTGTGTGTGTGTGTGTGTGTGTGTGTGTGTGTGTGTGTGTGTGTAAACGCCGGTCGTGTATGTGTGTACATTAGCACTCTCTCTCTCTCTCTCTCTCTGTGTGTGTGTGTGTGTGTGTGTGTGTGTGTGTGTGTGTGTGTGTGTGTGTGTGTGTGTGTGTGTGTGTGTGTGTGTGTGTGTGTGTGTATAGGTGTGCGCACGCGTGCAAAAGACGAATAATAAACCAGTACCATCAATATCAAAATCTGATATTTGACAAATGTAGTAGGATTTTTGCCGGTTTTGACTTGGAAAGGATTTTAATCCACTGACTGGTTTAGGTTTTTAGTATCCTTTCCATTTCTAATACACGATAGATTTAGACATAATGAGGTATATACCTATTGAATCATATGAAAATTTTCCTGTTTATGCTTTTCTTTTGAAGCACCAATATCATTCAAAGCAAAAGTCAGATACACAGACTTTTTTTTATTAGCAGCCAATGTGCAATACTGATATACATAAAGCTTTTTGCTCACTATCAAGCAATGAGCAAACTAACTTTGCAATTCTGATACTCTGCAAGCTTTTGATATTGTTCGCCTTATCCCTTATACGTCCATATTCGTCGTAAAGGTGACAAATCGCCGAATTGGTGGCAATTTCTTCGATTGGTGGGTCAGATTTTTTTTTTTCTGTTGCATTTGCATTCCACTGTGTCCATACGGGTTCCCTCACCACATCGGAGAGAACAAGATTGTGGGTGAAGCATCTGAGAACGTCTGCGTAAAATTACAGCACCGTTTTGTTCTGTTCTTTAAAAAAAAATCATCAAAAGAGCAGTGCTTTTGTATTTGTTTTCGCTTGATAGTCTGCTTTTGATTAAGTTTGTATTATTTCCCTTGCTTTCGTAAATGCATATGTTAACTAACGATCGTTTCCGGTAATAAGGTATGGGGTGTGACGTGTATGCCGGCCTACACCTATCTAAGGCAAAATGGGTGAAGGCTAATCGGATACAGCCAATATGGAATAGGGCCTACACCAAATTCTTATTCAATATCGCTGAGCGGGGGGAGGGGGGGATGCATATCATGCCTAATGGGTTTTCAGTGAGAAATAGCTCATACCAGTTTGCAGAGTCGCGGGCAACAGAAACTGATGTTAACGAATAGACTAGTAGCTTTAAACACATGCAAAGAACAACAATGAAAATAATCAAATGAAATGAATCAGCTGAATGCGCTTTCAAATGACGTACCAGCTAAGATTAAATCGGTTGATTTTCTTTTTCTTTTTTTTTTTTTTTTTTCTTTCTGTCTGTCGTTCATCTCTCTCTCTCTCTCTCTCTCTCTCTCTCTCTCTCTCTCTCTCTCTCTCTCTCTCTCTCTCTCTCTCTCTCTCTCTCTCTTGTTTTCTTTGTTTCTCTCCTTTCTTTCCTTTCCTTTCATTCTTTCTTTTTCTTTTTTCATTTGCGACATTTCTGCCGCATAGTACGTCCATTTGATGGGCGTGCCTGCAGGATTTTGAAAAGAGACCCTTTACTTCTTTGCAAACGGCAACCATTGCTTTCGGTTTTTAAAAGAATTAAAAAGCTGGACTGCATAACCAGAATGGTGATTTAGGGGAGGAAGATTTTTTTTCAAGCTGGAATATTAGAAACTGCTAAAACAATACGGCGGTCTTTGTTCGTTTTGTTTGTTTTTAAGCGTACGCTTGCTTATTTGATTTCAAAATGGCAAAGTTTTGCTCCTTGTAGAACACTGGTACGGAGTGATCAAGAATATCATATGAGGAACTGGTACGATAGGTTTTAGAACCTTTTAACTTCTCTCGTGATTTTTTTTTTTCGAAGTGCAAAGCAGTTAAAAAAAAAAAATCGCTAACGGTACACCGTTTCACATCCAAGTTTTGGCATTTTCTCTCTCTGATTGAACTGTTACGCTGATTGATGGGGCAGAACTGCTGCTTTTGGCTTGTCCTCCAGCGACATCTGTCCCATGAAAGCGGCGGGGTCACTTTGCTGAGCGTGAGTTTCAGTTTCAGTTTCATCAAGGAGGCGTCACTGCGTGCGGACCAGTCCATATACGCTACACCACATCCGCTAAGTTTTGAGACCACACTACGTATGATTTGAAGCTGATGGATAAATGAATTAACAACAAAGATGAGAGAATTGAAGAAGAGGGTCTCGTGGCTACGACTCAGCGGATATCTGACGTACGCATTAGCCCAACGCGCTGGTCAGACCTTGAGTGCCTACCTACCATTTTGTGTGTGTGTGTGTGCGCGCGCGCGCGCGCGCGCGCGTGCGCGCGTGTATGTATGTATGTGTGTGTGTGTGTGTGTGTGTGTGTGTGTGTGTGTGTGTGTGTGTGTGTGTGTCACTATACACAGTGGATGTAGGCTACACGTGTGTGTATGATGTGTGGGCATGGGCCCATGTGTCTGCGTGGGCGCATGTGTGTGTGTGTGTGTGTGTGTGTGTGTGTGTGTGTGTGTGTGTGTGTGTGTATGTGTGTGTGTGTGTGTGTGTGTGTGTGTGTGTGTGTGTGTGTGTGTGTGTGTGTGTGTGTGTGTGTGAGAGATTCCCACATGCAAAGATTGATGCCGCTCTTGTTCGTCGTCATCAATGAAAGGAATAACGTTTGTTGTTGTACTTAGTGACAACTTTCGACACAGTTCCAACTTCAGCTGGGAAATAGAGAATTGCTAGTTTGACTAAATAGCATTTGTTCTTGGCACGAAACACTTTTTGCGACCTGATGATTAGCTTTTTTTCATGGTGATAATTAGGTAGCCTACTGAAAACAGCCTTTTGTTACGTGAAAACAGCAAATTTTCATAGGAAAACAGTTATTCTTACAGAGCAGATATTATCATGGGAAAACCATTTTCCATATAATATGTGATTTTAATATGATGATCGGCCGTTTTCAGATGAAAATAAATGTTTTCCCGTATTGATCATATAAAATCTCCGCCTTCCGGCGGTAAGTAGGTATAACTTTTCATATGGCTCTTAACTGTTTTCACACGAAAATGGAAGTTTTAAATCATGATACCTACTTTCTATGTATGAAAACAGTTGTAGTCACTATTTTCCCTAGTAAAACAGTGACCATGGCCTTTCATGGGTGGCATGTAGCCATGGGCACGTCCTGCCATTCATCTTTCTACCAACAGGGCAGTACTTGCCTAATTAAGCACCTCTAAGCGAGCACAACAAACTTCTGATCAGCGTTCCTGACTTCGTTATGGAGGGCAAAAGACCGCAGATTCACTGCCGTGGTACTGATCTTTACAGTGATCACTGGCTGTGGGACAGGTCTGCCAAATGTAGTCTGGGTTCTATGGACCAGTATCACATTACACAGACAGTCGCCCGTACAGATTTGTTCCGGAAAACCTTTGTGAGAAAGACAAACTGCTGTTTCTGATCTGCTGTTGAAGGTTAAAGAAGGTCGCTCAAACGCATTTAGCGTCTCTTGCTGCTGTGTGTCAGGCTGGTTGTTTACGGTCTTACATGACTCAATGCTCTAACAGAAAGAACCCGTTTTGTTTTAGCCTATAGCAAAAAAAAAAAAAAAAAAAATAGCGTCGTTGAATCAGAGTGCAGTCGGCTCCGCTTCTGGATACTCACAACCTCACTCCTATGCTCTGCAAGGTAACTCTGATAAGACTGTGATAGACGTCCCCATAAAACATGTTCGGTTGGGTTGTTCATGCAGTGCTTATAAGCAGTTTATTTGTCCCAGCAGTTTATTTGTCCAACTATTTCCTAACATCGTCTAATCTGTAGAGGTGGGTGATATAAAAAACAACCACAACAGACACCGCCACTTCAATACAAGATCTAGGATGTGTGCTTTGTAGTTATCAGGATCTTTTGTCAGTCTGGCGTTCGATAAGTAATGGGATGTAATGCCAATGTTCCCATGAGATAACAAAAGTGAAAGGGTGTCAAGGTACCAGCCGCCGTGGCGAAGTGGTTAGCGTCGCGGACTCCCGGCTGGGAGGTCGTGGGTTCGAATCCCATCAGAAGTCATGTGGGTTTTTCTGCCCCGACCGGCTCCTACCCAGAGTTGAGTTTGCTGCGGGCTCAGTTGGAAAGACTGGGACCACACAGTCGAGTTTCATCCACTTAATAGATGCGTTTCTGAGAGTGTTGCTCAAATTTCCTGACCAACACTGCAGGTGCCTGTATCTCTCG
>JADBJO010000107.1:813959-843959 GCA_016801955.1 Conus betulinus | reverse complement strand
ATATTTGTAGGAAAGTTAAACCTTATGAAGTTCACTTTTGTTCCTCCTTGACCAGATCCAGCTTGAACACCTCTCTGCTGCTTTCTGCCATTGCTTTCAGGGCTCTGGTTTTTTTCCCTCCCTGCAACTGAGAGCTGTTTCATGAGGCTGTATGCAGACGTTCCTACAAACCCCCTAGCTCCAATTCTGCAGTGAGGACTTTGACCTGATACTTCTCTCCTCACGCTGTTTGCCAGATCAGCATACTTTTCAGTCTTGTAGATTTGAGCTGCCTCCATTCTGTTCTCATATGGCACCGTGAGCTCGATCATGATCAGCTGCTTGGTTGACTGAGAGTGGACTACTATGTCTGGTCTCATGCCACTCTGGGTAATTCTTCCATTCTGGGAGGTCTGCAGTGCACTCCCAGTCATCTGCCCCGTCCAGCAGACTCTGCTTGCATGTTCTGAGTGGCACTGTTGTTCTTGGCCATGATTCGCTGCCTCCTGCCGTGAAGAATGTTGCGGGTGCTTTTGGAGTCCTGATTTTCCCTCTTGTGGTGTTGGTACTACTAGCCCAGACTACTTGTACAATCTCTTTGAGCACTTGGTTGTGCCTCCATGTGTACCTTCCTTGAGCCAGGGCTACTTTACATGAGCTTAGAACATGCTCCACTGTTTGTTTTTCATGGCAGAGGGGGCATGAAGGATCGTCTGTTTTTCCCCACTTCACCAGGTTTGCATTTGAGGGCAGAAGGTCATATGCAGATCTGAGAATGAAGCTGATCCTGAGAGGGCCATGTGCCAAATGTCATTCCAAGTGAGACTTCTTTGGAGTGCATTCTCCCACGTTGTCCATTGCCCTTGCTGGCTCTGCTGGACTGCTTTTTGGAGTCTTCTTTGGTCTTCTTCTTTTCTCATCTCCTGAATCATCATGTCTCTTTTGGCTTTTCCTTTGGCCTTTGACCACCATTCAGTTTTGGTCATCCCTAGACCTTGTCTGTTGTCTGTGTGTGTCCTGTTATTTCTCTGATCTTGAGACTTTCTTTTGCAGAATCAATCGCCTCTTGAACTTTCCATTTTCTGCCTGTCTTCAGCTGGGGCTTAATTGCTTCTACCACCTTGTCTCCTGAGTCCTCCAGCATGCTTTGAAGTCTGATCTTCCCAGCTTTGTATTCCTCCAGGATGGATTTCAGTGGTAGTTTCAGCTTTGCTTGGCGACAGTACAGCGCTATGTCAGTCAGACAGGGTGGGACACCAAGCCATTTCCTTGTGAACTTGTTGATTTTGGATTCCATTGCCTCCACTATGCTGGTGCAGATGTCGTATATCATCAGAGGCCATAGGAGCTTTGGTGTCAGCATGAACTGCAGACACCAGACCTTGTATTTGCCAGGGAGCCCACACTGGTCAATGGTCTCCAAGCCTTCTTCCGACGTCTGTTTTTAGTTTCTTTTGCTCTTTGTGTGTCTTTCAGCGTATCATCATACCATCTTCCAAGGCTCTTCTCTTCTGTAACTGTTGGAATGGCCTGGTTGGCGACACTGAAGACCACAGATTCGGCCACTTTTCCTTTCCTCAGTGAGAGACTCCGTTATTTCTTTGGCTTGAACTTCATTCTGGATGAGGCAACTATGTCATCCAGCCTCTCCAGCACATGACGTGGCTCGTCTTCTCTGGATGAAATCACTGTAGTGTCATCCATGAAGGCCTTGAGAGGGGGCATCTTGTATCCATCGCCAAGGTCTGTTTGTCTGCGTTGCTTGTTGCTGCTTTCAAAATGACTTCCATTGCCAACACACGAACAGTATTGGGGAAATTGCGCAGCCCATTGCAATGCCCACTTCCAAGTTGATCCAATCTGTTGTGTACTCTTGGTAGAGAACCGCATTGAGAAGCCATTGAAGTACTTCTTGAGCACGTCGCGGATGTTCTTTGGCACATGTACACATCTCAAGAGCCAACTGTATCATCTCATGGGGTACAGATCCATATGCATTCGCCAGATCAAGCCACACTACGTCCAGGTCTCTCTTTTCTGTTTTTGCTCTTTGGATGCGTCCCAGATCATTGTGGCGTGTTTCTACACAGCCAGCCACGCCTGGGATGCCACCTTTCTGGACTGACACATCCAAGTAGTTGTTTTCCATGAGGTACCTGGTCGCCTTGCTGCCATGACAGAGAAGAAGATTTTCCCTTCGACGTTCAGTAGTGATATTGGCCTGAACTGGCTGATGTCACTTGAGTTTTGCTCTTTGGGGATGTACACACCTTCTGCCGTCATCCACTGGCCACTGATCTTCTGGTTTCTCCAAGCTGATCGCAACAGCCTGTGGAGCCACTCTCAGCACCTTGGGACATTTTCTTGTACAGCTGGTAAGGTACTCCATTTGGCCCTGGTGATGATTTGGCTCTGGCTTTGTTGACCACCGTCTTGATTTCCGCCAACGTTGGAGGCTTGTCATTGAACTGTTCCTCAGGGATGGTTGGCCACACCAGACCTTGAATGTCGAGTGGTGTTTTGCTCTGTGAGTCAGAGTATGTTTTTCCTCAGATGCTGCTCAAGAACTCCTTGTCCACACTTAGGGTCCCAGATTTTGGCTGCTCAAACAGAGTTCTGGCAAACTGGAAGGGGTCTCTGAACAAAGCGCTCTTGTGTCTTCTTCTTTTTGCTCTTCCTCTTCCTCGCAGATTCCGCTTTGCTGAGGGCGCTGTGTTTCGCTTTCAGGTCTTCCCAGAGTTTTTCCAAGCCTTGTGTTTTTCAGCTGGCAGTGCAGTCTTCATTTGCTTCTTGAGGTTTTTCTTTTGGACCCTGATCTTGTCCATCTCTTCTTGGTGTCTGGATTTCTTTGGAGGTGTTTTCTCTTTGGGTAGTTTTGCTCCATTGGCGTCTGTACATGTGGCATACACAATGTCCCCATATGTGGCTAGTTTGTGTTCCAGGGTGCTTTTCCCCTATCAGGGCATCGAGTCTTTGGACGATTTTTGCATCCAGTTTCTCCCAATCCTTAGTCTCGTTTGCTCGTGGCAGGTTGAGTTTCAGGCGCCTGTGCAAATACCTCATCCGAATCAACAGCGTGGATGTCCTTGGCACTGTGGCCTTGGTCTTCCGACGTCTTATCTGCTGATGCAGTGCGCTGCTGCTCATTCAGATCATCTCATCTTTGTCCTGTGGATCTTCATGCCACGGGGTAGCGAAACGCTTTCCCATGGATATTCCATTTGGTCCATGTTCATAGTCCGTTTGGAATTTGCAGTCGTGATTGGTTGAGCACCAGTGGATTCATCATTCTCTCCCCCTTTCGGTGAATCCTGGGAGCATCGTTTCCTTTTGTTTTTAGTAGCCACATGTTGAAGGCAAAGTGGAGAGCCAGCCCAAGAGCCCTAGGTTCTGGTCTTTCCCAGTGTCCTCCAGTCTTTCCCGGACGTCCTCAGGCCTATTCCCGGAAGTCAATGGTTTACCCATGCATCAGTAGAAAGAAACTCGTGGAGAGCGTGGCAGCAGAGAGTCCTCAGAAGAGAAGCCCCCTTCAAGCAAGTGTTTCGGCCCTTATCTCCTGACACTCTAGGGGGGTTGGGCCACATCCGGTTCATGACTCCAGATGTCCCTCTGCTGCCCCTTTTTTCCCATCTTGGGACGAGCCACGGCTGGGATTCGAACCCGTGCCCCTCTGGACATGCTCATTTCCACTTAGTGACTCGCGCACTAACCACTGAGCCACTGGGACACTGATATTTGTAGGAAAGTTAAGCCTTATGAAGTTCACTTTTGTTCCTCCTTGACCAGATCCAGCTTGAACACCTCTCTGCTGCTTCTGCCATTGCTTTCAGGGCTCTGGTTTTTTTTTCCCTCCCTGCAACTGAGAGCTGTTTCATGAGGCTGTATGCAGACGTTCCTACAAACCCCCTAGCTCCAATTTCTGTTTATATATGTATAAAAACAACAACAAAAAGCGTAAGTGCAATGTTGAGGTCATGCACCATCTTTTTGTTTTCATTGCTTATAGATGTGTGTGTGTGTGTGTGTGTGTGTGTGTGTGTGTGTGTGTGTGTGTGTGTGTGTGTGTGTGTGTATCCATTTGTTGTCTGTCTGTCTGTCTGTCTGTCTCTGTCTGTCTGTCTCTCTCTCTCTCTCTCTCTCTCTCTCTCTCTCTCTCTCTCTCTCTCTTTCTCTCTCTGTGCGCACGTGCGCTGAGTGTACGTCCTTCCATGCGAGCGTGCGTGCCTGTGTGTGTGTGTGTGTGTGTGTGTGTGTGTGTGTGTGTGTGTGTGTGTGTGTGTGTGTGTGTGTGTGTGTGTGTGTTGAGCGTATATCATTTTCTGTTATAAGCAAATTGTTTTGAACAGCAGCCAACAGAGTAAATATGTTTTGAACAGCAGCCAACAGAGTAAATACGTGATTTACAGTGCCATAACCTTTTTTGAAACCAGCTTGATATTCACCTATGATATTGCTTAGTTTGATTCACTCGGCTAAGGCTTTATGAATCATGGAATCGTAAAGTGTACTTGCTTCTTTACGTTATTCCTTGTAGTTATTTCCCTGCAGTTGTCTGGATCATTAACATCTGCATTTTCATATAAAGGAAGAATGATCGATTGTATCCAGTTTTTCAATAGAGATCTCCTTTCCAAACGAAACACTGAATAATTTATGAGAATATTTATCGTATTCAGGGCCGGATCCAGGGGGGATGTTTTGGTACTACAGCGACCCCCCCCCCCCCCCCGGCTCAAAAAAAAACAAACAAAAAAAAAAAAAAACAAACAAAAAACCGTCGGCTGAAAAATAAAAAGATAAAACGCTGTTAATGTCTCCCCAGCTCACAGGAGATGCCACGAAACAGCTTTTAAAATGTCAAAAACCAATTTTCGGCTGGGGGGCTTTGCCCCCCTGATCCCCCCACCGAGGCTTTGTCCCTAGACCCCACCGGGGCCTAGGCGGTCCCTGGACCCCGACCTAACACATTAACCAGCTCCCCACCTTAAAAACTCTGTGATCCTGCCCTGGCACTGCACCCTAAATGCTTGGGGGGAAAACCCTCACCTATCAGTCTATCAGCTCTGCAGCTTTGCCTGTTTTAAACTTAAAAAAAAAAAAAAAAAAAAAATGCAGATGATATGTGATGGACCGATCTCAATACTCTGCGTATTTTTTGTCATCTTCTGATAACTGATTGGCATCAATGACAGAATTAGCGGTACTGTCTTTTCCAAATATTCTTACCACGTTTTGTGAATTTAAGAGCAAGTTTGACGAAGACGGTGTGTTCAGAGAAAAAACAACAACAACAACAACAACTATGGACTGAAATTCTTCAGCAAAAGTTTCTGAGCAAACAAAATTCAAAAGACAACACATAACTGATCAAAGGATGATCAGAAATCTTAGAAAGTAAAGCACTAATATTCCAATGCAAGAACGAACATTTGTCAGCAATGACTGTTATATTAGGAAAGCTGTCTCCCTGACTGCATGCATGTGGAATCACAATACACAGACATATAATCATAACAATGTTTTAACACGCAGGAATACACTCCCTATCATTCAAGGGTGCGCTTGCACTGACAACAGCAACGCAATCAGATAACGACCTGCTTGACAATCGGGAATGTGAAAACTCTCAATTTCAGCTTTAAATTGTGTGTACACGTGCTGAACCGAGCTCAGCCAACTCTGTACCCGTAGCAAACCTTTCACTTTCTGCCCGTCTGAACTTCATCAAAAATGAGGCCGGCCGTGTCCCTAAAGCACTCCGGCTATATCATCATTATAACCGAGACTAATCCTTTTATGATCAGTGAGCAGATGATTGCAATGTCATTGCAGCTCTCTTTGGTTGATTCCTGGAGGAAAGTTTCCCTCTAATTGCCTTGATCCATTGAGAAAAATCAACGCCAATGAGTAAGTTAGTTCTGTTTAATTTGTTTTGCCTTCAGTAACTTAACTTTGATTTTGTAATTAGAAAAAAAAGTACATCTTGCTATAATTTGTGCGTTGAATTTACACGGTGGACCCTGTCAAACGAGACATCAGTAAGTTCTAATGCACCTAATCATTTCCCCCACCAAGTTTTCACAATTTTCTGCTGTCTCATTTCTGTACCTTAGGATGCCAAGAATGATGATGTTGTTACGTTTGGACCGACCTTCTAAATCGTCAGTTTTCAGTCGCAAATTGTCTAACGCTTCTTTCAGTTCTTTGTTTGATTCGGTCAGTAGACCGTGTCTCCAGACTCATTCTGCTGGATCCACCGGAACTCATGAGACGGGTCTGCTTGCGGAGATCTGTTTCGGAGGTCCTGGGTTCAGTTCCACATCGCCATATTGCATCAAGAGATTGCTGAAGATGGTCACCATGAGGGTCAGTCCAACTACACAACACCGTCTGTCCGGTTCCTCCTCGTCATTGTCGGAAAGCGTAGTTCAGCCTTCCTCCCAGCACGACGAAACAAGAAGAAGACGAAAGAAGCAAGAACACTACCAGATCTTACTCATATACCGGTGGCTCAGCTGACCTGGCGTCCGGAGCTTACACTGGGCAACTTACAGGTGCGGGGGCAAGCACTTACAGGTGAAACTGGCGTGGAACTTGACACGATGTGTAAACACGATTTACTCTGTCCAGTGTGTAGATAGAGCCCTCCAGAGAGAGAGAGAGAGAGAGAGAGAGAGAGAGAGAGAGAGAGAGAGAGAGAGAGAGAGAGAGAGAGAGAGAGAATGGGGGTGAAACGAGAATTAATGGTCAAGTAACCCAAGCCAAAGCTATAAACTTGTGAAACGTTTACGATTATGATGAAACAGACAGACATAAAGTGCTCTCTCTCTCTCTCTCTCTCTCTCTCTCTCTCACACACACACACACACACACACACACACACACACACACACACACACACACACATACGCGCGCGCGCGCGCGCGCGCTCGCCTACGACGATGACAACAACGACGAGGACAAGGACATACACACACTCATGCATATATACACGAGCGCACGCACGCACGTACGTACATCTGCATTCACACATGTATGCAAGCACACACAAGCACATACAAAATGTTCGTATATGTGTAGCCTATGCGCTCACGTACGTTTGCATGCACGCGCACACACACATACACATATGTACGCACACATACATGCACACACACACACACATGCATGCACCCCCCCCCCCCCCACACACACACACACACACACACACACACACACACACACATACACACACATACACACACACGCACGCACGTACGCATATTCACATACACATATTCACGAGTACACACACACACACACACACACACACACACGTGCGCGCGCGCGCGTACACACACACACACACACACACACACACACACACACACACACAATAGTGACACAAAACATACCAATGGAGCCATTCAACAGAACGAAGCACATGACTTCCCACACGCATTGTCATGAAAGATAATGGCGCCATGCACGAACCCTGAACAATCTACTGAAGCATGAACCACGGCCTGCATTTTACCTGTGATGAGTCACATTGCCATGTTGTATTGATAAGTCGTCTGGCGTCCTCAAAAACAATTTTAATCGGAGTTGTACGAGTCACATGCACGCACGCATGCATGCACACACACGCAAGCGCGCGCGCGCACTTGGTCGCACAAAGAGAGAGAGAGAGAGAGAGAGAGAGAGAGAGAGAGAGAGAGGAGTTTGATACATAGCATGTGCATATTTTGACACTGGCTGCGTGGTCATTGCTTGGTGACACAGTCTGCGTTAATACTGCCTGTATGAACTGCTTGGTGACACTATCTGCGTTAATGCTGCCTGTTGACACTGTCTGTATGGACACTGCTTAGTGACACTGTCTGCATTAACACTGCCTGTATGAACTGCTTGGTGACACTGTCTGCGTTAATACTGCCTGTATGAACTGCTTGGTGACACTGTCTGCGTTAATACTGCCTGTATGGACACTGCTTGGTGACACTGTCTGCGTTAACACTGCCTGTATGAACTGCTTGGTGACACTGTCTGCGTTAATACTGCCTGTATGAACTGCTTGGTGACACTGTCTGGTGACACTGTCTGCGTTAACACTGCCTGTATGAACTGCTTGGTGACACTGTCTGCGTTAATACTGCCTGTATGAACTGCTTGGTGACACTGTCTACGTTAATACTGCCTGTATGAACTGCTTGGTGACACTGTCTGCATTAATACTGCCTGTATGAACTGCTTGGTGACACTGTCTGCGTTAATACTGCCTGTATGAACTGCTTGGTGACACTGTCTGCGTTGATACTGCCTGTAAGGACTTTGCTTGGTGACACTGCCTGTTGACACTGCCTTTATGGACGCTGCTTGGTGACACTGTCTGCGTTAACACTGCCTGTAAGGACTTTGCTTGGTGACACTGCCTGTTGACACTCCTTTATGGACACTGCTTGGTGACACTGTCTGGGTTAATAATGCCTGTTGACGCTGCCTGTATGGACACTGCTTGGTGGCACTCTCTGCGTTAACACTTCCTGTTGACAGTGCCTATATGGACACTGCTTGGTGACACTGTCTGCGTTAGCACTTCCTGTTGACAGTGTCTGTATGGACACTGCTTGGTGACACTGTCTGCGTTAATACTGCCTGTTGTTGACACTGCCTGTACAGACACTGCTTTTTAACACTGTCTGCGTTAATACTGCCTGTTGGCAATGCCTGTATGGACACTGCTTGGTGACACTGTCTGCGTTAATACTGCCTGTTGTTGACAATGCCTGTATGGACACTGCTTGGTGACACTGTCTGCGGTAACACTTCCTGTTGACAGTACCTGTATGGACACTGCTTGGTGACACGGTCTGCGTTTACACTGTCTGTTCTGATACAGCCTGTATGGACACTGCTTGGTGACACTGTGCGTTAACACTGCTTGTTGACAGTGCCTGTATGGACACTGCTTGGGTGACACTGTGCGTTAACACTGCCTGTGTTGACACTGCCTGTATGGACACTGCTTGGTGACACTTACTGCGTTAACACTGCCTGTGTTGACACTGCCTGTATGGACACTGCTGGGTTACACTGTCTGCGTTAACGCTGCATGTTGACACTGCCTGTAGGGACACTGCCTAGTGACAGTCTCTGCCTTAACACTGGCTGTTGACAGTGCCTGTATGGACACTGCTTGGTGACACTGTCTGCTCTGACACTGCCTGTTGTTGACACTGCCTGCATGAATGCTGCTTGGTTACACTGTCTGCGTTAACACAGCCAGTTGACACTGCCTGTATGGACACTGCTTGACGATTCTGCCGGCATGCACGCTGTCTGCTTGAAGACTGCTTGATAGCATTACCAACATGGACACTGCGTCGTGACACTGCCTGTTTGGACATCGCTTGATGACACTGCCTGCTTGGGCATTGCTTGATGACACTGCCTGCTTGGACATTGCTTGATGACACTGCCTATTTGGCCATTGCTAGATGACACTGCCTGCTTGGGCATTGCTTGATGATACTGCCTGCTTGGGCATTGCTTGATGACACTGCCTATTTGGCCATTGCTAGATGACACTGCCTGCTTGGGCATTGCTTGATGACACTGCCTGTTTGGGCATTGCTTGATGTGACACTGCCTATTTGGCCATTGCTAGATGACACTGCCTGCTTGGGCATTGCTTGATGATACTGCCTGCTTGGACACTGCTTGATGGCACTGCCTGTTTGGACGTTGCTTAGTCGTGACATTTCCTGTTTCGACATTGCTTGAAGACACTGCCTGCTTGGACATTGCTTGATGACACTGCCTGCTTGGACATTGCTTGATGACACTGCCTGTTTGGACGTTGCTTAGTGGTGACATATCCTGTTTCGACATGCTTGGTGGAAGACACTGCCTGCTTGGACATTGCTTGATGACACTGCCTGTTTGGACGTTGCTTGGTGGTGACACTGCCTGTTTGGACATTGCTTGATGACACTGCCTGTTTGGACGTTGCTTGGTGGTGACACTGCCTGTTTGGACATTGCTTGATGACACTGCCTGTTTGGACGTTGCTTGATGACACTGCCTGTTTGACATTGCTTGATGACACTGCCTGTTTGACATTGCTTGATGACACTGCCTATTTGGAAATTGCTCAGTGACTGCAATTATTGACATGTTTGGTGGCAATGCCTGCACGAACACTGCTCGATGACACTGTCTGTCTGCACACTGTTTGGTGACACTGTCTGCTCGAACACTGCTCGGTGACACTGTCTCTCTGAACACTGCTTGGTGACACTGTCTCTCTGAACACTGCTTGGTGACACTGTCTCTCTGAACACTGCTTGGTGACACTGTCTCTCTGAACACTGCTTGGTGACACTGTCTGTATGAACACTGCTCGGTGACACTGTCTGTATGAACACTGCTTGGTGACACTGTCTCTCTGAACACTGCTTGGTGACACTGTCTCTCTGAACACTGCTTGGTGACACTGTCTGTATGAACACTGCTTGGTGACACTGTCTCTCTGAACACTGCTTGGTGGCACTGTCTGTATGAACACTGCTTGGTGACGCTGTCTGTATGAACACTGCTTGGTGACACTGTCTGCATGAGCACTGCTTGGTGACACAGTCTGTATGAACACTGTTCAGTGACACTGTCTCTCTGAACACTGCTTGGTGACACTGTCTCTCTGAACACTGCTTGGTGACACTGTCTGTATGAACACTGCTCGGTGACACTGTCTCTCTGAACACTGCTCGGTGATACTGTCTGAACACTGCTCGGTGACACTGTCTGTTCTGAACACTGCTTGGTGACACTGTCTCTCTGAACACTGCTTGGTGACACTGTCTGTCTGAACACTGCTCGGTGACACTGTCTGAACACTGCTTGGTGACACTGTCTGTCTGAACACTGCTTGGTGACACTGTCTGTATGAACACTGCTTGGTGACGCTGACTGTATGAACACTGCTTGGTGACACTGTCTGCATGAGCACTGCTTGGTGACACTGTCTGTATGAACACTGCTCAGTGACACTGTCTCTCTGAACACTGCTTGGTGACACTGTCTGTCTCTCTGAACACTGCTTGGTGACACTGTCTCTCTGAACACTGCTTGGTGACACTGTCTCTCTGAACACTGCTTGGTGACACTGTCTCTCTGAACACTGCTTGGTGACACTGTCTGTATGAACACTGCTTGGTGACACTGTCTGCATGAGCACTGCTTGGTGACACAGTCTGTATGAACACTGTTCAGTGACACTGTCTCTCTGAACACTGCTGGTGACACTGTCTCTCTGAACACTGCTTGGTGACACTGTCTGTATGAACACTGCTTGGTGACGCTGTCTGTATGAACACTGCTTGGTGACACTGTCTGAACACACTGCTCGGTGACACTGTCTGTATGAACACTGCTTGGTGACACTGTCTCTCTGAACACTGCTCGTGACACTGTCGTTATGAACACTGCTCGGTGACACTGACTGAACACTGCTCTCGGTGACACTGTCTCTCTGAACACTGCTTGGTGACACTGTCTCTCTGAACACTGCTTGGTGACACTGTCTGTATGAACACTGCTTGGTGACACTGTCTGCATGAACACTGCTTGGTGACACAGTCTGCATGAACACTGCTTGGTGACACTGTCTCTCTGAACACTGCTTGGTGACACTGTCTGTATGAACACTGCTTGGTGACACTGTCTGCATGAGCACTGCTTGGTGACACAGTCTGCATGAAACACTGCTCAGTGACACTGTCTCTCTGAACACTGCTTGGTGACACTGTCTGTATGAACACTGCTTGGTGACACTGTCTGCATGAGCACTGAACACTGCTTGGTGACACAGTCTCTCTGAACACTGCTTGGTGACACTGTCTCTCTGAACACTGCTTGGTGACACTGTCTCTCTGAACACTGATTGGTGACACTGTCTGTCTGAAACACTGCTTGGTGACACTGTCTCTCTGAACACTGCTTGGTGACACTGTCTGTATGAACACTGCTTGGTGACACTGTCTGCATGAACACTGCTTGGTGACACAGTCTGTATGAACACTGCTTGGTGACACTGTCTGTCTGAACACTGCTTGGTGACACTGTCTGTCTGAACACTGCTTGGTGACACTGTCTGTATGAACACTGCTTGGTGACGCTGTCTGTATGAACACTGCTTGGTGACACTGTCTGTATGAACACTGCTTGGTGACACTGTCTGTATGAACACTGCTTGGTGACACTGTCTGCATGAACACTGCTTGGTGACACTGTCTCTCTGAACACTGCTTGGTGACACTGTCTGAACACTGCTTGGTGACGCTGTCTGTATGAACACTGCTTGGTGACGCTGTCTGTATGAACACTGCTTGGTGACACTGTCTGCATGAACACTGCTTGGTGACACTGTCTCTCTGAACACTGCTTGGTGACACTGCATGAACACTGCTTGGTGGTCACTGTCTGTACGAACACTGCTTGAGGGCGCTGTCTCTCTGAACACTGCTCGGTGACGCTGTCTGTATGAACACTGCTTGGTGACGCTGTCTGTATGAACGCTGCTTGGTGACACTGTCTGCATGAGCACTGCTTGGTGACACTGTCTGAATGAACACTGCTTGAGGATGCTGTCTGTATGAACACTGCTTGGTGACACTGTCTGTATGAACACTGCTTGGTGACACTGTCTGCATGAGCACTGCTTGGTGACACTGTCTGCATGAACACTGCTCGGTGACACTGCATGAACATTGCTTGGTGACGCTGTCTGTATGAACACTGCTTGGTGACACTGTCTGCATGAACACTGCTTGGTGACACTGTCTGCATAAACACTGCTCTGAATTGCATGAACACTGCTTGGGGACACTGTCTGCATGAACACTGCTTGGGGACACTGCATGAACACTGCTTGGGGACACTGCATGAACACTGCTCGGTGACATTGCATGAACATTGCTTGGGGACACTGCATGAACACTGCTTGGGGACACTGCATGAACACTGCTTGGGGACACTGTCTGCATGAACACTGCTTGGGGACACTGCATGAACACTGCTTGGGGACACTGCATGAACACTGCTTGGGACACTGCATGAACACTGCTTGGGGACACTGAATGAACACTGCTTGGGGACACTGCATGAACACTGCTTGGGGACACTGTCTTCCAGTTTCTTGACGCCACTGAGCAATGTTTGTTCAGCTGCTGCTGGACTGCCTTTGTTCTTTCTTGAGTATTCTCCGAGGTTTTGTAGATCAGACCGCCATCTGCTAGTGTCAACATATGAGAAATTCCGTTTACATTGATGTCTGCAATGCCTTTGGTACGAATATAGCACTGATTAGGGGAGAGAGGAGAACCTTGGGGTAACTGCAAAGACAGTTACTGGGGTTGAGACATCCAGTTTCTAAATGGTAGGATGACGTTTCGCTGTTGAAGTGCTGCTGTGATAGATCTATATAATGCTGGTGTCATGCTGACTTCATAGTCAAGGAGCAGTTCCAAGAGAAACAAAGGAGAGAGAGGAGGACAAGACAATGTTTGTCTTAAGCTTTTCTTGATCGCCCTTTATTCCTGAAAGTAAAACAGCTTGAGACACAGCCAGCGTCAGCCCGTTCACGTGCACTTTGTATGCACGTAAGTACCATGCATTGCAAGCATGTGCGTGCGCACACATGCACATATATGCCCGCACACGAGAGAGAGAGAGAGAGAGAGAGAGAGAGAGAGGGCAGACAGAGACCTTCACACAGAAACCCATCCAGTTTTCGGACGTCAAAAAAAGCAAGTTCTGTTTTCTTCAGAGCGAAGGTCAAGCTGACCTAGACACGCAAATTGTTCATTCAAAACCTTGCAAACCGAGTCGGTTTTTTGAAGATGGGCGGGACTTTTAACCACGTCTCTGGTGTAGAATGATTGTGCACCTGTGCGGCCCTCATCTAAAACACCTTGGTTTCGACACGAAGAGGACTTAGAGGATTAATTTGCACACCACCCAAAGTAGTCCAAGGCCATGTGACATCCCAGCCAAATTGGCGCCCATCCAGGAAGGCTACTTGCGGGAGAATTCTGGTGAAGTAAAGCACCTACGTGTGTTACCGGTTTGTCGTCTGCTGGTCGAGCTGACAACCGATGTCTTGTCATTGTTACACCATCTTTATCTATATGTGTCACAGGAGAACTTTCCACCCAACCATTAAAGTCCCCCGGTGTCTTTTTCAGGTATTTATAACACCCCCAGGGAAATATTAGAGAAGATACTCACTCCTCCTGTCCTCCACCTTCCCACCTGTCATCTCATAGGGCGTCTCACACCTGACGACTTTCTTCAGAGTGTTTGGACGCAACCGCCACCACCACCACCATTCAGTGACACCCACCATTCCTCTCTCTCTCATCATTCTTTCTGAATCTCTCCCCCCCCCCCCCCCCCCCCCCCCACCCCCCCCTCCTCTTCCCAACCAAGCGCGCGCGCGCGCGCGCGCGCGTGTGTGTGTGTGTTTTCCGCTTTCCTACCTTGGTTCTGCGTAATATGACTTCTCGTGGTAACGAAATGAACGAATAGTTTACGTCATGACAAAGTCAGGCAGTGACGTTTTAGCAGAATATGACATCATGTACATGGTCAGGCTACTTTTACGACACATTCTGGAGGATCGGCGTCAAGAAATCCTGACTGTTACATTCTCTTTCAGATCACATATCATATCAAGTACCATTGCATAGCATTAACGATTTCTCCGGCAATTCTTCGAACAGTGTGAATGAAACTGATACAATCTGAGACGGCAGAACTCGTATCGCTTATTTAGCCAGCTAGCTTTAAGGAGAAACAAGGTTAATGGTTACGAGAAGTGAAAACGAGATTAGATCTAGCCATGAGAATAACGAGATCAACTTCTATGTTGGGCCTATCCAGTCTGCCAGCAGACTCGCCAGAGAACATACCACAGAAAAAGAATCCTGAGGAGCAACGGCTGTTGAGGAGAAGGAAAACTTCGCCGATCGGTGACGCTGTTCTTGAAAGGAGTGGGCACTGCTGGATCTCCAGAGGCGGTAAAACGACGACGGATGATGGTATGATAGCATCCGTTCATGGCATCATGTTGCAAACGGTTGGTTTTAGGCCACCCATTCAAAGCGCCACTAGATAAAGACATTAAACGACAAACACTTGTCTGTCAAAAACGTGAAGACCAAAGTGAGTCTTGATTGAAACATGCCATTTTACATGTTTATTTATTAATATTCGTATAGCCTATGTTTGTGTATTTACATTAGAGGAGCCCGAAGTCAAATACTTCGAGCGTTTTGCCTGCCGAGCTGATGGTCGTGAATTAGAACCTTTCATGGGGTCGGGTTTTTATGGCTTGAAAACCTCACTGTCCACTCTGCAGTGAATGTGCACTTCGTTCACGTCAAGGAAGGTTACAGGTTGGGGCAAGAGAGGGATGGGCTCAGCCCCATCATGCATGCAGAACTCCAGACACGGTGAACTCTTACAGTTCATAGACACGGTGACTCTTACAGTTCATAGACACGGTGACCCTCTTACAGTTCATAGACACGGTGACCCTCTTACAGTTCACTGTCTCTACAGCCATCAGCTATAGGACTTCATTTTTTTTTCTTTTTCTCGTTTTTCTTTTCTCTTTTTATTTTCTTGGTTCTTTTTGTTTTGTTTGTCTCTGTTTTACGAAACCGATAATGAGAATTTTTCTTTTATAGTTGTGATACATTGTATGGTATGTTTACAGTTGAAATGTGAAATGCAGATTGTGTCTTCCGTATAATTATTTGCATTGATCAATTCCTGAAGACGGTAGAGTTTGGGATTAATCTTAGTTCTTACCAGGTAACTTGGTTAATGGTGATTCAGTTCTGTTAGTAAAGGTAAACAGGGCATGATATGAGAGATGTGGCTGCGGCTCAAAAAAATGATTCTCTAGCACGCCACAACTAATCAATTATTGTTTCACGTGTCGTTTAACTTAAACAGCTGTGGCAATGATTTGAAAGATACCATTTTTAGCTCTACAGGGATAGCATCAAAAACCGTCTCTTATAATAGCGGGTTTCAAAATGGGATGACAGTGGACAGAAATCAAAACACAAAAGCAAAAAACAGAACTACTCAGCATCCAAACGAAGGAACAAACAAATTACAAACTAGACACGACACGTTTCGACCTATTTGGTCTTCTTCGGGCAAGGCAAACAACATTCAAAACATTGGACACAAAGAACAACCAAAGTTATTTACCTCTTCGATCTGATGTAGACTGTAGAGTGGGTGAAAATTTAGAACTACGGAATGGAAGTAATTAGAAGAGGGGGAGGAGGCTGAAGGGAGAAGGTAAACATGAAAAATCACACACACACACACACACACACACACACACACACACACACACACACACACACACACACAAGTTTTTTTTGTTTTGTTTTTTTCCCCTCCAGCCTCCAATTTTCCCACCTCCACCCCCCCCCCCCTTTTTTTTTTTTTTTTTTTTTTTTTTTTTTTTTTTTTTTTTTTTTTTTTTTTTTTCTTTCTTTTTCCTTTTTTCAAACAGTGGGGCCTCCATCTTCCTATTTTTTTTCCCTCTGTAATTTTTTTTCTCCCGAAACTGACTCATACTCACCATGCATTGTCTGTGTTGGTATTCTTTTTAACAGATGGACATTCACTTGCTGATCTTAGTGTTTTAACGTTTGATACACAGCGTCTGAGTCTGTTCATGTACTAATGTGTGGTGCACTGACGCTTTGCATCGACATAAGGTATTTGCTTGCGCATATTCCGGCAGACAGTCTCTCTCTCTCTCTCTCTCTCTCTCTCTCTCTCTCTCTCTCTCTCTCTCTCTCTCTCTCACACACACACACACACACACACACACACACACACACACACACACACACAGAGGGACGCACGCACGTGCACACACATGCACACGCACAAGCGCGCACGACACACATACACACACACACAAGCGCGCACGCACCCATGCACGCACGCACGCACACACACACACACACACACACACACACACACACACACACACACACACACACACACACACACACACACACACATACAGAGAGAGAGAGAGAGAGCGTTGATTATTTTCTAAGCTGCGGAACAGTTATGCTCGGAATGCTTCTTGCAGCAAACAGCCCTCACATGTGAGCCTGAAATAGAGTAATTGATGGGAAAAGAATGGTCGCTCAATTTCAATTGCTGGAGTCTAATGACAAAACCAGACAGAACGCCAGTGGGCCCACCGAAATTCTCTCTCTCTCTCTCTCTCTCTCTCTCTCTCTCTCTCTCTCTCTCTCTCTCTCTCTCTCTCTCTCTCTCTCCATATACATGCATATGCTCATTTGATATTGTTTGTTACTTTTGTTATTCTTGAGGGCATTGTGTTAAAAAAGTTATTAGCTTATCCATTTTACCCTCCATAACAAAAATATTCATGAAAATATTCTCTCTCCCTCTCTCTCTCTCTCTCTCTCTCTCTCTCTCTCTCTCTCTCTCTCTCTCTCTCTCTCTCTCTCTCTCCCGTCCCTCCCTCTCTCTCTCTCTCTTTCTCTCTCTCTGAACGTGTCACGATGTTTGTATGAATACGTGTGAATGCATACATATCTGCGTATGGGTAAACACACTTTCGCCCTTGTATAGATGTGGTTCTAGCTGCTGTATGTAGCTTTGTTCATCCACTGTTCTAATGGCGACAGCTGTAAACTGCTTATTAGCAGTAGGCCTACTTATTGGCTTTATCGATAAGATCCTTATTACCGCGTTTTTGGGTGGTGGTTTTTTTTTTTTTTTTTTTTTTTTTTTTTTTTTTTTTTTTTTTTTTTCCATTCACACTAGTTCAAGTCATTGGAGACATGACCTTGTTCCTTTAATAGTTTTGAATTAATGATGACGAAGGTAATCATACGTGGTCCCATCATCATGTTTGTTTCTTGGGGTAGTAGAAATGAAAATGAAAAGACAACAGTTGCGTTTACCCATTCCCAGCTTTTTAACATTCCTTCAGCATACCAACCGTGGCTTGGACAGAAGTAGATAGGAGAGTCTTCTCCCACCAGTTCTGTCATTAAAGGCAAAAATTGTTCGTTCCGAAATTCCACAGATGGCTCCGGCTTGTAGGTAGTTTGAAAATCAGTGCTTCCGTGTTCGACAGTGCTCCATCCCTTTGCAGACTGTGCAGTATAATACACATGTAGGCCTACACTGCTGCCAATTCTACACAAACGTTCTGTGTTTTAATTCAATGTTTTATCTGGTAAAGATGCAGAACCCAATCAGCCCGTTTGGCAGGTGCATTTTTTTTTTTTTTACAAGGCATAGCTATTTTGTTGGCGCCTTACGGGTACTTTTGTCTCTGATCGTGTCATTTAAATCTGTGCTTACTAAAGAATTAATTGCTGTGTTTCATTAGTGACCTTACAAGTATGTGTGGACCGAACATAATTTGGCAGCTCTTTCGGATACTAGTTATTAGTCTACTGTAAAGCGCAACGCATTGATGTCGGAACATCTCCCTCTCTCTCTCTCTCTCTCTCTCTCTCTCTCTCTCTCTCTCTCTCTCTCTCTCTCTCTCTCTCTCCATGCTTGTCCGTTCAAATTAACCTCGTTAATATCATCATCAAACGAAAACACTGTTCAAAAGTAAGCTCTTATTTAGTAAGGCATTTAAAAGGAGAAGTGTTCACACAACACGAAGGAGACCAAGATCAATGTGTGACTTAAGATGTATATCCCTTTCTAAGGGGCTGTGGCCTTTATGAATAAAACATATGAGTTACATTTGAGTCTCTCTCTCTCTCTCTCTCTCTCTCTCTCTCTCTCTCTCTCTCTCTCTCTCTCTCTCAAAAGTTCCTCCAGTTAATTAAAAAAGAATGTGGTCCTTATGTTCAGACCATGATTTGGAAGTTAGACTACCTCTGCGGCACTGTTTCTGAGAGTAAAACGAAAACGTGTTAAAGATTCCAGTTCTCTTTTGCGTCGTCTGACACATGGAAGTTGCCAAATTCTGACATACCATATTACTGAGTAAATAATAGGTGGGTGGAAGGATGGGTGGAGAACGTGACTATTATCGATGATTATTCGTTTAATTAATGCTAATGTCAACAAATAAACCGAAGTCTTCTTTCTATTTTCTTTTTTTTTTTTTTTTAACGTAATGCTGTAACGTTTCATCGTTTGACTTCGCTTTTTTCCACTCCCAAATATCATCTGTAAAGTGCTGGTCATGGCTTTTACGGGCACTTTCTGTAAAGGCAGCAGCTCTGAAGTTTGTTACCCCGAGACGTCAAGATGTCTTCGAAGGCATTGTGTTTCAGTGCGCTGGACTTCTCCCTTTTTGATGATTTACTGGATTTTTTTTTTTTTTACACACGTTTGTGAAGCGCGCACATCTGTGTGTGTGTGTGTGTGTGTGTGTGTGTGTGTGTGTGTGTGTGTGTGTGTGAGAGAGAGAGAGAGAGAGAGAGAGAGAGAGAGAGAGAGAGAGAGAAAACTATTTTGCTGGGGATTGGGGGGTGGGGGTGGGGGGGGAGGTGGGGTTGGTGGTTGTTTTTCATTTTAATGTTATCATGTTTTTCGTCATTTGAATTCATTTTATGCTTTTTTTCCCCTCATCGTCCGTGTCCTTCGTACGCATCACCGGCCTTCCACCCCCCCCCCCCACCTCCACCCCCTCCTGCTCCCAGCTCTGCCCTCCCTTCAAGAGGCATTACTGCAGGGTCACTCATTCCGTCCTTCCCATACACACCGACGACCAGATTTGTTTTGACGCACTCCCAGCACCTGCAGTCCAGTGAGAGCAATCTAACTGCCATGAGGCAACCCACTAGAGGAGACCTTCAATCGCTGCCGATTCACTCCTGTGTTGAAGTAAATATGAAATGAGGCAGGGAACAGTAAAAACAAGAAATAAGTATGGCAACTGTTGGTCCCATGATGAAAAACGAATACACGCCCATAACTCCGAAGAAATGTTGCTGAACTGTGCTGTTCAGTCAAAGATTCTTTGATTCGGTCGTGCCTTACTTGATCCAGCATACGCAAGACTCCACCTACTAAGCCCTCTACTGAGAGCAGTAAGTGTTTAGTCGCATGGCCAGAATGAGATTAAGGTCTCTTTCTTGAGAGTAGCACCACGTCACACCAAATGAGAAACGCATGAACTTACCAATACCGACAACTCTGACACGAATTCACCGCCGGCACAGGCCAGGAAAGGAAATCAGAACTAGAGGTCAGCTTAAGAGAAGGGCATGAAGGGATAGAATTTGAAACCTGTTTGATAAGCAGAGAAGAAGAGGTTGGTGAAAAACGATGCAATGGAGTTCCATTAGGGTCAGACACATCATGGCAGGGCTGTACTCTGTGTGCCATCTTTCGTAATAAACACACGCGCGCACACACACACACGTGTGTGTGTGTGTGTGTGTGTGTGTGCGTGTGTGTGTGTGTGTGTGTGTGTGTGTGTGTGTGTGTGTGTGTGTGTGTGTGTGTGTGAGGAGAGAGAGAGAGAGAGATGTTTAAAACTGCTCATTTCATAACGTAAGATCGTGTTATTCATAAATAATGCAGAAAATCTGTTTCATGTAAAGCAAACCTTACACATATTTCATGAAATGAGCAAAAACTAACAGGTCATTTCATGATAGAAGCAAAATTATTTGCTATATATTTAACTATCCTTTGTGGATTATCCATGCCTGCATATCTGTCTCCAAATGTTCAAGTAGATCTTGTTTAATGAGTATATTTTGTGACTGTCGGCAGATTTGATGCAGAAGAAAGCACAATCTGTGACACGCCGCAGCACAAAGAAAGACGAGGGTCCTGCAAGCTGCACACTCGCTACTGGAAAGGAGCATAACACCACTGATATATCCCAGCCAAGGTCAGAGAAACGACATGTGACCGGAATCTCAAAACCAATGACCGCTGACTTTGAAAGTCTAGCCGGAACTAGGTATCACCTTCGCAGAAGCAAGATCTTCACCAGCTCAGAGAGACCTCAGGATTTTGAATGCTTGTTGAAGAGTTACTATGATAGCCTTTTCACGGACAGCGACACTGAAGAGAAACTTACCTCTGACATGGCTCCAAGGTATGGTCACAACACGCTGTTGACAGAAGAAGCAACAGACTTTTCCTGTGATCAGTATGCTTTAAGGAACGGTCCTAGTATGTCCAAAAGCAATACTTATAGTGTTCTAAACGCTCTTTGTGACAGCAGTCCTGATGACAACACTCCTCTGACTGCTGCTTTTATGACACAGAAATCCAGAAGCATACAGCTGGCTCCAGATAGTGACTCGCAAATCAAAGGAATGCGCCGTAGTAGTGTCTGCGTACCCGTGATCATTCCGATAAAAAGCTCTGTGATCGAAACTCTGATCAGACTGAGATTTTTGATTATGTGCTGAGAAGTAATCGCTGCTTGTTTGTTAAGCAAAAGCGGAGTTTTATTGAAAAACTGACCCAGGGCTTCCAAGGCGTACTCAGGCCCCGAAGAAAAACAGCCAGGAAAACACTCATGTTTACAGCCAGACCTGCAGCATAGATGACGCGGCCTTTGGCAGCAAACGCAGGGTAAGTTTTCAGGAACCTGAAGTGCTCCGTCAGGAAGTGTGTAAGGATGAGGAGTCACGAGGAGCAGGCCAAGGTTTTCAAGCTGCGGCATGGAGCTGTCTTGTGAAGGGCTGTCCACAGACAGTGAAGAAGTCTCAGAAGTTAAGGATGCAACTCTATGGAGTCGGTCCACAACCATATTGCTGAGCATTGTCGTTGGGTTAAGGATACTGCTAGATGCGTGGTCAGGTCATTTTGATATATTTCATTATGTAAACTACGGCATTTGTTTGGAAACAAAAGTTTCAGACCAGTGACTTTTAGTAGAAGTTTAAGATGTGTTGCAGATCCACACTTTTGGAAACAAAAGTTTAGTCAATTGACTTGTAACAGAACCTTAAGATGCGTTTTGCATCTTTACGCTTTTGGAACAAAAAAGTTCAGTCAAGTAACTTGTAGTAGAAGTTTAAGATGTGTTTTGCATATTTACTGTTGTGTAACGGATTTTACACAAAGCGATCCATATTGAATATTTGTATTCAGTTATCTTTAGTACATCATTTCACATTCTTTGAAACGATGAAGTTAAACTGATATGTGTGGAATTTCTGCAGTTAATTTATATAAAATCTTTTATTTTTGATTTACTTGCTTTTTATTATTTTGTGTCAAAACCATTTACTTTGAGATTTGCATTGTAATAAAGTGCATTGTCACATCATTTTTACAGCTAGTTCTCAATGTTTCGTTATCATTTTTTCTAATTGCTTATAACAGATGATTCACAGATATGAAAAAAAGCAAACTCACCAGTTTAACAAACAAATCTATTGCTATTACAATCATCATAAAAAAGCAAACTAACCAGTCTAACAAACAAATCTATTACCATTATAAATACAGTTAACAATGTAACAACAATAAATAAAGTATGCGGGCAACATTTCTGCCCTTCAGTGCTCGATCTCCGCTTTCGACGAAGGGTAGCTTCTTTGCAGTCAGTGTCTCATAAACGAACTGGATGTAAGCTTACTGGGAGGCACTCAAGGAGATAACAACAAGTAGGCTTCACACACAAAATGGACGCCAGTTCGGAGACTCGTTACAATCAACAGTTCAAACTACAGTTCAGCAGTCAAGATTGCACTGCACAGACGTTGTGACTAGAGGACCATTCAGGTGTCTTAAGTCCATTCTGACAGGGAAGGCACCCTAACAAAAGTCACAAGACAAGGATCACACTGCATGGCGTCTGCCCATAGCCAGACTCGACGTCATCTGGACAAATAGATGTATGATCTTGTCAGTGAAGCTAAACCTCTAGAAGTCACTGGTGACACGCGTGCTTCTTTGTGGATGCGAGTGCTTGAACCTAAAAGTCAAACGCTGGCGAAAGGTATCTAAGAATAAGCGCTTCCGACAGATTTCCCGTTTATCTTCAGGCGTTTGAGATTAAGTACTTAAGACAGATATCTATTTCAGTCAAACTCTCCGTATATTCGACAAAGAACACAACACAAAGGACTGTCGGGCAACAAATCAACGCGCGCGCGCTGCCAGACAACAACTTCTTCTGGCAGTTCTTAAGTGCTGTAAATTTGCCTGATCGTGTCATGTGACCTGCCTGGCTGGCTCAGTCGGTCAAAACACCGAGTTCGCTGTCAAATGTTGCAAGTTCAAAATCAGGTTGGCACCCATTTTGGCTGTCTGTCTTGATGTGTAGTCATTCTGGTGATGTAGTGTAGTGTAGGATAGCCCTTCCTTCCCTTGTCTCTTTGGATGGTTATCCCTGTCAGCCCTATTACCTTCAGTGAGTGTGGACGTTCGAATCACAGCTGCGCCCAACATCAAAATCGCCATTTTCGGTGCCCGTCTTGATGCAAAGTCAATCTGGTGGTGTTTGTAGTGTAAGATGGGCCTTTTCCCCCCGTATCTCCTGAGATGGTTATTTCCACTGCCATGTGGTGGAGAGGCCCCCTCCCTCCTCCAGTCTTCGGGGACGGTTATCCCCGTCTGCCATGTTACCTTCGGTAGGTGTGGGACGTGAAACCTGAACAGGCCTAGGATTCACATACCAGCCTGATTGTGCATGCATCGACTATGACAGTCTGTCCAAGACCAATCTACAGGATATGGTGCATTGTGGCGGACAGGTGAAGTCTTTAACGGACAATTTAACCCTGGAAAAGTTACAATATCTCTACCCTATTGCGCCTGACAGAGGATAGCGGGCTGTGGGGATTCTTGACGACCCAGACGTATGTCACGGTATTTCTACTTTCTGTCATGGGACAGGTATACATAGTAATCGTTCTGTAAGCAATTGGAACACCCAAACACACTGTTGGTGTTGGGAGAGATTTCCAAGTCCCAAACTTTGCGCGTGGTCTCTACTTTTAAGACTTTTCCCCCCCTTAATGTCTGTAATGAGATAGTCTTCTGACGAATTACACACACACAAAAAGAAGAAGAATTGATGATGTCCCGATCAATTCAGTTTCAATTTACTGCAGAAAACATATATACTTTTCACTGAGTTCTTTCAGAATGAAAACGTCTGAGGAAGGAACTAACTTCAATTTAGTGTGGAGTCTTACCTTTGGTGGTTTTTTTTTCACCCCTGTGTAAAAAAAAAAGAAAGAAAGAAAGAAAGAAAAAAAAAAAAAACAACACTTTTTATTTAAAAAATCTTTTCACCTACGATTAAATCACGAAACAAAACAAAATCACTTTTACTATTTCATGCAGAACTGATGTCCAACGTTGAGAATTTGATGTGAAAGAAACGGGACATTTGAGCAGACAGAAATTTTAGTGATCGGGGTGGGCTTCTTTTCTTTCTTTTTTTTTTCTTTTCTTTTTAAGGGTGGACACTGGAAGCACCCTTCAAATACACTGTATTGTACACACAAAAACATTTTTTTTTATTGAGTATTCATATCTGAATATGTTATGAATCGGCAAGAAAAATGATATTTACAAGACACTAGCAACGTTAGTTTCAGTACAAAATGGTAAAGATTTTCGCTAGTATGAAACAAATGATATTAAAACTGCTTACCTGCAAATGGAATGGAATACTATAATTATACTTTTTTGATTAATGTTATATACAGAAACATTTTTTAGATAAGGGTGTGCATTTACAGTATATGAACATACTTTTCAGTTTCATGTCTAACCTTTAATTCATCCTTAAATATTCGGATAATTGTTTCAGCCTTACATTACCCCACTTCTAAGCTATATGGAAAGATTATTCCCAGTAATAGAATGGGATCCCAACACTTCATCAGTTTTTTTTTTTTTATGTTGATCCAGATAGAATTAATTCCATGTACACTTTCAATGTTAGGCTAGGAAATCTTGCTTGTTCTGTGCGTTTTTCTGTCTTCGTTTTTGATAGGGTGCCGTAGGCAGAATTCTTTGGCGTTATCGACGTTTATTTTCTCTAAACATGGAACAAGAGTTACCCCCTTCCCTTTGTTATAATCTTGCGCAACGTTTACATTTCAACCGAAGAGACATTGAAATCTCTCCAGAAGGAGAGGGTAGGCTTATAGCGACAGTCATTTCAATCGAGTCACACAGTCTTTTTCTTGTCCACAAAAAGTTAAGCAAATCATAGTCTGCCAAGCCAATATTCTTCTAATTAAGGTAACGCTTGTCACCAGTATTCTATCCCACATTTAAATTCAGAACCATTTTGATTTCATTATCTGAATCTTGTGAAGGAAAATATATACACATATGTGTGCGTGCGTGCGTGCGCGCGCGCGCGTGTGTGTGTGTGTGTGTGTGTGTGTGTGTGTGTGTGGTGAAACCTCGTTCCAATTAGAAAGTATTCATGTGTTTATTTTCTCTTCTCACATAAACAGAATTAAAACGTTAGAAGGTTTCAGGACATACATAATTTCACAGACCACCATGGATCTTTGTTTACATCCAGTGGGAATCATTTGGTTTTTGTGCAAGCGATTTTGGCTATTTTCAGTTTGTATGCCGTATTTCTTCACGCAGGCTAGGCCAGATATCTATATTGCCCAGCTCGGATGCGGCAAGATAGTTAACACATACTGCATACCTGTGTGTTTACTAGATTTTGTTAGCATTGCAGCCATTGTATGTCAAGTTCAACAATGCACTCTGCTTTCAACGCGTTTATCCGCGTTGATCCGATATTATAAAATATAACATTTCACAGGGGTGAACAACAAAATAACAGAAAAAGTCACACTGGCAAATGACACGGCACACTGGAGTGCTCGTTCCAGAGGTTGAACTGTCATTCGCTAAAAGTCAGAAAAAAATGTAAAGACTTTCATGAATGAATGTGAATGTGGCACAGAGGGAAAAAAAAACAAACGTGGATGATAAAAGAGAAAGGAAGTTTACTGAGAAAGCAGTCACAGAGAGTGAGTGAGAGAAAGAAGAACGCTAGCACAACATTTCAAGGTGGTGGCGGGGGATCCTGTGAAAGAACCCACCAGCAACCATAAGAAGAAAACCATCATGTAGAAAATGCATATGTAAAGACTGATAACAAACCCCCAATATTTTTTTTGTTTTCTTCTCAAGCTTTCATGCACTTCGTTCTCAAGCGTGTTTGCCTGTGGTGATGTCGCTCACTCCATGTCTGCTCAACGGTTTTGTCCTTTTAGTTTCACGCTTTATTTGAGAAGTACGTCATGATCGAAACGATGAGGTCATCCTCACAATTAGCAGCGTCAGAACCTGTCAATTAAATCACCGACTATATAAAACACACTCAGCAAACCTGATTATATCTACATCGACCTAAAGCATAAACTAAAGCGAACCTACACCATTTCCTTTTAATTTACGATGCAGCCAACAACTTTACTTTAAAAGGTAACTCCCATGTAAGCAAAGTGATTATTCATGAAACAGATACGTGAAAATAAGCCAAATTTGGGGACAGATTGGGAATGGGGCGCAGGGGGTATATGAGATAGTAATGCACTGTGCACGAATACTGTCGGCAATCACTCACATGGAGTCGGCCACACGTCGCTTTATTAGAATAGGATTACGCAACATGATAGGCACTCCATAGCCGGCACACCTGATAGTCTGAGGCGAGACCTGAACCTACACCGGGCACAGTAGGACAAAGGAGAAAAAAAAAAAAAAAAAAAAAGGGGGGGGGGGGGGGGGGGGGTGGGGGGGGGGGGGGGGGGGGGGGGGGGGGGGGGGGGGGGTAGGGGGGGGGGCTGTTAGCATCTCATTCTTGCAAAGACTGTACGCCCTCCGTAGGGCGAACAATCTTTGATTTCTCGTACTCCTTCACACTACCACGCTACTGTAGAAGTACTGTACTTAGCTCGTCACTGATTTACCATATCACCATAAGCACCAACAAACATGGAGTTACCTGTGCAGTGAGCTATCAAGCAAAATAGCAAAATCCACGTCAGTAACTCAGCCTCTGGCGAATTGTTATCAAAGAACAATAATCATTAACTAGGGCTCCCTTGTACTTCTCACTAAGCAAAGGAAAATCACTGCTTCATTGTAGTTTTTGGTATACTAACTTCGTGCGTCTCGAGGATGCGTGAATTATTTTCTAGTATAGCAATAGTCAATCGATGAACAATAAAATCTATGTCAATTGGTCTGTCTTGATCTTCATTCATTTACTGATCAATGCATGCATTCATAGCGATTTAAGACCTAATATTTCTTCCCATCAGACACTGTAAAACAGCTCACTTCATAATGGTACTGCTAGCCAGCATTACTACAAAACTGTAATCCATTACAACTCCATGTGCATGCATATGGTTCAGATGGAACTATTACGATAAATGATTATCAACAGAATGTTAAAAAAAAAAAAAAAAAAAAAAAAAGAAAAATGTCAAAACCCAGTTGGAGGGAAAGAAGAGAGGGGGATGAGGAGAGGTGAGGAGGTGGAGTGAGAAGCCAGGTGGCATGCAAGGGCCGACACACATGCTGCCATTACACTCCTACACCCGAGCACACAAGGACTGCGGATGACAATCGCTGTGCAGCGGCCTGTGTAACTGACCGCTTGATGCGATAATATTGTAACGAGTGCATCACAAATCTTTTACTCTGTCTGTCTGTCTGTCTGTCTGTCTGTCTCTCTCTCTCTCTCTCTCTCTCTCTCTCTCTCTCTCTCTCTCTCACACACACACACACACACACACACACACACACACACACACACACACACACGCACACACCAAGTTTAAATTTAGATGAGTTTTATTTTACTCTCCCCTTGTGTCAAAACAAACTCCCCGATCCACATGAAATTCATACATATACGTACGCGCGCGCGCGCGCACGCACGCACGCACACACACACACACACACACACACACACACACACACACACACACACACACACACACACACACACACACACACACGCACACACACACACACACACACACACACACACACACACACACGCACACACACATTTGGACAACCCATGCCTGTCTGACACAAAACATTTAGCAGAATCATTCAGCATCACAGAAGGGATCAGTAAATGCCCTTGTAAAAAAAAAAAAAAAAAAAAAAAAAAAAAAAAAAACACTAATTCAATATCAACCTGGCCTATTTAAACACAAGTTTGTTGCAAAAGAAAATGGAATCCAAAACCAATCACATCCCTGTCCTAAGCAAGACAGGTAGCAATCCCAAGTAGTATAGTTCACATGATACAATGTAGGACAAGTTCTTTTTCTAAACACATACACATATACTGCTAGTAACTGCATAATAACTTATGGTCTGTGACATCAAAGGCCTTCGAAAATCAACAAACAGAACCCTACAGAATTTATTTTCATCAATATTTATAATATGTCTGTGACCTGCTAACGTTCTTAGAGCAGGGTGAAATGAATTATTTTTCCTAAAGCCATATTGATCATCACTCAAAAGATTCTATGACTCAGATATTTGTAAATGTGTTTATTAATGTGCTTTTCTAAGCTTTGGAGAATACTTGTCTGTAATCGGTTGTTTCTGAATTGTCACCAGATTAGTAGATAGGAATGACTTTCACAACTTTGAAGTTTTTTAGAAAAGCAACAGTTTTTTCAATGCATAAGTGTAGATGTATGTCTGTGTTTCAGATATGACTGGAACTGAAATTTCAAGAATTTTACCATCAATTCCACCTAATCCACGACTTCCTTTCTCCTTCAAAATACATAAGGAATAGTAAACATGACACAGACGTAAGACGTACTGACAGTTGGGTGTGAATATTCCTGGAATTGCAGAACATTGTTGATTTTTATGTCATTTAGTTGATTATGAATTAGTTTTATGGTACGTCTACCACACTTATGAAATGTTTATTAAGTTCATTTCACGTGATTTTGCTTATATGACAAGTTTTAGACTGGGATGTGTTATTCGTAAGTTCATCAATAGCTTTTCATACTGACTTTGGGTTTTGAAACAAGATCCTGATAATGTTACTTTTGTGCTGTTCCTTTGAGCGATTTAAAGTTGTTTCGCTGCTTCTTGAAATTGTCTGACTTCTCTCCTGTCTCAGTAAGATCTTCATGAAGGTACATTGCAGCTTGCATTTCCTTACTCATTCATTTAGGTTGAGGAGTGTGTTTCACCCTACGTATTTTGTGTGGAGCATGTCTACTATAAACAGAACTGAATGTTTGTAACTAGAGTTCTAGTGCTTCTTCTGATTTGATATAATTGCAGCTATTGGAAAATGGGAGCGGAAGAGATCAGCGAGAAAACTATCTTCCTGAACTGTTGCAAAGGATCAGTAGGTCATATTTTTGACTGGTTTGGGGATTTTAATCCCCCCCCCCCCCCTTTTGTTGTTGCTGTTGTTTTTTTTTTTTCCATGTGACACATACTGGGAGACGGTCACTGTATTCAATCACAGGAACACGTTGTTTAATGATGCTTTGTGGGTCAGTGACATAAATATGGTCACCTATTGTTCTGCTGGTTGAGGTTACATGGATAGGTGAGTGAACAATTTGTGATAGGTTGAGGAAAACATATCTGTTCACGACTGATGAGATTTTAAAACATCAATATTAAAGTTAGCTAGCAGTAATATTCAGTAGCATCAAAGAGTTACTGCATCCATCATGACTGTGAACTTGTCCACCCATTCGGCGTTTTCCAGGGTGTTTTGTAAATAGTCTGAATTCTAATAGATGGTTCTTTTCAGCCTGATTTCTAGCCAAACTGACTCAGTTTGAAAATCTTCAAGGTGATGTAAATGGTACATGTTTAAGTTTTATGAATGTAAACAAGAACGCCTGTAGATCTGGTAAGGATGGGGTCTTTGCGAACAATATCATACTCAGGAATGATAACAATATTGTCAGGAACAAACATCCATGAGTATGGACTGTGTAAAATCAGACA
>JADBJO010000107.1:758959-806459 GCA_016801955.1 Conus betulinus | reverse complement strand
AATTCATTTTTGCTGTCCGTTTGAGTGAGTTGACTTTATTACGTTGCCTTTTGAATCCATCCGACTTCCCTTCTGCTTCAAGGAGATCGTCGCGTAAGAAACAAGCAGCTTGTATTTCATCAGTCATCCACTTTGGTTGTGCACTATGTTTAACTCGACGCGTTTTGAATGGCGCATGCTTGTCATAAACAGAATTAAACGTGTGTAGTAGCCAGTACTCTAGCGCTTTCTCTCTGGATCAGTGTAATTATAAACATTAATAAAGGGGGAATTCGTGAGGTCAGTAAGAAAGGTATCTTCGTGGAAGTGTCCAAAAGATCTGTAAGTGATGTGTTTGTGGCCAGTTTTAGGAATTTTGATTCCACTTCTTTTCCACGTAATGCATACTGGAAAGTGGTCGCTGCATCCATTCAAAGGCACACATTTCTCTATGACGTTTTGTGGTTCAGAAAGGTAGATGTGGTCAATTAATGTTGTGCTAGTGAGTGTTACTCTGGTTGGCATGTCTATAATTTGAGATAAGTTGTATGAGGTAGTCCTATCTGACCATGATGTTTGGCCCTTCAATAGATCAATGTTGAAATCACCTAAAAGTATTAATTCTGTGGCATCAAGCGACGCTGCATCCATCATGGCTGTAAACTTGTCCATCCAACCAGTATTTTCGGCTGGGTTTCGATACACAAATCCTATTTTGATGGGTTTTGTTCTCTTTAACTTGATTACTAACCAAACTGCTTCAATTCCAAAACTTTCAAGATCATACAAACGTTGGGCATTTAATGTTTCATGAACGTAAGAGAGAGAGAGAGAGAGAGAGTGTGTGTGTGTGTGTGTGTGTGTGTGTAAGAGAGAGGGTTTTTACACAGAGGAAGTTCATCCAGAATATCAGACAAAAGCAAGTACACTCATTGTGTTGTTTGGTTTGGTTTGGTTTGGGTTAATGTTTTTATCCTGATCGTTCTTGTGCAAACGAAAAACAAAGAACATACCACTGACACCAGTTTACAACATATATATTGAGTAAACGAACATTTTTCAAAGGATTTCGTTGTTGATTCAAAAATAGTTTAATTTCTACCATCAAATAAATCCGCATACAGGGACTGATTTTTTATTTTTTAATTGTTCGGCTATATTTCTGCATATGGATGTACATTATCGTACTCAGTACGCATGCGTCTGAAGACGTTTTCTTTGTAAGGAAGTCACATGACCCAGTGACTTGCCACAGATCGTGGAAGTGAAGCGATACAGTGCGAACTACACGTGAGATCGTCCAAGGCAAATACGCGTTTAGCTGTTGAAGGTATGATATGGTGACTTTTTCATGTGTTTCATTTCATCTTCAAGACCTCGATAAAGAACTGATCAAGACTTTGTTCGATTTGCAGGTGTATATCAAGCTAAATTTCATAATTTTATGCCATTCATTACGGAGTAAATATTGCCATGAAATTACTTGTTATCTGTCACAGTAAATGAATAAATGTAACTGTTCAGAATATCAGTATCCGACTGTGATTGAATGAAGCCTTAGAAATGAAAGTGTGCCATCTACCGGCACTAGGTGCGTTGATGCTTTTTTACGTTGTAGAATCGTTTTCAGTTGTCTTGTTAGATCGATGACCTGCCCTTTACAACGCCTTTTGAGTAATATTCTGTAAAATGTACTGTGGATCACTTCAAATATGCATCTTTGATTCCTCCATCCATCAATACACGTGCCCCTTGACCCAGTCTCATTCTGTATTCTTTGTGTGCTCACCACCTCCCACAGCCCCTTCTGTTCTCCTTTTTTTTTTTTTTTTCTTTTTTTAATGATCACGGTCTGATGCAAATGTAATTTTTTAAGTAGATGCCTGTCTACAATCACCTGTGTCAGTGTATGTGTGATGTGACATTAAAAAGAATTCCTTTCTCAATGATGATGAACGTTCTGTGTCATTGACCAGACTAACCAGGGATCACAACACAACTGTTTGCCTATTTGGTAGAACACAACACATAGCAACTGTTTGCTTCTTGTTCTTTTTTTTTTTGCTTTTGCTTTGCTTTTGTTTTTTGAGGGGTAGGAAGGGGGGTCAAAGATGATAATCTGTGCTGTTGACTGATGATCTGCCAGACAGAAGCATGATCAAGTTGATACCTGCAAATAATCAATAGTAAGCTTATCTTACATTCTTGACATAATATAAATTGACATTGTTTCTTTCTTTTTTTTCTGTTTAACTTAGCTTACAATATAAAATACTAGTTATTTATTATCACCTGTGCTATAGGATGATTTTAATATTTAATGCAAAATGAAAAGTTTGTAAAATATTTGTTACTCGTTTTATCTGTTTTAACTAAGGATTGAGCACTTTTGAAAGTTTTGAGAGCATAGATATGCTATAACGACATAATCTACAATCATAAGTAAAAAGAGAAAAAGTTGCATGTGTGTGTGTGAGTGAGTGAGTGTGTGTGTGTGTGTGTGTGTGTGTGTGTGTGTGTGTGTGAAATGCAGGTAAAATTTAAACACAATAAGGCAGCTAAAGACCTGATACCAAGTGAGGATGATAAGGAAAGGATACAGCTGACATAGAAGTGCTGAGTGAGAACCAGACATTTAATTTTTTTTTTTTTTTCTCAGTCGTTTGTCTTTCTCCTGGCTGATTCACTTTTTCACCAGATTTTCTCTTTGAAAATCTTCTCATCTCCACTCCTTTCACTGATTAGATCAAATCTGATTGAAAACTTGCTTATTTGAAAGCAGCTCACGTTTCTTCTGATGAGATGAGATCTGATGAAAATGTACTTGAAAATGCAGCTCAAGGCTTTTATTTTGTGATGTGAAATAGGTGCTTTTAAAACACTACCTGTTGTTTTTTTTTTTTTTTTTTCCTACCTTCCAGCACAACATCCACTCCTCCATACTTCAGACATAACCGTTTCCATTTTTATGTCCAGTTTGTATGCCTGGAGAATACTACAGGATTCAGTGACAGAGGAAAACAACAGTGTGACAGACAGTGAATGAGAAGGATGGAACATGTAGACAAAAAACAGGATGGCAGTGGAGAGGGAAAGACATGGAGCAACTCCAGTGAAACAGAAGTGGCTGGCTCAAACAGTGCTGACACAGAAGCAGAGGATTCATCTACCAGAGAGAAGATTGCTGCCCATGATGATGTAAGATAACTTGGATTTTGTATTATTTACTCTTTGAAAATAGAAAAAGTCTTTCCTACTTTTAGTATAGGCTGCCACCGAGTATGCCAGTCACTGCAGCATGATTATTAGCCGAGTTAAATACATGTATTATTGAGGCATCCATGTGCATAGACAAGCTGGTCAGGTGGTCAAACTGACCTGTGTGATAAGACAGTATCTCAAATGTCCACCATCATCTTGCTAATGCTTCTGCCATCTCCTGTCTTAATGTGTCCAGTTCATAAGGACTAATGTAAGAGATGAGGGGTTTGTTTCAAAGTGAAGTGACTGCGGGCAGAAACTGAAACAAACTTTACAGGGAATTCAACGTAAATCTGCCAGATATCAGGGACAAACAATTACCAGTCAAAACATGATGCGTTTTGACCTCTGAGGTCTTTTTCAGGCATGATGGTGAACATTCAGGACAATGAAAACAAAGAACAAGCAGTCACTTCTCAAATTTGGTGCAAGATGGGCATAATGAGCTATCACTAATTTTGTAAAATTCAGTGCGCGATAGGCATTCAGCAAAGAAATTTTTTGTTTGTTAATGATTGGTGAAATTGAGGTATTTAGGTGGGTGGGGCAGCATGTAATGTAAACAAAGGTGTAATTTGAAAAAGAATGTTAAGAGCTGCCTTTCAAGTTCAAACGAATGTGTGTATTATTCTATGCTACCCTGTTGAAAGGATATTTTGTTGCATGAAATGAGCATTTGTGTACTGTTTTTTAAGATATAATGTGTTGTGAAATGAAAGAAAATGTTGCAAAATTATTAAATCCTCATGTTATGAAATCTTCTCGTAACTGGAGTCATTGATTAATTTAGTAAGTTCATTAGTTAATTTATATTTGTTATTGAAAGAAAATGTGTTAAATACTAATTAAAGGCATCACTCTACTCGAGCAAAGCATAGAATTTTGAGGTGCTAGAAACTGCAAACATAAAATTCTATTGCAGTTGAACCAGAATGTATTGTTCAACTTCACAAGAAGAGAAATCAAAGAATATAAGAAAATGAAGTGTCATTTTTCCTTATCTCCAAAACTGACTAAAATCAGTAAAAACAAAAGACCATGTATTGAAAAAATGCCTGAATCTGTTATGGAAATACACTACGTTACAGTTACTTTTCACATAGTTTCCTGAACTGGTTGAACCGTACCTACTATGTTGAAACAACAATAACAAAGTATATCGCTGTTATTAGAATTACCCTGTCTTGAGCTTAGGAAACAAGAGATTTGGTATAATTAAATGATGTTAGCCTTACACAGTTCCTTGATTTAGGGTGTCTGTAACCAGTGTCCTTGTATTCTTTACAGGATGATGACCTAGAAGAAGGGGAGATAAGGGACGAAGGTGGTCCTGCTCAGCCTGGTGAGGTTCGAGTGATGTGCAGTTTTGTACCAGAAGGGAGCCTGTGCAAAGGGTCACAAGTGCTCATTTTTCCATGCCAGTGTTGGTGAGAAAGGTGAGATATAAAACTGGAAGGAGGTAGAAAAGGAGTGTGTCTGCTTTTGCCGATCCCTCCGCCCAGGATGCAAACAGATGCTGCTGTGCAGCTTGTAAGTGGGGCATGTTGGTTGCACACCTCGAAGAAAAGCTGTGGGGAACGGCGGACTCACTCAGACAGAACGCTGACTTTGCCCAAGCTACCGGACTTTCTATCTGACCAGCATGACCAGGAAACGCAGAAGAAGAAGAAAGAAGAAGAAGGTGCACACAAAAGACGATTCATGCATAGCTCTAGCATCTGACCCAAATGACCAGCTTCGTACATCACAATACCTAAGGGGAAAGAACTCTCCAGGATTACTCGAAAGGATATGCACATTGCATGCATCTCAGGGCATGCTAGAACTAATACAATCAAGGCAGACAGTCAAATCTTATTTCAACATTGATAAATATGTCTGTCAACAATGTTGTTTTCATCAGTTGGTGTCTGGTGTTCAGATCAAAGACTGTAAAGGGTGATGATGAAAGGTTAAAAGAATTGAATCGAGTAACTGCCTTTGAGTTTGATTATGTCACTCATGGGGTATCTTGGTAGTAGCATTACTGAGTGCCATGATTACCATAGAGAAAAAAAAAGAAGGAAAACAGACTCTGACTCAGCTGTGCTGAAATTTAGCTTGCTGAGTCTCAAAAAGCAATAAGCACACTTTTATTAAAACTATTGATCAGTTCGCTGAAGGGAAGCGCAAACACACAAAAACAATTTAAAATGATTTAGTACCCAGTATGAAACAGACAAGGAAACAATTGACAAGTATGTCTTCTTCAGGCATTAGAATAACTTACAGATGTAAAAAAGTCACGAAATATACAAAACAGTACTCGCATAATAGTTCAGAATCAAAAGCAATTACACTAATATGTGTGTGTACATATGTAAGTGTGTGTGTGTGTGTGTGAATGACACATTGCTACATGTGGTGAGGGTTGTATCATGGTGTGACAATGAAAAGATAAAAAGTCATGGACTACATTGACTTCAAATCAGTTTAACACATTTTATTTCTTACGTTTGAACATGCACAATGAAATACACAGTACGTATACACACACACACACACACACACACACACACATACTACTCACATATTCATGTAACTGTTTTGATTCTGAATTTTGTCCTTTTGAGTATTGTCTTATATATTCCATGATTTTTTTTTATGTCTGTAATTATTTCTAATGCCTGAAGAATACATACTTGTCAAATATTTCCTTGTCTGTTTCATACTGGACATTACACATACATTCATTCATTCAATCACACCCATATGCAAGGACATTTGTCACACGCACATTTTATTCATAGTAATGAAAAATAAATTAGGGCACTTGTAAGAGGGAAGTTATGGGGGGAAATGGCATATGAAAAGAGAAGAAAGTTAATGTCAAATGTGATTTGATTGCAGGACAGTACCAAATGTTTGATCGACCTGTGAAGACAAATTCAGTGCCTCCTGCAAACTTCCAGCCATTGAGACCTCCACCTCGGGTAAGTTGAGATTGATAAATATTGTATCATGTCTTGATGTTATTTTGGCATCAAACTTCAAGCACGTTATGGCCATTTTCCCTGTTTTATTGGGCCAAATTTCACAGCTAATAGGTAATAAATATGTTTAGACCTGCTAATGTATTGTAACATTTGTCAGTACAACCTTGAGTTAATCTGACCATAAATTGGTTTCAGTCAGTCAGTATTGTAACAACCATTGTGTGATCATAGTCTGTGGTCATGGCCTATCTGATCTACTTGCTGGGGGATTTGGTGGGCAGGATTGCAGTGTGGGTGAAGGTTTGCCAAGGAAGTTAGAATAAGAGAGAATCCAGGTTCTGAGTTTGAATCTGACAGATGATGGGTAGATGGTCACTGCTGATCAGCCCTCACTTGCCCTCTGAAATGTCATGATGGACATTCTGTCAAACTGTGTGCTCAGCATGCCAAACAGTCGTGTTCACACCTTGCCAAACATGTTCAAGGTGCAAGTTACCTTTTACAGGCTGGACTGTAACATTCACAATGCCACTGTGGTCTGAGCAAGATGTACCAGCGACTACTCTACCTTGCTGATTTTCCATGAAGTGTGAAATATTCGCTGTTCTGGCCATCAGCTTCAAGACATCCCAGAGAAACCACCATAAGGGCATGGAATGTTCATACATGAAGACCTGACCATTGAGCTTGCCAGATAGTGAGATACTTGAGGAGATGTGCAAGGGCTCATTAAAATGAGACTGATTAGATTAGGAGAGACAGTCACACTTACTGATAAAGGTCACGAAATTTTGAATGTTGGAGGTGGCTCCAAACATCAGGACGAAGTATGCTTCATTAATCACTAGTCTTAGCTGTGCTCATGGGTACTCCAGTACTCAGACACACAAATCCTTTGACACCACAGACATGGTGGGGGAGACAGCGAACAGCATGAGCGGCGGGGAAGACGGTGAACAGCAAAGAGTGTAGCAGTGAGTCGGTATCAAAAGAAATGTACAACTGGTTGAGGGGGAGTGAATAAATGTTGACTGCATGCAGCACAGTTATATTTTCAAAGTGCAGACACAAGGGGTTTGTGACGAGATGGATATGAGTGGTAGGTGGGTCCTCTAGGGGAAGGACTTGGAATAATTACTCTATGAGAATTATCTTACATTCACCTACACCCTCTCTCTTACTAGTGGTGGAAGGAGCAACTTTCCGGTACTAGTCATCGAAGAAAATTTTTTATTTGTTCCGGGTATTGAGTAAAATATGGACGACTGGCTCTGAGAGAATTTTCCTTAGGCCTGTACTATTAATTAAGAGTACTTATAGCTCTGAGATACAGAATTGAAGAGAGAGAAGTTCAGCATTCGATTGAACAACAGGGAACTGACACAAGTTAAAGTGCACTTTCACACATCAACTTTTATTACTTATACATAGATAAGAAATGGTGTGACACTTCCATAGGCCGTGTTTCAGTTCTCATTGGACTACCACAATGAGGGGTCCTTCCTCACTCCTACTTTACTCGCTGGCACTCTGTGCAGCAAGCTTAAGTTGGCATACAGGGGTTCTGTCTAAGTACACTGAATGTATATGGTTATTAATACATCCCCCCTGCTTGCTAATACCATAGACAGGTTCTCACTGTTTCATCATAAAGTGAGGGTAAGGGTCTGATGGGTTTGAGTCCAGGTGGTAAGCAAACTTAGCTTTGCTTCAGAGAAGACAGTTGTTCTCTCCTGTGGCTGGTGACTGCCCCACTGGTGTAGATCTGTTGTCTGGTGTCGCCCTGGTTTCTGGCGAAGTCCCAGCTCCTGGTTCAGTCGCAATGTGTAGCGTGACCAGGATCCCAGTTTTTTCCTGGGAATGAACAGGGAATGACTTGAGATCAGGGAGTTACCAAGAGTTTCCTAGGCCTCTGTCCCTTTGTCTTCCTCTGCTCTTGTCTACAGGCAGTCCTGAGGGGTCAGTGAAGCTGAGAGCCGGTGTGTGCCTAGTTTTATGAATCTCTCTTGCCGAATCAAATTCCGACAAACTCTCACTGTCATTCACCCATCAGGGGTGAGAGGGGAGGGATTTAGTCTAGTCACCAATCGCCTTGGAAATTGTTTGATCCTAATCGGCATGGGATAATTATGCATCCGTGTAGCTGACCGTTGAGCCCCAGCTAATTTATGCGTCCGCATAGGTGTTTCGCGAGCACGTGCAGGTGCCTGCGAGGACGGGGCGGTAGGGATGAAAGGGAGGGGGGTGGAGGTGGTGGAGAGCGCGGCACATGTCTTTGTGTCGCGGGGTAGAGAGAGAGAGAGAGAGAGGGGGGGGGGGGGGTGAGACAGGCTGTTGTTAGAACGCCTCCCACACTGCGGTGTATCGTACAGCATGGGGAGGGAGGGTTGAGAGGGGGGAAGGGAGGTATGGCTGCTAAGAACGAAAGGCGGCACGTATTTACCGTGATGCAATTTTTTCCTGTGTCACTGATCGTGTCAGTTGGGCCTTTTGCACTGTCCCAAGCAAGAAAAGAGGGGGAGGGGGGGGGGGGGGGGGGGGGTTGAGAGGGGAGAGTGGGCATAGATTTGAAATCTATTTTTTGGTCTGGTGTTTTAGTGGGACTGATGGGATGGCATTGTCAAGCGTCACGTCGCAGGGTTTTGAAAAAAAAAAATCTTATCTGAACAGATCGTCATAATCAGATTGCTGATAAGGAAGCTTCTGCAGTGCCAGCGGGAAGTCTGCCACGCCATTGACTTCAAGACAGCTTTTGACTGTCTTGTTCCAGTGTTCTCTGTGCCTATGCTTTTTTAATTTTTTTATGCATATTGTGTCACTAGGGTGGATTACATTAAATTATAGATTGGCTACTTTTTTCAACTGTTACTTTGCGAAATCAATTCTTACTGAAAGCTCATCCGCTTAAAAAAAAAAAGAAGTACATCTGCTTTGTTTGTCTTTCGGTGATTATTTGTCAGATTACAACAGACAACATTTCTACTTGTGTATATTTCATAATTTTGTACATTTGAAAATGAAAATAAGGGTGTAATAAAGAAAAGAAAGTGTTTAGCTGATAATTGTGACTAAGTTTTAAATGTATGTCTAGAGTGCAACAGATTTCCAGAGTCACACGATTACATTTAACTTGTCTTTTATCATTCTTCAGGTTGAATACTTCAATGCTGTGCCTCCTTCAGATCCATGGAACAACTGTATCAGATCCTCTGTGGACAGGTAGGGTTTAATGTTTGAAATTGCGAGTTGTTCACATTCAGCAGCACTGTACTGGAGGTATACATTGTTGTCAGTTTGATGCTGTTTGTGTTGACTGTGTTATTACCAAGCATCAGATAACCGTTGACCTATAGTTATGAGCACAGAAGGCACATTGTTCTCATTTTTCTTGGATTGTGCCTTAAATATTGCATGAGAGAAAAAGATTGTTTTGTGTCTGTGGTATGTTAAATCATAGATTATGTGATTTATCAGAACATACAGAGTCTTTGAATTCAGTCACTTTTCTTGTTCTTTTGTTTTGTTTTGTCTTGTTTTGTTTTAATAAGAATTAATTGTTCCCAGTTGCTTTTCTGCTCTTTGAATCTGGTCAGATATGGATCTTTTGATACATTAATTTTTGATTGTTTTGTCAGTTGTGAAAGATCAACAAATGGAAAGATATTATGTTGCCTGTGTCTGATTGTCCAGCTTGAATCAATCGGTCAGCTCAAGGCTTGTTTGGTTGGTCATTCTGTCCACAAGACATTTTCTGCTGGCATCAGCATAAATTCATGGTACTTTTTTTTTCTCTCTCTCTCTCTCTCTCTTTTTTCTTTCCTTTTTTCTCTTCTGAAAGGTTTGGACGAGAGCTTAGATACAGGCAGCACCCGGAACGCTTCCGTGAGAGAGATGAATTTTCTCACAATGGCCATGGAGCATCACAGTGGCATGGTCCTTGGTCCTCCAGGTCTGTATCTGAACTAGAGGGCTCATAAAGGAAGATTTGCCTGCAAGAAAGAAAGAAAGAAAAAAAACAGGAGAGAGACAACTGGAGATAAGGAAGCTTGATAGTTAGAATGTGTCTTCTTCTATGAACATTTTGAAAATTGTCCCTAAGTTCAGATAAAGTTTGGATACTTAAAGTATTCAGTGTTTTCTAGTCTGCTATATCATTTTGTAGTCAGGTATTGGTTTCTTGAAATGTGCACCATTCAAATTTGCACACATTCACCAACACTCATTTCTAAACAAAGTTCACAGTAGCCTTTAACATCATTTCACTGAATTCATATTCTGTGTATACAAACATGGTAGAGAACAGTCAAAACTAAGCACCTTGGTTCTGTTGTCACCACCTGATTTTCAGCTTCTTCAGGACCACATCTGTGTCCACTCATTGAAGTATGTTGTGATAATGATAAGATACAGAGAGAGGATTTTGTTGATCCAAACACGTCATGGCTGACATAGAAAGGTGTGCTTGGATAAATTTCAGGGGAAAAAAAAAAAGAAAAACAAATGGGAAATACCCAACAACGAATATCAGATCTATGGGTAATAAGGAGATGGTTTTGGAAGAGGATAGGGGAGAGAAAGGATTTATAATACTGTCTGCATTTAAGCAAGTTTTTTTTTTTTGGACTATGTAGTAGTATTAGTAACAACAAATCGTGATGATAATAAACATTGCTTGATCAGTTTCTTTCATGTCTCAAAGCACTTGACATTGCGAGTAAAATGAGCATCAAGATGTAACCTGAACATGGGACACATGCAGGTACAACAACGACGACAACAACCACACACACACACACACACACACACACACACACACACACACACACACATACACACACACAGAGCTAAGAGACAACAACTCAGCTGACCAAAAAAGGGAGATGAAAAGTTTTTCTTGCAAAAGTTTTGACTGATGCAACAGGAAAAGAGTGCCTGACACAGTATGGCGTAGCGAGAGAATTGCTGGTAACTGTGATAAGTATGTATCTTGAAAACGACAGGGTTACAGTGTGTGTGTGTTGTGTGTGCTATTTGGAAGTTACAAGAAGGAATATACACATTGAGCAGTTTGCAGAGATTACATGGAATGAACGTCAGTCTGAGGTTTGTGGTATGGAAAATGTGTTTACTTTATTTGAAACTTCATATGAAAACATACAAGAGAATTATGTTTTTGCCCTTGTCTTTTTGATGGTTTGCCTATCAGCAAGGTTAAACAAACACTACTAGGGCAGCCTGCAGACATAGGAGGTATTTACTGTGTTGAGACGGTTTTCAGTCAGAATGCACTCAGCAGACGTAGCCAGCTACATGCAAGACATACTATTGGGACATTCACACATATCTGACCTTTCACCTTGCTTTATGCATGTGCACTCTGCACAACTGACATTCAATTGAAAAAAAATTGAAGTAACTGCGAGATTAATACAGAATGAAACTTTGGTCATATGTTGACAGTAAGACAATAATGTTTTAGTACTAACATAGATACCTGCATATATACTTATGTATTCAACCCAGCTGACATAATTATGTGTACCTTTAGTCATCGCTGTGTGGAAGAAGCCTATTTGTACATCATTTTACACAGACTTGCACTTGATCGAAACATATTTTTCCACATTCATCCGATTTCAGGCAGTCACATGCACTTCTACTTTGCTTGTACAGTTCAGTTCTCTGCATGTTTGAACTGATGAATACTCTGTGTGATTGAATTCATTACCAAATTGACATCAGTTAACCAGTCGCCGTTTGGAAGGGAAATAAGCCTCATTTGGGCTATCCTGATCCTTGACAGTGATTTTGATTGGAAAAATTGCAAGCAATATTGGCAGGAGAAGATAATCTGAGTACAACACTGTTCTAATCTGCCAACTATGCCAATTTTTCATTTAAGGGGGGGAAAAAAAGGGACAAGTGCAACTTTAAAACATAAAAAGTGCCTTCTTTCATGGTTGATTTTGTAGTAATATGCATGGTACGTTAGGTGGACTTCACTCCCATCGTTTTCTATATATATATGAAAGGTGGAGTTGGAAGCAAGTGCAGCTACAGGGTATGAAAGATATGTTTATGTGAACTATACAACCATGTATCATCTTGATATAACTGTTTATTCATTAGGTATGAAACAAGGATAAAAAGGCATTCATGTAATTACATAACTGAATCAGCAGCATTTTGATTGTATGGCTTTTTATATCTGACACTAAGATTAGGGGATAGAAAATTTCACGATAATTTGCAAGATAGGAAATAAAATTCCATATTATTTGGGAGTTTTATGGTCGGGGACTGTTAAGATGTGCTTTGTCTTGTTTGAAAATGATGGCTGTGGACTGGTAAGTTTGATCAGTTCATTGTGTATATTCTTATGTCCATCAAAGAAAGCCAGGATTTCCGATTTCAATCAAATCTTATTGCTGAAGGCCACAGTTTGTTCCAGTGTTGCACAAATGTCAAAACCATTTGCTAAGCAGGGTCATTCACCTGATTTCTTTTTGGCTGTTCTGTACTTTCATGACACCCAGGGGTGTACTGAGCATAACCTGACAGAGTGAATCACAATACTAGTCTCAGGCGATGAAGGTGAGCCAAAGCCAGTCATGTGCGTGTTTACACCAGTGTGCATTCATACTAAACCTGTGCTGAGCTGACCAGTCAGCTTGTTTTCCCCATACAAGAAAGGATATGACTTTATTCTTTTCCAAGTCATCTCGGGGGGTTTGCTTCATTGTTCAGTTCATAGGGATGGGCGTCTCTGGCCCTGTTGAACTTGCATGTTCAAGGCTTGCCTATGTATTGTTTGATTTTTAAGTGACACAAACTGATGTATTATGACACTGTGGTCGTCTGTGTTTTAGACATCCAGCCAGCTTCTGGTCACATGACAGATCAAGATCCTCTCACAGGTCACGGTCACGCTCAAGTTCACGTTCAGAGTCCAGATCACCATCACCGAGATCATGTGCAAACAATAGGTCAAAGGCAAGACATGCGCAACGGAAGAGGAGATCAAGTTCCTTATCTTCAAGGTCCTACTCATCTTTGAAAACAAGGACACCTCCAAGATCAAGACCATATACCAAGCTGCGTTCAAAGTCAAGATCAGAATCTTCTGACTCTGGTTCATCAAGTTCTTCCCCAGATATCAATTCAAGGTCAAATCACAAACCTAGATCATATAACAGATCAAGATCTGGTTCTAGTTCGTCAAGGTCTTCCCCAGATCTGAAGTCAAATCACAGACCTGTATCATATAACAAATCAAGATCCGTTCTAGTTCATCAAGATTACGCTCACACTCAGCGAAACAGTCTAGATCACGCTCTAGGTCACGTTCGACTTCTGGGTCTGAATCAGACTCGAGCACCCACTCAAGCACATGTTCAACTTCTGAAGATACTCAGCTGCCATTAAGGACAGAAACTGCTGACTACAATGACCAGTGTGAACGCCCATTGAGTCCTGAAGTCCAAGGAAAAAGTATGTTTTTTTTTTTCTTAATGGTGTTTTTGTGTGCTCTGTCCGAGATGTCGTAACGGTTGGTACTGAACAGCATGATCAGTTGAATTCACAGCAGTTTCTTCAACTTTCAAGTCAGTCCTGTTCCATTGTGTTAGCTTTTCTGATTTCTTTTACCATTTCAAAAATAACTTTACATTGCCTTGAGCAGACTTGGAAAATGGATCATTCTGCCTTCTCTATCCTTGCTATTAATTTTTTGTCTACGTTTTTTTCCTCTTTCTTCTGTCTCTGTCTCTGTCTCTCGCTCTCTCTCTCTCTCTCTCTCTCTCTCTCTCTCTCTCTCTCTCTCTCTCTCTCTCTCTCTCTCTTCTCTTTACTGAGAAACCACATATAATGACCAGCATAGAGGATGTCCTTGAAGTTTAAAATGAAAAAAAAAATCAGGTAAACACTATGAGTTATAGTTATAAAGAGAATTATTTTGATAAGCTCAGAATTATATATAGTGAACCTACTTAATTTCAAGTTCCTTGGGACATCCAATTGACCAGAAATTATCCAAACTCTTAATTCTCAGTGTACATCATATTTTCAATCTTTTTTTTTTTTCACTTGCAACCAGCATGAAATTTGAAAATCTAGTGATCAGTTTGCACTTGGGTAAAATTCATTAAGCAGAATGTTGTCATATAGAGTTATCTGTAAAAAAAAAAAAAAAGTAATATTTTCAACTTTTATACCATAAATCCTATGAATATAAGCTGATTTCCATTTTCAGTTATAGCTATATTTGAGTTAGGGGGAAAAAAAGAAACATCAAAGGGACATCTCTCTCATTAACAAAGGGACGTCTCTCTCATATATGTGTTGACTTGTGGATGTGGGAGTGTATTTCACTGTTTGTATAGTGAGTAAGTTCATGCAGTTATTGGTAAAACGTTTTCTTTCTGTATGGACAGTCTTGTACAGTATTTACACCATACTGCATGTGTTCGGAACAACAAAAGAATTATGAATTTATCTTCTGTACAATCTAGTTTTACAATCACTAGAAAATATGTTTACACAAATGTTATGATTAAGTTATTTTTGGCTTTCTCACTTACAATCACTAGAAAATATGTTTACACAAATGTTACGATTTGTTTTACACAAATGTTATGATTAAGTTATTTTTTGGCTTTCTCACTTTTTACAATCACTAGAAAATATGTTTACACAAATGTTACAGTTAAGTTATTTTTGGCTTTCTCAGTAATTGAGAAACATCAGCTGGTATCAAATGTTGCACTATAAAAGAAAAATGTAAAACTGGAATGCACATTTATTTTGTAGCTCATCATGTATTTGGACTATTATTCTGCCTTCTTACAATTGTTTATTGTATTAGCCATTCTCAAGGCTTGTCCAAATATTGCCAAATCATCATGAAATGATACAGTATAGTCTGTGTACATTACCCATACATATTTAAAAAGCTGTATACCACTTACACTTACAAAAAGAGAAAGACTATTGATTGAAATGAATGTGGCACATGTGTCAGTTATAATGTTTCTTTGAGCAGTATACAATGTTGGTGTTGTTTAGATGTTTGGGGGCAATTTATGATGAGCAGGTTCATTGTGCATATGCATCTTTCAGTTTTTCTGTCATGATATAAAGGCTGTGTTATTAAGCAAAGAAACACAATGGCCACGCTTGGAAAAGGACTCACCATAAAAACTGCCTACACACAAGCAGCAAAACTTGTGGCTGCAAAACATTTTAATCCTGCATAAGAAACCCTAGTTTGTGCAGCATTGTAAGGTTTTGGGGAATCCTTTACTATTGGAAAATTCGGGCAAAACTGATGTTGTTAAGTAGTCGGTTATGGCCAGGAGCTTAAGACAGATGAATAAAAATAACCTTATGTATAATAAGATTTCTGTGTGTAACTTGTATACAACTCTTCTTTACGAAAGGATCAGCATGACCAGCATATTGTTCCATCAGTTTGCCCCCAACAGCTGAAAATAAAGGATTTAAGCAGAGGTTCATGACTTCATGTGGGTCGTATGTTTTCTAAAATGTTAATTGATGTTTGCTTTTTTAACTTGCTCATTCTCTGGATGATTGAGAAGACATGAAAGGTCATTTTTTTTATAATCTATGTAAATCAGTTTATAATCATCCTTATTAGACCAACTAATCTTTCTTCAAATGTAAGACCAGTTACAATGTACATAAAGCAGTTTATGATTATGCCCTGTTAGACCAACTAATCCCACTTCCTAATGTAAGACCAATTGTAATCTACATAAAGCATTTTATCGTCATGCTTATCAGACCAACTAATCCCACTTCCTAATGTAAGACCAGGAATAATCCATTTTAGACGTAACAAAGGATATGACAATTTAGTCTCATAAAAGATGAATTATTTCTATTGACTGTAGGGGCAGTGAACAGTCGGAGTTTTACCTGTCTAGGGTAGGACTCGATGGAAGACAGGTGCCATTCCTCTCTTTCTGCTGACCTTGACCTTCCCTGAGCCGATTTCTTGCCCTTTCCTGCTGTGTGGACAAAGTTTTCAAGCCGAAAAAAAAAAAAAATCCAACCCCACAAGTGGTTTTTAATTCACAACAGTCTGCTTCACTCTTGCATTATATTATGGGCCCCTTTTGTTGAAATGAGCAAACTGAAATCATCCAGTCTTTTGTAACAATGGGAAAGCATGCCTTTGGCTGAGACAAAGTTAAACTTGAAACTGTCTGTCCATTGAAAGTACCCCATAAAAGCAGATTCTAAAGTACTGGCAACATTTTCAGTTTGTGTTTTCAGGCTTTGTATTTGGGGAGAACAAGTAGGTGGAGGGGGGGGGGGGGGGGGGGGGAGAGGGGAGAGAGATTTGAAGGAGGGAAGCGGAGAAGGTGGAAATTCCTTTGGAACGGTTTAGAAAGACTGTGATGAAATGACTATGATGATTCCTTTCATCAGAGGTACAACGCCAGTCATCAGGTTATAACAGAAGTGAACCCAAGGAAGACGAGAACGGGCAGAGGGGTACTCTTTCATCGGAGAGACAACCACAGTCATCAGGCTATCTCAGACGTGAACCCTTGGAAGATGAGAACGGTCAGAGGGGTAAAATACAGTTCAGAATGGATCAGAACAATAAGGCAGCCATGGGCAAGGTGAGATGATGGTATGCTTGTAATTGTTAAAAAAACATATTGCCACATAATCTAGCTTTATCGGCAGTAAGGACATCAGTAGTTTAGCTACCTTTTGTCGTTTTTTCTCTTTCGGTATATAACAATTTTGTTGTTGCTGATGATTTGGCCTGTTCAGAAGATGATGGTTTTTTATGTATCAGTCTGACAGTCCTGAAAGGCTCTGCGTCGTCAGCTGGACTATGACAGTTATGAAAACAGTCTGCTGTAGCCCCTGATTTGATTCTACACATTCATGATTCAGCTGAGAATGATTTGTGCTGTGACGCAGAGAGATAAGGATGCTATGAACGCTGGACCATAGATACAGGGCAGCAAGATTTGGGAATTAATTACATATCTGGAACACTGTGAAAACTGTACTTCACTGGTATCCAGATTGGCGAGCATGTTTGATTATTTCAGAATCTGCAAGAGTTTTCTGGCGTTTTGGTTTCTAGACATTTAGGCTAAAGGGGATGATACTGTTTGTTGTTCATCTTCCTTTATTGTGTATTTAGTTTAGCGTGGTTGAAAACAAAAGAGAGATTGTGAAAAGGCACCTGGCTTACTGTCATGAATTTAAAAGAAAAAGTCATGTGAGTGTGTGATGTGCCATGTTGGTTTTGTCACATTCACTCATTAGCTTTTACTCTGATGCCTTTCTGAAGGGTTTATTTATTTAGCATGTTGATCGGTAAAACACAAATTTCTTTTACCCCTTGAAAATCATGTCAAGCTAGTCCATTACACATGTACTGTCAACACTCACACACCATACATATCCACAGTCAGTCACAATGTACTTGTGTACTGTCAACACACACACCATATATACCTCCTGAGTCAGTCAGACTTGCATGTACATTATGTCTACACTCACACACCATGCATAGTCACAGTTACATTTTCCTGTACTGTCTACACTCACACACCATGCATAGTCACAGTTACATTTTCATGTATTGTCTACACTCACACACGGTGCATAGTCACAGTTACATTTTCATGTACTGTCTACACTCACACACTGTGCATAGTCACAGTTACATTTTTATGTACTGTCTACACTCACACACCATGCATAGTCACGGTTACATTTTCATGTACTGTCTGCACTCACACACACCGTGCATAGTCACAGTTACATTTTCATGTACTGTCTACACTCACACACCGTGCATAGTCACAGTTACATTTTCATGTATGTCTACACTCACACACCGTGCATAGTCACAGTTACATTTTCATGTACTGTCTGCACTCACACACCGTGCATAGTCACAGTTACATTTTCATGTACTGTCTGCACTCACACACCGTGCATAGTCACAGTTACATTTTCATGTACTGTCTGCACTCACACACCGTGCATAGTCACGGTTACATTTTCATGTACTGTCTACACTCACACACCATGCATAGTCACAGTTACATTTTCATGTACTGTCTACACTCACACTGTGCATAGTCACAGTTACATTTTCATGTAGTCTGCACTCACACACCATAGGTTACATTCAGTCACATTCTCATGTACAGTCTACACTCACGCACCATACCTCGTGTACATACAGTCAGTCACACTCATATACATGTACAGTCTACACTCGCACCATACACACATACAGTCAGTCACACTCATGTACGTGTACAGTCTACACTTACCATACATGCTTACATTAAGTTACACATCATGTACATGTACAGTCTACACTCACACACCATACCACATACACAGCCAGATACAGTCAGTCACTCTCGCACTTTTGCATGTTCTGTCCATACACACACACACACCATACTCACAGAGCCCATAGTCATTCTGACACAAAAATTAGGGAATGAAAGAAAGAATGAATCGAAAAACGAATTGAGAGAGATGACATGCAGCTTGGTTTTGTTTGTTTTCACCAGTTGCAAGTGCCCAAACTAAAGAGGCCTGCTTGGGAGGTTCCTGAAGAGTCCCCTCCCAAGAAGGAGTGTGTGTCTGCAGCTGCTAACGCACGCCTGTCAGGTAAGCATATGCACTGTGTTTAGAGAGACTGACGGAAAAGCAACAAAGTTTTGATGGAAGGGAAGCAGGGAGAGAAAGGGGGAAAAGTGATTGATATTAGGACTTGAATTAATTGTAGCAGTGATAAGAAGGAAAAAGGCTGTAAATGTTGAATGGTCTGTCAAAAATTTATGAATTCAGAATACTATAAACTTGAACATACAAAAAAAAAAAAAAAAAAAAAAATTGAAAAGTCAGCGGAACATATATGGAACTGATTATGCTAGAACTGAATCTATCATTGTTGCTTTGTGTGGGGGCTTTTTTTTTTTTTTGGTCTGTCTCATGCTCTGTGATTCTGTATTACTCTAACTCCACTTGTTCTGCCTGTCTGTGCATTGCCATATCCAGGTGTGTCTCGTCGCAGCCCAGCAGTCCAGAGAGAAGAATCTTTCAAGAAATCATGAGTTAGCCAAGAACAGGAGCTGCACTGCCACTGAGTAACTAAAGTGGTGTTCAGCGGTGCCTCTTTTGATCCATCATACACACGGCACTTCCTACTGAGCCCCCTACAGACGACAATCGTTAGCTAGATGCAGACAGACAACAATCATTACTTAGACGCAAAGACAGCTTGAAAGTGCAGTACTAGAGGGCTCCACCCCCTTCATCCAACGACATTCCCAATGAACCAGCCAATACCAACCATCTTGACTTGAACTTGCCATGTCTTTTTTTTTTTTTTTTTTTTTTTTCCAAGTAGCTTTTATTCCAAACTCAGAAAATATAAATCAGATGATGAATTCAAATACAAATGCATATTCGATTCAATACAACAAAACGCTTAGACTTAACGCATTAACAATTAATTACAGTTGATATACATCAAATCACATTTTTGAACAAGGAAATAGCGGGGGAAAAAAAAAGGTCCTTGATTCGGTGCCACAAAATGATTGGAGTAATTCATTAACAAGTTATAACGGTTGTTTGTACATCAAATTACATACATTTATGAACATCTGTGAAGATATTAACTAGCGAAGACAAGTAAGACATATAAGATTTCTTTTCTAACCGAAAAACAAAAAAAAAAAAAAAACAAAAAACACAACACACACACACACACACACACACACACACACACACACACACACACACACACAAAGAGTTGGACATTGCCATAGCCTTTGTTTACAATTCACAACTTGTGTTTCACTGCAATAATGGCAAATATGGACGCCATTGTGTTGCAAAATTTCCATGGGACATGTTAAGTAAAGATGAGCAGCATACTTTTCTATTTCATATCTGGCTTTCAACAACACAATAAATATTTGAACTGATGGTAGACTCTTTTCATACTTACACTTATAAATATAAAATTTGCGCGAGTAGCAGGATTAAGTCAAATGTTCTATCAGATTTAAAATTACAATCACAACCAAACAGGATTATGTTTTCATCAAGCAACAGTTTCATAAATTCACAATTTCTGTTAACCACATTTTGAAACTCTTGCCAAAAGTTTCGTACATGCTGGCAGTGCTAAAATATATGTTGAATGTTTTCCTTTTCTCTCTCACAAAAACTTACCATGTCTGTGAAGATGGAGAGGAAACTGAAACTGAAGCATCAGGAGAGCAAGGCAGGAAGGGGCGGAGAAAACAGAGATTTATTTTTACATTTTTTTTAAGCCTTTTTTTTAAAAAAAATGCTGATCTATGAGGATAAGAAGAAGATGCTGTGGTGTTCCATTGTGGACAGAGACTCTGTGACTGGGTTGCATTCTCTCCTTACTTTCATGACATATCTTTACATCAAACATGCCTGAAAAACACAGAAATCTGCAATGTTTTTTTTTTTTTTTTTTTTTTTTTTAAATGCTGAACGATGAGAAGGAGGATGATGATTAAGATGATGCTACGGAAAATTTCGGTCTGAGACTACATGACAGGGCTGTACTCTACGCTTCTTTCATAATATATCCCGGCGTCAACCCAGGCCCGAGAGATACAGGCACCTGCAGTGTTGGTCAGGAAATTTGAGCAACACTCTCAGAAACGCATCCATTAAGTGGATGAAACTCGACTGTGTGGTCCCAGTCTTCCCAACTGAGCCCGTAGCAAACTCAACTCTGGGTAGGAGCCGGTCGGGGCAGAAAAACCCACATGACTTCTGATGGGATTCGAACCGACGACCTCCCAGCCGGGAGTCCGCGACGCTAACCACTTTGCCACAGCGGCTGGTGAAATCTGCAATGTTGGTCAGGAAAACAGAGTGACTGTTTCAGAGACGCAAGCACTACATCGATGAATCTGATGCGTGTGGTTTGTGCCTTTCGATTTGAGCCCCCAGCACATTGAACTATGGGTAACGGCCCACTGGGGCAGGAAGGTCACACAAGTAAATGCCTGTAACGGGGATAACGGCCCACTGGGGCAGGAAGGTCACACAAAGTAAATGCCTGTAACGGGAATCAGACTCATGACTTCCCAGCTGTTGAATTGGCAACACTGATGGTTACACCATGGCAGCTGGTAAGAGCTAAAGTTTTTATTGATAGAAGAAAAAAAAAAAAATTAGAGAGGGGGTTAGTTACTGCCAAGGACATAGACAAAGTATTATAGGACAGGACACAATGCATTTTGACTCGGGTCTTCTTCAGGCAAAAACAAATAACATTTAGGACGGTGAAAACAAAGAATGAGAAACCACTTATCTTCTCAATATTCGTCGCACGATCAAAAAAGTACTACATCAACAAGTCAAGCAGATTCTAGACTGGAGTGAATTTACATTGATGAGGGTTATGTTGAAACAAATGTTGATATTATGGTCATCCAAATCCGCTATAGATTTAAAACGATGATTGAAAAAGGTCTAAAGTCTGTCAAATGAAAAATGAGAAGCAGTGTCCAAAATTATGCTTCATTCCATATTTGCTACGGTCTCTGCATTGTTGCTCCATGCATGTTACAACGGTGAAACAGCTTTGTACTGTAGAAGATAAAACATATAAACAGTGTCATGTGTCATGTGCAGTGGGCACCTTTCCTATAACACTACAAAAAAAGAGCACCCTACGCAGTAAAAGATCCAAGTCATGCATTTTGTGTATGGAAGTTTTGCCAACATGTGTGAATGTGACACAGTTGGCTGCAGGCCAGGCCGGTCCTGTGTGAATGTGGCACGGCTGACTGCAGGCCAGGCCAGTCCTGTGTGAATGTGGCACATTTGACTGCAGACCAGGCCGGTCCTGTGTGAATGTGGCACAGTTGACTGCAGGCCAGGCCGTCCTGTGTGAATGTGACACAGTTGACTGCAGGCCAGGCCGGTCCTGTGTGAATGTGGCACAGCTGACTGCAGGCCAGGCTGGTCCTGTGTGAATGTGTGCACAGCTGACTGCAGGCCAGGCCAGTCCTGTGTGAATGTGACAGTTGACTGCCATGTGTGAATGTGACACAGTTGACTGCAATCCAGGCCAGTCATTTGTGTATGTGTCACAGTTGACTGCAATCCAGGCCATCCATGTGTGAATGTGACACAGTTGACTGCAATCCAGGCCAGCCATGTGTGAATGTGACACAGTTGACTGCAGGCCAGGCCAGCCATGTGTGAATGTGACAGAGTTGACTGCAATCCAGGCCAGCCATCTGTGAATGTGACACAGTTGACTGCAATCCAGGCCAGCCATCTGTGAATGTGACACAGTGACTGCAATCCAGGCCAGCCATGTGTGAATGTGACACAGTTGACTGCAGGCCAGGCCAGCCATGTATGAATGTGACACAATTGACTGCATAGCAGACCAGCCAGCATACTACATTAGCATCAAATCAGGCAGTATGAGACATAACTGAACTGATGTATATTTCTGTATAAATGTAAATGCACACACCTGTGTATGTTGGGAGCCTTGTCGTGGGCACACTTCGTTTGTTTGTTACTGTTGTTGTTTGGTGGCCAAGGTTTTGTGTAATCAACATTTGTAAACCCTTGTTTTACCAGTTTTATATACTCTGTAAAGTAATTGAATTAAATAATAATGAAAGCACTGTTTGGTTGATTGCACGCATGTGGGAGAGATGTATTTGTGTACAAGTTTGAGAAACGTTTGTTGTTGAAATAAAAAGTTTTTACACTCTAAAACTGTATATTTTTGTTGACACCGGTGACATTGATTCTGCCGAACAGGTAAGGCAGAATTGAAATGCTTTATTTGTTTATTCATTTGTAAATTCATTTGATAGCCAGATTTGTTGTTAATAGATGCCAGCATGCTGTACATTTGTGACAAACCCAGCGTTTTTAATGCAGAACCACCAGCACCAGAGCATCAGAAAAGGTCATCTAAGCCCACCCTGAAAAAACAAGATGCCTCTGCTCTATCAACCATGCTGCCACTTTGCTCCACCAGTTCCAGTTCATTGTCTCCAGACTCTGGAGTGTCCTTGTCTCCAAGTGTCAACCACTGCTCGAGATCTTCTCAGGCTGCCACAGCGCCGCAGTGTGTGTTGGTCCGTCAGGGGTCAAAGAGGACAAATGACAAAGTGCGTAGGGAGGAACCCAGACAGCCATCAGCTGAAGGAAGCTGTCCTTCAAGCAATGAACAGAGCCAGAGTGGGAAATCTTTTAGGAGCGAATGCTAGAGGAGCTACAGAAGGTGCAGTTACAAATTGCCAAGAAAAAAGCATATGTGAATCGGTCAAAAAAAACGTGATTTAAACTGAAGGGGTGGTTGTGTCTCTTTTGTGTCAAGACAATCATGAGAACAAGGATCTGAACATTTCATGGCAGAACAGTCACTGTGGTTTATGAATTTTCTTATATCCGTATTTTAAAACTAATTACAGAGAAAGTTTGATTATTCCACCAAACAAAAGGGACAGATAAATCAAAGGACAAAACACGACACATTTCAACCTCGTTGGTCTTCTTCAGGCAAGTTAAACAACACTTAAGACAGTAAAAATGAAGAACGAGCAATCACTTATCTTCTCAAATTGTGCGCAAGATGGATGTTTGAATGAAAACGAGGCCGTCGGGAAGGAGACAATGCGAGTTAAACTGATGATGATAATGATAGCAGTGATAATGATAATGATGATAATAAAGTACTAGAAAATAATAAAGAGAGGATTACTACCACTTTTGGTAATAGTATGACAATAGTAGTTGTAGTATTGATAGTAGCTATACAAATAGAAGTGGAGAAAGGAGAGGGGTTAGAGGATTGTTGAACAGCGTGGTTGTCGTGGCAACAACGTTAGTGCCTATGATGATGGTGATAATTATGGTAATGATAATAACAGTACCAGTAAAGGTAATAGGAATAATGACAATGGTAATAGTAATAATAGTAGTAGTTATAATAATAAAAGCAATGGTAATAAAATAATATCGGTCCCTAACTTTTTTAGGCAAAAAATAGGGGCCCCTAAAAGGCCTTAAAAATCAAAATGAAGAGGCTGGAGGCCCTAAAAGGCCCTAAAACCCAGAACAGCCTAAAAAAAAATCTTTAAAAAAAAAATGAAAAACAACAACAACAACAAATCAAAGAAGAAATGATCAGAAAAAAAACAAAAACCGATTTTCATAATAGGTAAATGCCGAATCAGTACTGATCGATCATGGTGTAAAGTCGTTCAAGGGAAGTAACTCCACGACAAAGTATTTGTGCTGTCCGCCATCTTGGATTTTCCATGTGTTGAACGAAGCAAGGCCACAGTTCGTTTTTCAACGAAAAATTGACATTTCATTGAGAGTTTCTTTATAAGATTTCGTCAGTTTCACTCAGAAACATGGGAAGTGCTTATTCCAAGATCTGTGGCTTGATAATTCTGAATATAAACTCTGGCTTCGCCAAGATAACTTAGACAAATATCGGTTCTATGTAGTTTTTGTAAGAAGGGGGAAAAAGGCCTTCAAACTCGCCAAAAAGGGAAGAAAAATTTCAGACTTGGAGAAGGCGAGTGATTGCTACAGCAGCAGCGTCCTTAAATTTTTTTTTTTTTAAAGATCGTGACAGTGGGCAAGCTTGAAGTAGTACTAGTACATCAACAAGTTTTTGTTCAAAAAAGCACTTTGTTGCTGGTCCTTCAACGAGTTCTAGTGCTTTCTACTGCAACTTCGTTTGGCCCTACTGCCCCTCTGACCCCCCCTGCTCTTTCCCTTAACCCCCATATTTGAATCACCAGCATCCTAACACAACTACATGATTACACTAGTCCATCACCTCAGCTGCAAACCCACTATATATATTCCATAAATTCACACACCCACTCATACCACATTAACTTGCAGTGCACCCCCCCCCCCCCCCCCTTTTTTTTTTTGTCCCCCCCCCCCCCCCCCCCCCCCCCCCCCCCCCCCCCCCACTTCCTTTCCTTTGTCCACATTATGTTCCCCCACCCCACCCCTCTGTGCACAAGTATTCTAAGGGGCTTGTGTCTCCCCTCTCCATACATATATATATATATATATAGGTATGCTTAGATGTATGTGCATGTGTTTGTCAGGTGTGTGTGTGTTTTTTTTTTTTTTTTTTAACACAGATTCCCATATATGACCACTATCATTATTACCACCACTCATAAGATGTCCTGTGTATGCTAATCCTTTTTTTTTTTTTTTATTTTTTTTTATATGTATGTGTGTGGATGTGCCTGTGTACGCATGTATGTATGTGTGGGTGTATGTACATGTGTGTGCATGCATGTATCATGCATGCGTGTGTGCATGAGACGGTGATGATTTCGCCTGTGACAACCATCACCATCAATCGGTCATTGATCATTGCCCCCCTCCCCCCCCCCCCCCCCCCCCCCCCCCCCCCCCCCCCCCCCCAGTTTTTTTTTTTTTTAACTCAACTGGCATTATCATGCCAAAGCTATCATGCTATTTCACTTATGGCAATGATCAATCATCAAATTTATTCCTTTTTTTTTTTTCTCCCCCACCCCCCACCGGCATTAATACATCAATGCCACCACAGTATTTCACTTATGACAATGGTCACCACCCTGTAGTACTGTAGATCTCATCTCAGTGATCAACATCCATCAGTCATTGATCATTTCTTATTCCCCCACTGGCATTATCGTACTTGCCAATACACTATCCTACTCCTTTTACAAAAATGACCATCATCCTACACCACTGTGGATCATACCTACACCTTGACCATGATCGTCATCCACCCATCTTTGAACACACTCCCCCCATTCCCCCGCAAGCATTTTACACCAATGCCACAACATTATCCCACTTATACAACAATTATCATCATCCTACAGTACTGTTTACTCAAATCATACATGATCATCACCCATCAGTCATCTACCCCTACCCCCCTCCACCCTCTTTCTCAACCTGCAATATTATACTAATGCCACCTTATTATTCCACTTACCACAATGACCATGATCCTACAGTACTATTGATCTCACCCATGCCAATGAGCATCACCACAGGTCATTGATATTTTCCTTTATCCCCCCAACTTGCACCATCACCACAACATTTTTCACTTATATAAACAATAGTCATCATCCTATGGTACTACTGATCTAAAATGATTACCATTTCTCGGTTACTGAAAATACTCCCATCCAGTGAACACCTTCATACTGCACTATATATGGAAATGAAGAAGCTGACCAATTGACAAAGGAATGAGGACAGCAGCCCCAACTGTAAAAGGTAGCCTCCTTGGAATAAATCAAAAGTATTTCCAAGAGGACAAATAGGAGGATGACTTGAGTACTGGACTGTTCTCACTGGACTGTTCTCTCCTTCAACCAGAGGCAGTGTGTGCTAGTCAATCAAGGACAAGGCAGCTGTTAGTCAGGTGGAAAGAAAGCATAGGCCTACTTTTTCTCTTCATCTTGTGACTTGTATTCCTAAGACTTCTGCCTTGTGTGTGCTGCAAGAACACTGTGTTTACTCTAGCCATTGTAAAAGATTTCTTTGTTTTCATACGGATATGGAATTGACAAGATTCATACCAGAAAGTGATTAGGTACTTGCTGAATGGAGGTCTTTATTGGAGAAAATCGCATCTGTGGGAGGCAGTGGTGAGCACTTTTCAGCATTTTCGTGTGCCCTGATGGCCCTATTTTTGTAAATTTTAGGCCCTAAAAAAAAGGCCCTAAAAGGCCCTAAATTTTTTTCTTGAAAGTCTGTATGAGTGATAAGGATGATGATAATGGTGATGGTAATACTAATGAAGGTAGTAAGAATAATATAGGATGATGGTGATGATAATGATTGTACTGATAATCATGAATACGATGATGGTAGTGATAATGATGAAAGTTATAAAAGTTATAATGATATTAGTTGGTGGAAGGGAATGGTGATGGTCAGTGAGTAAAAGTTAGTTTCAAAGCGAGATGACTGAAGGCAGAAATTGAAGCAAATTTTTAAAAAGAAAGAATGTCATTTCACAAGACAATACAAACAGGATGAAACATGATGCATTTCCATCTCTTGGGTCAATGAGTAAAAGTTAACAGCACCACTGGAGCAGGGAGAGGGTGGTGATGATGGTGATGATAGTGATAACAATAGTAATGGTAGTGAAAGTGACAAATGTAGTGATGTTGATAGTAATAGTAGGTGAAAAGGAATAAGAATGATCAATGAGTGAAAGGCTAACTGCATTTTTGAGCAGGGAAGAAGGGGAGGGAGGGGGCGATAACAGCTAAAGAACAAAAGAAAGGGGGGGGGGGGGGGGGGGGGATCTACCTACCCTACACACACACACACATAGACACACACACACACTTTTCTCTCTCTCTCTTTAATTTTGTAATTTTTGTTTTTAGGTAATTGGATATAAGTAATGCTACTACTATTACTACTACAACTATGCTGGTGATGGGATTGATAGTAATAATCGGACATAGTTATGCGCTTAATGGCAGTGATGATAATGATCGTATTAGCAATGACAACAATGGTAGTAATGATGATGATGACAGTAATGATAATAAAGATATAATAGTAATGATAGTGACAGTTGTACAAGTAATATTTGTAATACTAATACTTGATGGAAAGAATAGAAGTGATCAATGAATAAAATGCAAACAGTAGTATTTGGATTATGGTGATAATGATAGTAATAATGATAAGTGTAGTGATGTTAGTAATAATGATAGTGGCTGGAAAGGAAGAGAATGATACATGAGTTAAAGCCTAACATTACTGTGGGAATAGAAAAAAGGGAGGGAGGTGCGGGTCAGGGTGATCACTCACCTACACACACGCGCACACGCACACGCACAGGAAGGAGGGAAGGGAAACTCTTGTAGAGGCCTTGTAGAGGAGGTAGTATATGAGATTGAAAGAAAACCTGATGAAGAAAGGGTAGTGGATAGGTATATGAGTTAAGAATAAAGCAATATTGCAAAATGCAGAGAGTGTAGGGAGAGGGGAAAGGAAAATAGCTACAACTTATACATGGGGTGAGTAGTGGGAGGTATGTTAGTATGTGTGTGTTGGTGGAGGATATTGCGGGCTGATGTTGCAGTGGTTGAGAGGCTATTATTATTACTGTAATGTTACCATTATTTGTACCATGATTGTTATTATACCAGGCTGGAGGAGTCTCCTCAGATCCGAGGATTTCCAGGGAAAGTCACCTAATTTTCAAAGCAAGCATCCGAGGGAAAAAAAAAAATCGTTGGAAAAAAAAATTCGTGAAGCTGTTTAGTACCACAAGTCTCCAGTATCCAGTTTTTCCAAATCCAGTCCAGGTTTCCATAAATTCTACATTCAGTTCTCTGCTGCCCATGGTGTTATGGTATTGCAGTGCTTCTGTTAGCATTTATGAGAGCAATCCAGTAATGAAGAAATATGTAGGTGAACACAGTTTGTTCAGCCATTTGCTAAGGTTTCTTCTTTTGAAGCCCTGGAAAACTATGGCTTGCATGTCATGAATCATAAATAAAGTTGAGCCTTTTTGGGAAGGCACAGTTGTCAACTGTCGGAAATTTGATTGGACTGAAAATACAACAATAGTGAGCAATTCTTTAAAAATCCAAAAATCATCCATGGACTGCTGTTCATTTTTTGTGAGTAAGGGATTGCTTTTTCTTCCCCTCTCCCCACCCCCAATACATCGGCCCATTTTTAGCTCTGTAGTCTCCCATGGCCACCTGCTGCATTCCAGAATCAATCAGTGCCAGCAGAGGTCATTACTGGGTCTGCCACGCAGAATGGACATCATCGTGGATAATCTAGTGTCCCTTCTTTTCCCTCAACTCGTAAGCTGTCTTGCTCAATCCAGAGCCTGTGTTAATATTAAGCCCTATGGTGTACCAAGTAAGTCTTTTCCCCCTTTGTCAATGGAGTGGTTGGAAAGTGCTAGTGCTAAGACTGAGCAGTTAATACCTGGTCTTGTAAATCACAGCCAAACACTATTAACAACTCCTGTTTCCTTTTGTTGTTAAATTACAGGTAGGGTTGTATTAATTAAAAGTGCTAAGTACATCCCACCCCTACACCATAAAGTGTTTACCCCCGACACTTTGGAGAAATTTGTTTATATGCTTCGTACTTGCACATTCACACACACGCACTCCACCTTACCGGGTCAGTCTGTACACTGCTTGGGTTTTTTTTGTCAGGATTCTTCCCAAGCCCTGCAATGGCACCAACCAGTAAGTCGAGTTGTTCCTCTGTCAGTGTCAGAGTCCCTGAGTCTAGTCTTTGCCGTTGTAAAGATATATGGCTGGTCTGTCGCAGTGCTAAGGCAAGTCTGTCTCCTATACTGGAGGCTCTAGCACTGGTCTGTCCAAAAAAATTAGTCAGCACGACATACCTCCTGAACCAATTATAAGCCAGCTGGTCCATCTTCTTCGAGCCCATGTGTCATACTACCTAAGTTCATCTGCTTGTTTTATCTGACCCATCAGTGAGCACTGTCATGAGAGGGTGCTCTTCCTGGGCTCACCTGTATGCACAGCTACCATGTGTCACTACATTACTTTTTGTATTTGTTGGAAAGAGCTTCCTCTTCCTCTGCATACGCAGACTGATACTCCTGCAGACACTCCCTGTATAGACAGGCAAGGATTAATCCTATCTACCCAACAAAGGGAGTGGAGTTTTGCGTGTATGACCATTTTTTATCCTGCCATTATGGCAGCCATACTCCAACTTCGGCAAAGGTGCATGCTATGTGTAATTTGTCATCCATACCAATGGCCAAACGGGCCTTCTCTTCCGAAAGTTTGCGATGATATGTTATGTGCGTGCAAGATATTATGCATGCATTCACACACACAACCTCGGTTTATAGTCTCATTCAAAGGACTGTATGGTAAATGGAGTGAGAACCAATGTTAACTCCAGAGGAAAAGTCCCCCTGTACCGAAATGGCCCAGCGAAGATTTGAACCCGTACGGCGTAGCCCCAGGACTACTAAGATTACGAGTCCAGCGCTCACCACTGAGCTATTCCAGCACCCGGGAAGAGCTAAAGTATGGCCATCGTGGATTTAACGGGGCTCTGAATATATGTGCACTGCAAGAAGTATGTTGATGCTTCAATGGCACTATGCTGCAATCAGAGGAGACTGGATTTCTTAATTGGATGTTTTATCCCCTCCTCCCCACACTCTCTTTCCCTACCATAAAGAAACATACAGGGATTTTTTAAATTTTGATGGTGTGATGGCTCAGAGAAGGAATATGTCATAGATACTACCCCTGTGGTGGGCTTGGTTACAAACAGCAAGAAGTGAGATGCACAAGGTTACAGTGGTTATGCCCGCAATAAGGAACATTGCTCTTTTATTGCCAGGTTATATTCATGACAGCTGAGACATTTATCAGACAAACACAATTTTTTTTCTTTTCTTTCTTTTTTTTTTATTTATCTATCTTTTTTTAGAAATGTATTTTACAGTTTAGTGTGCATACCTGTGTGTGTGTGTGTGTGTGTGTGTGTGTTCCTTTATCTTCTTTTGATTTCTTTGCTTCTTGCATCTAGTAGTTTGCCCATCTTGAGAGACCAGGAAACAGACTTTGAATTAGAATCCATTTCAGCCAGGGGGCTTCGCCCCCCTGGAGCCCCCAACAAAGCATCGCCCCTGGATCCCACCAGGGCCTAGCCAGCCCTTGGGTCCCGACCTTTTTAAGAGATTTTTCAAGCCAGCTGTTCTCCAGCCTGTTGATGTGTTATTACCATCATCATCATCACTATTACCATGATTACCACCATCATCATCGTCACTAACACTGTTGTCACTACAACCATGCTGTTCAACAATCCTCTGACCCCTTTCCTTACTCCCCTTCTGTCTGTATAGCCACTGTTAATACTACAACTACTATCATCATGTTATTACCAAAAGTGGTCGTAATCCGGTCTTTATTGTTCTTGATATTCTTATCATTATTATTATCTATGTTATCATAATTATTATTATTAGCATCATTATTATTTTAATTTGCATTGCCTCCTTCCCAACGACCTCGTTTTCATTCAACATCCATCTTGCGCCCAATTTGAGAAGATGAGTGATTGCTTGATCTTTGTTTCATTGTTCTGAATGTTGTTTATCTTGCCCGACTAAGACCAGAGAGGTTGAAACGATATTGTCGTGTCTTGATGTGTGTGCTGTAATCTGTCCAGATGATTTCCTCAAAGGAGGCTTACTTCAACTGCCTTTCAAAACAATGACACATTTTTTTTTTTTTTCAATCCACAAGACAAAAGTGCACAGTTCTGAAACCCAGTTACTCCTAATTTTTGTGAGTGTGACTGTTTGCCATTGTCAGCGGTGGTGTTTCATGGACAATGGGTGGAGGAGGAGGGATTAGGGATTTGTTTACTCATTCTGTGTTAAAACTTACTGCTGATCAGTTGTATTTTTCTGACATGGGTGAAAAAAAATAAGTTAGCCTACAAATTGGAAATTACGATCTACGTGGATGGCTTTTGTTTAAAGATGGTGGTGTTGTTATCATGTCTCTGAACTGGTGGAGTTTTTGGTTTTGAAAAAGATGGAATTTGCCCTTGCTGCACTCATCAGTTCAACATTGAAAACTACCCCCGATAAGCATTTTCTTTTAGAGCAAGTCAGTGATGCTTGACTGGGTATGAGAGTAATGTGCGACTGATTTGATCCATCTGCCTTGAAAATAATTTGTAACAAAACTGGTGCTTTATTTTGAAATGTAAATATGTGTACCTATTCCTTCAGTGTGTGTACAAGTCTGTTCACTTCAAAGCTCATGTGACGTTATCTGAATGTTATCGAAAAAATCTTGGTACTTGCATTTAGGGTATTGGTCAAGCCATTGAGGCGCACTATGCTCAGCAGGTTTTGGACCATGCCCAGTCCACAGAGTGTGATTGGCCTTGTTATGCCGGTATTGTTTCTCCACATTTTCTGATGTACAGAAACCTGTTTTGTTTGATTCTTGATCTTTATTGCAGAGTGAAAGTTTTGTCCAGTGCTGTTACTTTCATTTGACCTTGTTACCGTAAAAGGCATTCTTGTTGGAATTTGATCTGTAAACAAACGCATGATTTCATGCTTCTACAGTGATTTCAGGATCCATCATACGCTGACATGCAGATAAACATTCATGCTGACATGCAGATAAACATTCACGCTGACATGCAGATAAACATTCAAAGCATGATTTATCTGTATTCTGAGAGATAATGCACATGAATAGTGTCAAAAAGTGGGCAATATACTTGAAAATTTGAGAGGCTGTTTTATTCAGTTTCTTTCCTGATACTATCCCATGTAAATGAAAATCATGCAAAAGAAGAAGATTTCTTTTTGTGCTGTCCAGTCTTCAGTGCCACCCACTCAGTGGCATTGCACCAACACCGCTCATTCCGACCCCAAGTCCTCAACCACAGCCCAGCCTGGCCCGCGCTGCAGCCTCGGCACTGGCAATTCACAAATCATCAAAAAAAGCAACCCATCAGAGGAGACACTGCACTGCTGCCAAGTCACTTCAGTGGTGTTCACTGATGCCTGTTCTGACCCAACATACGCAGGACACCGCCTACTAAGCCCCCTACTGACAGCAATAATTGGTTGGTCATGGATCCAGTGTGAGCTATCCATCTGGAGGGTGCCACCACATCGTCCAACAACAGCCCTCATGAATTTGCTGATACCGGTGACCCCGATGGAATCAAACCAAGGCCTGAGATGTGGAGAGGGCATTGACTCTGAGGTCAACATGAGAGCAGAGCATGAAGGGCCACAGAATTTGAGACACTTTTTCTTTATGGTGATTGATAAGAATAAGGATGATGAAGATGATGTTACAGGTTTCCATTCTAGTCTGAAACTGCTCAACAGTGCTATGCTCTTAGCTTACTTTCATAATGTATCCCAGTATCAGCCAGGCCTGAGAGATACAGACACATGCAGTGTAGGTAAGGAAATTTGAGGAACACTCTCAGAGGTGCGCCCATTAAGTGGATGAAACTTGACTGTGTGGTTACAGTCTTCCCAGTTGAGCCAATAGCAAACTCAACTCCGGGTAGGAGCCAGTTGGCACAGAAACTCTCAACTTATATTCTGCCAATTTTTTTGCAACGTTCATTTTATTTCAAATGGGGTCTAGTAAAATATATGTGTGTAATACCTTACCTCGTGGAAGTCTCCAAGAGGATTGCTATGCATACTTTCTCATAAAAGCCACAATTTTTTTCTTTCAAATGTCATCCAAATAGATAATAATTTGCACAGCATGTGCCGGAGCTGTTACTATACGTCAAGTTATCAAATGCATTGGATGACTTACAGAATAACCATCATGGTTCGAAACTTAAAACTACCTTGTTACATATTGCTTCATAAATAACCTGTCGGCCTGCGTATAGACCAGGAAACTGATTGCCAAATGTATCCACGCAACATAAGACTGTAACACATAAACTACTATAAATATCAGCACATAATACTGTCAAACCCATACTTATATGTAAATATAAGGGCGTTTTTGTTGAACGGATATCTGACATCCATCATAACACAGCGATCTTCGCCCATAATTCTTGCGAGACCACCAAAACTCCACAACCAGACATTACCCAACCCCCACCTTACCCATTATGTATATTATTCTATAGTTATCCTTTTTGTTATTTATAGGAAAAAAACGTCATCGAACATATCGATTCAATTTATGTTGCTACCGACCGACCACTGTCATTACACAAGAGGGACAAAACACACTGTTACGCTGAGGCCCCCACTCGCTTTAGCAAAAAATTCACAGGAGGCAACCACCTGTCTGACACTACACCATTCACCAAGCACTCTGCTACCTCACATCCTCGGAAATGTATTTATGTATTACTACTTCACATAGACTGCTGAAAATCACGGATGCATGGGGGGCACAGGGATGTAACTATTACATGACAAAAAACGGAGCAGTCGGCACACCCCTTTCACACACACCTTGAGTTAGGACAACCACAAAACACTTTCTGGGCAAAGTGAATCCTGAATTTTCCGTGTCTCATGGTCTAGGCTGAATCGATAGCATAATACCGTACTTCACATATCTAAAACCAAAAATGTGTTTATATTGTCGTCCCACTATCGTGTTTGGGACAAAACAGATATCCAACCTGATTTGGTTGGGACAACACATGAATGACACACCTACTATCCACTGGACTTGAGTACACTGCACAAGTGTGACCCAAGCATATCAAGCAAGGTAGTAAACCACCGTCAATGGTTAATGTAGTTCCAACAACAATGATCAGCTGCGTGGTCCATGCTTTGGTTAATTAATTTGGGGTGAATGTTTGTTTGACACCGTTAACAATCAGACCATACTCATGTTTTGAGACAGTTATGATTCTGCCATGAAAAAACACAGATTTTACAGCACTCGCGGTGTGTGACATCATAAGAACTAACCATCTTTCCATCCCACCTTCTAAACATCGCATATTTGTCATAAGCAGTCTGTATTTTGTTGTGTCACTAACTGGCCCACAAATAAAGACATTTGGCGGTGATTGTACATGCCCTGTCCTTCCGCATAAAAGCGCGTCTGCGATGTGTGCCCTATGCTATATCACTTACATAAATAATATATCTTTATGTATTCGTGGAAGCTTTCGGTACTGACTTTTGTTGTGTCTATATATTTCAACGGCAGGTTTGTTAATGTGATGTAGACACGTATCCTGTTATTTTCAATTATCCCTGTGATCCATGTTAGTTCCGGACGTATTATTATCCAGCAGATAGTCAATGTGACTCCTTGAATATTCACCTTGTTGGGCACCTTGGCATTTCAAGATTGTATGCGGCTAAAATAAACCATTAGTTCAATATCTACACACAGGCCCAGGGATTATGAGAGATCAAGATGTTTGACGTGCGAAAGTTCATCATTATTTGCGGACACTGACATTTGCTACCCCGTTTCCTCGGTTTTGTACTATTCAGTCGCACTACTATTTTTCCTTTACGGGAACACAAGCACCTTAAGGGGTAGATGGAAGACAGTGCGATTTCAATGATTGCCTCGGTCGCCCATTATCCAGTAGTGTGTTCTTTTACCTCTCATAGGCACCGCGTTTATTGTAGGTAGACATATCGTATTCCTTCAGTAGAGCCCCGGCCTGCTAAATTTGGTTTGGATGTAGAGGTCCTCAGATTTAGTCAGTTGTTGTTTATATGCTGCTTTCAGGAAGACAGTTTTATGGTTGTGCTTGAGCCCTGACCACCAACCCCAATGACAGGCCCGCACTGCTGAATGTAATGCATTCTTTCTGCAAATAGGGAATGTGTGGCTTCATGATTCGTGGGGCTAAACTTGCCCCTGACAGATCAATGTTTGATTTACCATTTGCAGAAAACCCCTAATGATGTTTGCTTCCTCTTTATATCACGGCGTTTTGTTTGGTTCGCTGCTCTGCGCCCTCATCCCCCTCCTTTTCCGTTTTACTGTTTCGTTTCGACTGATGCACCCCAATATGGCCCTTTGCGGTTGCTGGGTTGATAAGGCAATTTTTCCGTACCGTATCCTACCTTTGTGTATTTGATACATTTGTCAATTGATTTCTGTTTTTGAGATTGTGTTTGCGCTTTAGCTTTTAGACTTTTTTTTTGGTGTAGTGATGATGGGTTTAGCACACATAAATCTGAATAGTCAATCTTAATTTGAATACTAGTTGAACCGAAGGGTAGGGTCGTTGTTTGTCAAATAGCATGACCGAATTGCAGGGACATCAGTGATCAGTTCAGTGCTGGTCAACATCACGTCGCACCCCCCCACCACACCCCCTCCCCCCGCCCCCCAAAAATTAACAAACTAACACAGGACCACGTAGTGGTCAAGCCGGAATCCATTGTGTCATATAACAGGGGGTCCGCAGCTCCCCTGAGTTCTCGCGCATCTGTGCACTCCCCCAAGAAGCATCCTTGGAGCTTGTTTATGGTGTCTGCGTCAATTGCCGTGCCAGATCCCTAGATCCCATTTAGCAGACGATGGTCTGTCATATTCCCCATCTTTACCTCTTTAGTTTGCTTGTGTATCCCACTTATAGGCGTGCAGTGTTACTATCCCCGCCTTTCCTACACCGCGTCTAGAGTAAACCCTAGTAGCTTCCCGTTGAGCATTCAGGTGCATTGTCCTATCTATGTACCATTTGACGTTTGTGTTGTTTACTGCTACTAGGTATGGAGGGCCTTCTTCGACTAGTGACTGATCCGTCGGTCGTTTAGCGCCGTTGCTGTTACCCTGTATCTCTTCGTCCTTTGATTTCCTGTTTCCCTTGGCTCTCTATTTCTCCCTTCATTTTGGCACAATGGTTTCCCTATGTGTACATGTTTATCTTTTCGCTATGTGTGTCTAGGTCCTGAGGTCCCATGTCTAGTCTTAGAGTCAGTTTATAGGATATCAAACTGTTTTAGTGTGGGTGAGTTGCACGCGAAATCCACTGGGGAACGTAGACAAAGTTTACAGAGCCGCGACAACTCTCTCTGACAGGATCAATATATCGTTCCCCCGCCAAAATCTAAACAGTATTAAAAACAGAAAAATGAAAAAGGTGAACTGTTTACTCATTTTTTTTTTAACTTTCTCAGACTCTCACCTGCAATGTCAACAAACAAGCAGTCAGACAAAACAAAAGGGAGTTCCCGCTTTTAATTGATAGTTAATTTTTTTAGATTAATCTTTCTACTTTCACAAAATCAGATAGTCATATTTGAAAATTGAATACATTAACAGGTCCTCATGGACTCATAATCAATTTTTTTTTTTCTTCAAAGTTTGTACCCATAATGCCACACAAAATGTTTGATGCTTACAAATCAAATTTCCTGGTCCTCACAGACATGTGACAGTTTTCAATCTCCATAACCTCTCGTCAATGTACAAAAAAGCACAAACTGTGCCTGTGCCCCTCTCAACAGAAAAAAAGACTACGCCCCTACTCTATCCATGCGGAAAAAAATTCATCGAAAAAAAGAAAGAAAAATTAATCATCTTGTTATTATTTATTATCGAAAGAATATTGGTCTTCATCATTTTTTTACCCTTTTTAATTTCTCTTCATCATGTTTTACATAGAATATTCCAAGCCTAACATATGCCAGTCCAGCCTTTTTGTTTACATTTATTGAAGACACCTCCTGTATCATTAAAAAAAAAAGTAATAAAAACAGACTGTGAGGCATGCGCTCTTCCTAAAGCCTCGATGTCTATATAGCGCCATCTGCCAGTTTTCCTCAGATTCAATTCCCTATTCTACAGGTAACAAAGCAATCATCCTATGCTATCTGTTCACCGCTCAGTCTGCATGCATGCTGCACAGTTTCCATGACCAGGTGAGCCCAGGTGGATGCCTTGCAACTTTTTTTTTTCTCAACAGTTTGCACAAATGATCCAAGTTTTCTGTCGATATGCTCTCTTTATACAAATAAATAGACAAAGGACCACAAGGAATTTGGGCACAGTTCCTGACACTGTTGTTTGTTTGTTCATGTCCTGCCAGAAGAAGACCAATAGGTTGAAACTCGTTACGTTAGTGTTTGTCACGTTCATCTGGTGGATTAGTATTTTCAACATTTCATACTATGGGTAAACTTTGAGGGAAGAATGCCAAAAGATGCTGTGAATGTATGCCCTTTTTTGTTTTTGATTTTTTTTTGTGGGTTGTATTTCTGTTTTGTGAGTAATTTTGGTAACATTTCAGCTAATCTGTTCCACACTGGCTGGCTATCCTTTATTTGTTTTCACAGACACAGGTTAATTTTCAGTTGAGAGGAAGTAAAGTAGTTCAAGTATACCATGAATCATATGATTGTTGCCCTTTTCACGAAGGCAGCTGGAACCAATTGATGAATGTATGAACGGCACAGTTAAAACTTTGCATCCTTTTGTTTTCATTATGTGGACTAAAGTTGTGTTATTTGATTTTTTATTAAGATCTGATTCATGTGTAAGCCAGTTGTTTTTATTTGAAATGAAATATGTACATGTAACTTACTTTTATAATAAATGTGTCTGTTTCAAAACTGTCATACTGTAGTAGTCACATGTAATCATCATGATGACACCAAAAGTGCTTTCCTTTGATGAAGAAACCATTTAGAAAAGTAACTACTGAGAGCCAGCGCATTTTCAAAATAATCATGCTTTCAGGAAAACAATAATCTTAGATCAGAAATACCCCTACAGCAAATGCTGGGTACACAGGTATGGTGTCGGATAAATGTGGAAAGTGTGGAACGATGAACTACAGGGCGAACAAAGTTGTGAACTGAAGCACTGAGATGAGATGGAGGTTTGCACCACACAAGCAGAGTAGTTGTGACTTAAAATCGGACGTAAACTTACGGTACTGAGAGGTGGCAATGAAAATGGATGGCCTGGAACTAAACAGGGGAGGAAGGAGGTTGGGGGGGGGGGGGAGGGGGGAGACTATAACTATCGGATGGATAGCTTGGAAGCAAGCAAAGCAATAAACCAGGGAGATGATGTGAATTGATGGAAATGGTGACAGAAATGAGGACTGACAAAAGACGTTCCAAGAATGACAGTCTTCAGATCAGAGTGAGAGATTGGAGGGAAGGAAAGGGAAAGGTGGGGAGACAGAGGTCTGGTGGACTGGAAGACAGGGCTGGATGGAGAAGGAACTGTGTTGCAGTGGAGAAACAAAGAACAGTGGTGATTAGCCCAAGGATAGCTGTACCCACAGAAAATGTAAATGCTGGAAAGGCATCAAAAAAACAACGTAAAATCAGGGCACTTGGGACAGGGCAAACCTCTGCCAAGGGTTTGATTCCCATAACGTCTTGCACACACGTAAAATCCCATCACCAGCTTTCGGAAGAGAGGCCAGTTTAGCCGTGGGTATGGATGACACGTTACACATAGCATGCACCATCCCCGAAGCTGGAGTATGGCTGCCTTTATGGCGGGATAAAAAATGGTCATACACACAAAATTCCACTCCCTGTGTTTTTGTAGATGGGATTAATTCTTGCCTGTCTATACAGGGAGTGTCTGCAGCCTCAACGTACACGAAAAAAAAAAAAAAAAAGAAAGAAAAAAAAAAAATCCCTCTCAAGACAGGCAGGTTAGAAAGGAATGTCTGGCCAAATTTATTTGAGTATAACTAGAGTGGAAAACTGGGTTTTACAAGCACTGTCATTTTCTAATTTCACCATGTTTATAGTCAGATAAAAATTTTAGCAATCTCGTCAGATGAATCCTTACTGCAGATCAGTACCAAAATATAATGGGTTCATCTGTAAGTCGCATTCCTTCTTTTCAACTTGTTTTGAAGAAAGATCAGTTTAGGGGTCGTAATCTTTCTGATAGGCAGACAAAAAAATGGACAGGGATGAAAACGTAACTCTAATGGAGGCCCCTAAAAATATAGTAGAGTGAAATATGACGGTCTCTTTGTGGAAGTATACAAAAACAAGCATTGTGATGTAAATAGCTCTTCATCAGATAAAGCGATTGTAGTTACTGACAAGGAAAATGGTACACTGACAGCAAAACATGAATCGATGATAAAATGTGAATATGATTATGGAAGTTTATCTTAGAACAAACAGAATTCCTACAAGGCTAGTAGCAAACTGTGGATTTTTTTTTTACTAGTACCCATTTCATCTGTCTCTGTCTCTTTCGCTCTCTCATCATCATTCCAAGAAGTTGTGGAATGTGTGTGTGTGTGTGTAGTGTGTGTTTTGTTGTCTGTCAGTTTAACGTCCTTCCACTAAAATGATTCAGACAAAGAAGTGTGTGTGTGTGTGTGTGTGTGTGTGTGTGGTTTTAATGCACTAATACTAGTTTTTTTGTGTCAATTAATCCATTGTACATTTACCAGCTGTTTAGAAATTCATTAAGTTTTGTCTACATGGCAGCAATAAGATTGTCTTTTTTTTGTTATTCTGTTTTGAGTTTCAGTTTTCTGGATATTTTAATGATTTTGCAGCATCTCATTGACTTTTCTACACCAATAAACATATTATTTTCTACTCAGCAGAAGGGTATCAGTCTTATCCATCCCAAAAATTTTGTTGTGTCCTAATAGAGCCATTGGTTGTTAAGATGTAAGGAAATGGCATTTTCACGTGATTTATTAAGGCTAATTGAAAATGCTGCCAGAACTTTCATACAATCCCAAAACATATATGAGATAAACTGTTTTGTTCATATTTTACACACACACACACACACACACACACACACGCACACACAAATTCCTAATTTTCTTCACCCATTTTGTGCAACATACTATGTCATGCATTACTATATGATGTTTCAGTTTCACTTTGATGTTTTTAACCCCCACATGTTAAATGGTATTTGACACCCAAATTAAATTGACTATTCCATTTATCACGGCTGTTTGAACATTTGATAATTAAATCAAATATTCCTCCTTTGTCTTAACCAAGTAAATGGTTGTCAACAGTTTTGTCATTTTTCAAATTTGAAAAGTTAATGTGATACCAATGACATTGTGTTATAATGTATCTTTACACTTTGTATACATCCTGTGTAGGTGAAATCTGTTGTTACTTTATACCTATTTTTAATGTTTTTGTGTGTTGCAAAGTTGACAGCATCAGTTACTACATTTCTATCTCAGTGTACATATTTTTTAAAACAGGTTTTAAGGAGGGGGGTTGAGGGGGGGGGGGGGGGGGGTGGTATTTGAGTATCCAACTCGGTTGTTGTCATTGCAAATAATTGGATCTGCTATCACATCATCACTCCTTAGGCATGCACTTTAGTTCCAAACCTGTGCCATGAAAGTTTCTCTCCTTAAAGTCAGAATTATGCTTGGAAAGAGGAGTAACAGTCAAGATTTTTAAATGACATTTTGGTGGCAACAGTCTGATTTGATTTCCATTTATGACAGCTTGATTTTAGTCTTTTTGTCCACTTTGGCTTGAGTGCTGTAACATATTTTCCTAGTACTTGGTACTCTGTTTCCACACTTTCAATACTTACTATACTCTGGTCAGATTTGTATTTGATTTTCCTAACAGATAGAGACTGCCTGACTCACAAATTCCCAATTTCTTCCCACTGTATTGTTTGCTACTGACCTGTCGTTTACTTCGTTCGTTCTTCTTTATTATTATTATTATTGTAATGTGATTTGATTAAGGGAAGAGGAAACTAGAAGATTCATGTGACAATGTATGAAGAAAAGGTGTGTGCAGAAATGTTCACCTTGAAATACATTTTTTTTTTTTTTGTTTTTTGATTCTTAGCTGACTGGAGGATGAAAGCCCATTATGAACTGGGTTGACAAGAAAAACAAAATGGGAGATAACCCGTTCACTCACAGAGATCTCTGAGGCCTCATTTCCCTTGACCAACATATATATCCAGATTGACCATTGCTGAATAAAACCAACCATGTGGTAAAGAATACGTACAAAATCTAAGCATAAAACTTACTAGCTTTGGACAGTATTTGCAACATGCGCACAAGATGCATGGAAAGATTCATTATATTCAATAACATACGCCTGCTCAAACACCTGTTTCAATTCATCCATCCATAACAGCCTAGAGGCGAGTTTCATAGGCAAGAGAACTCAGAAGGGGTCTGTCTCATCCTTGCGGCGAAGGATTTAAGAGGTGAGGGGAGAACAAAACAAAACAAAGAAAGAAAGGCGCAAGGCAAAAATTCAGTTTCACAATAATAACTGCTTCTTCAAGCTCTTCTTGCTTTTGAAGGGTCAGCATTTTGATAGTTTTATATACCAATCAGAAAATGTCAGTACTTGTTCATGGAAGAGGTAACGAACACACACACACACACACACACACACACACACACACACTAATACATACACATAATCCAATGACCCCCATCCCTTGCCACTAAGCATGTCTCTCAAACTCCCCTAGTTACAGTCGGCTGTGGTATAAATAACTGCCATTCAACATAATTATGTTCGATCGTGTGTGTGTGTGTTTGTGTGTGTGTGCTTACCCACATGTTAATGATTTTTGCCCCCTTCTGGTTCCCTGTGTTATCATGTGTGAATTGCTGGTATTGGTTCTTGTTCCTCTCCGTAGGCATGCTGTGTCCTGGAAAAAATATCATTAATTCATCAGCTAATAATAAAGAACATTGAATCTTTGTGTGTGTGTGTGTTCGACCGTTCAATGCATTGCTACATAAGGTGACATATTCATAGCCAACAGTTTGAAACTAAACACATGTCAATTAAGAAAGACTGCAGAGAGACAAAAACAGACCTGTGATCAAAAACTCATTCTTTTTCAGACTGAACATGTGTGTAATAAAATACAGATTAGAAAATGGAACTGTCAAATATATTGATGTTGAAAATAACAACAAACAATAAAACTATACGAACTAAGTAATAAGGTATCAAGCCCAGTTCCACTGATCAGTAAGCTAATGATTTACAATCTTGTTATTGAACAATGCCACATCAGTGTGAAAAGGTTAAATGTGTCACTGAATAAGCATGCAACAAATAAAACTAACAGCTAAATTTCTTTTATGATATCAGTTTGCACCCTCCCACCTTGGGCCGGAATAGCTCAGTGGTAGAGCTCTGGACTCGTAATCTAGGTGCTCCTGGGGTTGCTTGTTCAAATCTCCACTGGGCCGTTTCGGAGTTAACATTGGTTCTGACTCCGTTTCCAATACAGTCCGAATGAGACTATAAACCAAGGTTCCGTATGTGAATGATGCATAACATCTTGCACATATGTAAAATCTCATCACAAACTTTCGGAAGAGAAGACCAGTTTGGCCGTTGGTATGGATGACACGTTACACATAGCATGTACCATGCATGAGAAATGGAAAGTATGGAGGAAGTAAGAAAACTGAAGAAGAAAGGGTGTGGCTGTGCATGGCGGAATGAGTGGCCATCACTGGTGTAATGGCACTGTAACAGAAGACACAAAAGAGGCAGCAACAATAATACTTAAGTTTAAGGAAATTAAGATATTGGGGGGGGGGGGGGGGGGGGGGGGGGGGGGTTTTCAGGCCATCTGAGAGAGACCACAAAAGGAAAAAGACAAGTAAAAAACAAAATGAAATCTAACAACGAGATTAAATGGAAAAGAAGAAGAAAAGAAAGGAAGAGGTCAGCTGGTATCCAAACAGCAGCGATGGTGTATACTACTGAAAAAAATCTCTTCCCTGTTCCTTCCCGTCTGCATTCTCATCTACTCATAGAGGTACAAGGAACGGTTGTAGGGGCTGAGGACAAAGACAATGATCGACATACTGATCATCAGCAGTGATGATGAACGCATGCATAATATCTTGAAATTCCATCAACAACTTTCGGGAACACAAGGCTAGTTCGAAACTTAGCAGATGTGGTGTAGTGTATATATGGACTTGTCCTCGCTCAGTGACAGCTCCTTGAAAAACCTGAGCTGAAACTGTGCATGGTGATCGACGCAATGTGATATACGCGATACGGCAAACGCTGGATTTGACCTAATGGGTGGTGTCGCACTGGGTCGGACCAAACCGCACTACACAGGAGACTGAGTGCGGGTCGGCGATGCATTAATCTCTGTGTGTGTGTGTGTGTGTGCGCGCGCGCGCGCGCGCCAAAATAATGGGGGTAAGACAGATTCGATAGCCAAAGTGTTTATTGAACTAGCTTCAGAACATGCTTGCTCATAACATCTCTCTCTCTCTCTCTCTCTCTCTCTCTCTCTCTCTCTCACACACACACACACACACACACACACACACACACATATATATATATATATATATATAAACAATAACATTAACACCGGATAACAACACAGAGTGATAAAAAATACATGCTGGTAGAATACCTATGCTTCTCTCTCTCTCTTAAACTAGAAAATTAATTCAAAACTTGTGTCAGCAGGACAATCCCAAATGTTCAAAACTGTCCAGATGTCTGACCAGAACCATTTGTTGCAGCTGTTGAACATTCAAAGATGGAAGTCCCTAAGTGTTGGAAGACGATGACGTCAGAGGCATCTCACGTGGATACAAAAGTGATGCAATGCATTCCACTGATGAAATGGAATCAGTTCATTGCTTGCTAACAAGTACGGCGTGTTCTTTGCACAGACAACGAAGGGCAACAGGAATAGCAAGATTTGCGAGCTTTACGATCAAGCTTCCAGCTGCATGAGCCACAGCGGCCTTGCGTTGCTCATTGCTTCTGATTTGCTTGCTAGTAGACGGTCTCTGTGCCGGTGATGGTCCTTTTCTCGCTGCTTGCGCGAGCACTTCGTTTTCCGTTCTCTCAAGCTGCCATTTTCTATTGAAGATTTTGCACGTGCATCTCCACTGTGTTTCTCAGGCACTTTGGCAGGGTTGGTTTGTTTGTTTGTTTAAATAAAACCTCCTCCAAACAATGTTCCAATGACAGCTGTTCAGCGACCCGAAGAATGAACTGAGCCCTGCACAACTGGTCATTGTTTGGTGATGCATCGGCATCTGATCAGGAGAATCCGTAGCACCTTTTGTGGAGTTGTAGAAGCAAACAATATCTGGCTCCTTCCATGGGGAGTCAGGAGCTATCGCTGCATTGTGCTACAATGTTATTTGGCTCTATTTGATAGCTGACGATGGTGGGTCTTGTCCTGAAAGAGGAAAGAGGACGCATGAAGCTGTGGCCCTCTTTGTTTCTTTGAAGGACTAAGGGAGAAAAAACATTTGTAGGGCGCGCATAGTTCCAACAAACGTAAGACCCTTGACCAGCAGAACGTCAGACAGCCCCATGTCAGTGAAGGAATTGTCAGTGGTGAATCCCTGTGCTGAAGAAAAGAGCTGACAGACAAAGGGTCCTCCCTAAGTGACCTATCTTTCAGCATCCAGTGATAGCCCCAGAAAGGGATCTGCAACAAAGGGAAAAACCGTTTTCTTCATCTGCTGTCCAGAGACTTTTTGTCCAGTAACTGTCTGGTTTGGAAGGCATGTACTGAATAAACGAACAGCACAGGCTATTCATCTTTGGAGATGAAAGGACCAGGAATGCAGTGGTCGCTCTGGTTCTTTGAGAAGTTGTCCCAAAAAATCTCTGAAAGGAGCAAAGACATCTCGGCTCCTTCTGGCTCTTCTTGTATCTTTATCATCACAGCCTGAAGAAGTTCAGCAACTGCACGAAACAGTTGCGGCTGAAGGATGCTCAAACAACCTGCTGACCATACATTGTATCAAAAAACAGTAATGGACGACAGCCTGCTTTGTTTCACGCGCTACCCCAAAAGAGAATGCATCCAAGAAAAACCTCCATCCGTCTCCACAGAGTCTGCTTTGTGATGCTTGCCTTCCACACCGGTGAAATTCACTATGGACTTGATCATTTTGTGTGACATGAACAAAAAGAAAGCAACCACAGCTTCCTACGAAACTGCAAATAGCAATCTGATTTGCAGGCATCGTGGACACATTTTCAGGAAAAACAACAACAACAACAAACAACAGCAAAAATCCATAGTATTCTGGAATATTCCCACCGGCTCACTTTTCAGCAAAGCACGAGGTACCGCTATTTTACACATGGCACTAGTCACTAAGTCTTTGATGATGCAACCACGGAGCCTGCGAATCTTCCATCAGTCGATCCTGTAAGGTAAGAGTGTGGATGTGTATACTCTAGGGACAAGCGCGCTTGGTTCCTTTTGGGGTGTGGGGGTGGGGGGTGTGGGTGTGTTTGCACCTGTGACATACGGCCCGCACAGTTCCTTTTTTGGGGAGCATGGGTGTGTGTGCACCCACGAGTTGGAGGGAGGGTTTAAATCAACGATTTGTTGCTTGTTGTTGTTTTGTTTACATTATTTATTAAGGGACGAAATTTGATCATTTTGAGGCAGCACATATTTTTGATCTTTTATTAACGTAGTTGTAAAAATCTCAGCGTCATTGTATGAACAATAATTGAAATATGAAACACTGAGTAAAAGTATGGGTACAATTGCACCCACAAGTCCGCACCCGGATTGCAATTGTAGTCGACTGAAGTAAAAGTAATTAATCAAATTTAAAGTCTTGAAAAGTTTTCAACTTTTTATTACTTTTTTTTTTTTTTTATCTGTTACTGGTGATACATATGTAAAAGTAAGCTGCAGGTTGGGAAGTCAACGAATAGTTTGCCCAGGTCTCGCCTCGCCTGAGACTACGGAGAGTGACACACGAACGACGGAGTCATGAGATAGAGCAAGTGGGGTGTCAGCGTGACGGTCTGTGCCGTAATTTGACAGGATCGGTTGTCATGAGATGTGGATACAGCAACAGTTTTGCCTGACTTTTTTTTTTTTATGCGTCTTATCGTCAGATTCCTCAGATATCCGCCTTTTTAGCAAGAGGTAATCGTTGTAGTATGGAGATTCCCTTGGAAGGAGTATAAGTAAACAATAAACACACACACACACACACTCAAAAGGGCCAACGACAGTTTGTACGATTGTTACTGAAAGAAAGGCCCCCCCCCCCCCCCGCTTTCTACTTCACTCTCCTACCTCTCCTCCCTCCAAACAGTCAGAGTTTGATTATACTGTGCAATAGAGTAGCCTAAATAAGAAATGTTTCATCGAGCGTAGGCTTTAGTGCAACGCCGAGTGCCCGAGACTTCGGCTACTGACATGAGGCCGGCCATCTTGTAAAACTTTTCGCAAATCACGCAGGAAAGTGATACAGTGCTTTCAGTACTTGTGACAGTTAAGGTTTAAGACCACAGCGGGGTTCAGTCTGATATATTACAGGATTTAATCAACAGTGGACATCTATGGTGCTTTATTCTTGTACACTAGTCCGTACGCTGTATTACAGTTAACCACGGGAACTTGGTAGGTGTTGAAGAAAAAAAGTTACTAGATCTAAAAATAAACATCTTTAGAAAATGACAAAAGCCCGTGCATATGTCCAAGTAGAATAATTTCTTCGCCATTTAATTGCAGTGAAGTTTATTTTAAAGCGATTTTGCCCATTTTTATCACGAGATGAATTCTTGGCAGGCTTGGCAATCTTTGACGAAATTCTGTCAGAAGACATTCTTGGCCAGCACACAACTCCTCTTGCTCGTCTGAAACAAACCTGAATGACAGCGTGACTGGAGTGAATTTCTCTGCGAGAAA